>CM051025.1:57621680-57941680 GCA_027627225.1 Congeria kusceri | reverse complement strand
TTATCGTTGACTGTTGACCTTTAATTGTGATCTTGACCTTTTAACTAGTGACAAGTTTTTTGTTCCTTCTTATAATGCTTATCACATCTGCCAAGTCATTGTAAAATCCGTCCGTTGTGGAAAAAATATGCTCCGAACAAATTCTTAAAGATTGTTTTTTTATACTTCCTTTTTACCTTGAATTGTGACCTTGACCTTGATCCTCGGTACCTGGCTATTATGCGCAACACACCATCCTATAATGCTCTTTATTTCTGCCAAGTTATTTCAAATTACTTCCATGTTGCCAAAATTATGCTCCGGACAAAATCTAAAGGTTTGATTCATTATATGTGACCTTTGACCTTGAACTGTGACATGGCTCTTGGACCTAGGGGCCTGGTTTTGAGTGCGACATGGCGTCTGGCAATGCTGTTTATTTTCGCAGAATGATTTGAAACTCTTCCCATGGTGGACAAAGTTATGCTCAGGACAAAGATTTGTATTCATGGCAATTGCTCAACAATTTACGTAAGCGACAAAATGGCATTTTGTATTCAGCGATTTAATTGTTATAGTAACTGTATTTTTGATAAAACATTTTTCATCCAACACGTCATTCTGTTAATACTGTCACTGTATTTCTTAAAGGGACTATGTCAACGAAAAAGTGATCTCCTTCAGTAATTATATTGTTATTATGTGAAAATAAATCAGCAAAAAAAGGGGTATACAATAAATAACGTATGAATAATTCACTACATTATGATAATTTGGATTAAAATATTAAAGAAAAATACTTTAAAAAAAAGAAAACTCAGAGTGGGTATCGAACTTCCTACGACGGAGTCGTAAGAGCAAACGACAGTAGAAAGCGTTGTAACCACCTGCGCTATTCTGACTTGTGTAAGTGAATGGGCATACTATGGTTACGTAAGATACCCACACATCTGACGTCAAAGTGTAAACAATAAATGGGCCAAACAAACACAACCTAAATTATATCATGTTTTTTTCTCTCAGAAATGCATAAACTCTTTTTCCATTATATGTTCAATATTTTAACCTTTATTATATGCCAGATTTTTTACCGTATTTGCCTCTTTGGGGCCCTTTTCGTTGATACAGACCCTTTAAGTTAAAAATCTCAACACATTATTGCTAAGACAAATGAATTGTTATTGAGGTAGATAAAACTCAATTCTTTTATCAATACATGGCTGCGCTCGTCACAAATTTTCAACATCTAAGAATAAACAACTCACCATTTTTGCCGGTACAACTTCCCATCTTGCACTGCCTTGGGAAATAGATAAATACGTCCGAAAGTAGAATATATGACAGATCTCGAACATAATCGTCCTTAGTTACCGAGTTACTAGGACAAATGTTTACATTCCGAGTTTTAACAATATGCGCATTATTTATAAATGCAATTCATATTGCGTAGATCTGTTGCAAAATTAGATGCACAGTAATTTATTCTTTTTTTTTCACGTAAATGTGGAAAAAATATCAGCTACAGTAGTTAAACATAAGCTCCCATAACAGTCCGATATAAAACATAAGCTCAAGTCATTCTGTAGGATGTCTATGTAAAACGAAAGTAGATCTACATGACCTGCGTTTTGAGCGAGTGATTATAATACATTTATTATATATTGACAACTCAAAATAAAACATTACCGTGCTAAACATTCGTACTTAATAGAAACATGGAACAAATGAAAAACACCTTACCTTTACAATTATGTCCTCTCAATTAGTTGAAAGTATTGTATTTTTATTTAAAAGATCCTTTAAACAAAACAATACATTGTTAAGGTATATTGAGTCTCTACAGTTTCTTTATTCACTTGCAGTATTAAACGGTCGTATTCTGATACGGCATAATTGTGTTGTACAGTTTATTAACTATTCGTTTTATTTATTTAAGTACGATTGCCACGACTGAATATGTAACGCTTTCAAAATGTGAATCAGTGAACCAATAGCTTATATTCCCAATACCACGCAGTGTATATCGATCTTTAAATTAGCTGACGTTTATACAAGGAAGGTAGTTGAAGGCAGTTTTAAGAAACGCGCATTTTTAAGGTATACGGAATGTCAATAAACACGAATGCAAAATTAATGTTCTGAAACCTGATATCATATCAGCTATATGTTTCGAAGTAAACTCATTTGGCACTTATCCAGATAAAGAATTCCCTTTGTTTTCGTTTGTTATTAACTGTTAACTGTCGCAGTCTATCGATTGCTAAAAGAAGTATTAAATATGGTGTACCATTACAGCAAACATAGACCGATTTTTTTAAAATATTAAATCAATATTGATGAATCAGTATATCATTATTGATGAATCAGTATTTGGTCCATCATATTGCAGACAATGTTTACTTTTTAACTGGACTATGGACACTCTTTTATTTAAGCTTAATTCATAACCATAACTCACATGTTGTTCACAAAAATGTGCTTATAATTGTATATTTTTTAAATATAAAATAACAAATACTTATACCCGTAACTCTGGAAATGTGAATACATATATACACGTATAGGATACCTTGAGTGATTGAGTTATCGTTACAGTAACTGGTGAAATGTATCACTGGATTATTTGATGGTATACCTGCATTGTGCAGTATTGTAAAACATAAACAGCTAGGACATTATTAGTGTTTAATCTCTTTCTGGAGTATAGAGGATGCTAAGCCTATGTATCCGCTATTTCATACCATGTACTTATAATTGTTTGAAACATGATGTAAGCTTCAGACACATAACGGACGTGCGGAAAGAATCTCAATATGGTCCTATATGTACTTTAGTCTCTGTTTTCTGTTGATGATTTCAATTGAACAGAATGCAAAGAAAACAAGATTAAATACCCTATATGGACATTAGCAGCAGCAAGTTATATCGCAGATGTTGGCAATGGTTTGAGGATCTGATTAGCTATTTGATCTACTGGTCCGATGATTGTCCTCGAATGACCCTTTGTTTGCAATGCTTCCAATGCGTGTTTTTAAACAATATCTTTGTATTCGACTTTATATTTTCAAGAAATAATATGTTGATTTTCTTGAGTCAGTAATTGGAAACTAAACACATCTTGCAGTGTCGTCCTGGTATATTTTGATAGATCACCTTTTGAGACAGGACATTTATTTCCAATAGTTGTTGCACGTATAGTCATAAACGTTGACTGTTGACTTACTCGTGCCGGTTGGTAAAGTTAACGTTAAAGTCAGTCAACTGCTATATGCTGTGGGGTATAGAGTTGTGACTAGCTTAAATCCTAAGTGAATATATACCCCCTTATGACCAGGGCCCTAAATGTGTTTGCTTCATAACGCCTTGGGTAAGAATTGTATTATAAAGAAACTGACGTTAGAGGTCTGAATTTATCACCGATGACTGGAATGACAGCTCAAAGATACAGTTGAAATGGAGAATTGCAAGAATCTATTCAAGACAATATAGGGAGGTGCTGGTAGAATTACGTATCCCTGCAGACTGGATAACTAATATTCAAGCATCGCAAGAAACTTTCCCTTTAATATTTTTACAATGTATTGGACGTGTGCGCCACTAAACATTACAAACATTACGTAGTATGGTGTACCGTTTATTTAAACCAAAATAAACAAGAAAACCACTACCAATGGTGAGCCAAAATAGTACGTTTGGTATGATAATGATTTAGTTGAAAAATGGTTAATGATGCGCAGTTCCAATTACTTCTAAATAAAATTTTGTATCAATGATTTCGAAACTATACACATGCACTTTCATCACACATTAAATTTTGATAATGTGGCTCCAGTTAAAAAATAATGGACACCTTTGGCCAGCATATGTCAAAAAAAATCTGCAAACTAAACATAATTATAATATTTTTTTAGAATATAACCTCATTTTGATCCAATAATATTGATTGATTGCACCCATTAAGTGAAAAATGTTAAGAGCATGTTCTCAAATAACGCTATGTATGGCTTTTAATTGGCTGTTTTGAACTCCGCCTTCTCAGAATCTGTAGTAAGCATTAGCATATATGGCAATAATGATTTGACTAAGGCATTGATAAATTTTCGCGATGTTACCGCATAGTAATATGTGTATATATAGTCTATATGTGTCATAGAATTGTTTGCATATTTGGAGTTGTTAACATTTGTCTTTTAGGTTTTGACGGTGTGCGAATGTTTCTGGAAGAGTTATGTTTGTCTGTATACATTGTTTATGTAGCGATAGTATTACATACTATTCATATTGCATACTGAGAATGTTTATTGTTCGTTTTTAACCTTCACACTAAAACAGGTTAAAACAAAAAAAAGGAAATCGTAATTTAGAACGATATGTTGTTTCTTGAAAGTGTGTTTAAATGGTTTGTAGATTTCTTTCTAAGCACTTGAAATCATTAACACCACACCACATAAACTTGTATATGCAATTAATATTAATGTAAAATATGCGGTATTTCTGTGAAAGCGTTGAAGTTGTTTTGATGCCTAGTCTCGTTGTTGTGCAGTTGTCTCGCAATCTGATTGTTGTAGATAGCGCTTCGACGATTCTTTCACTGCATCGATAACTCATTAACTGGATTGTAAATGACCCGATTCGATTTTCGATAATAAACCATTCAAATTCTATTTGATTCCATTTTATATATTGCTGTGTTTATCTTTAAAATTATTCAAGATTTTTTGTCAATTCAAAGCTTCCACTCCAGTCGAGGTGTTAAAGTGTTGAAGTAAATATCACTGCTCTGTAACTGTAAAAGAGTAGAGTATAAAATATTCTAATAATAAAATGCATTTTGTGTGTATCTTGTAGTTTTGTGATGAGTGGTACAGATATATCCTAAAACAGTTTAAATAATTTAATGCGTGACTGTATGTTTAAACTAGACAAGCGCTATCAGAGGACAACGCGCTCGACTATTCGAAGTATTTCAGTTGGTACATATTTTGTATTAGTGGAAGGGCCATAAATTTGTTAAACTACAAAACTTTTGAGTGAAGCCTTGTATAGTTTATACATTTTTGGAACAAAATCTTTAACACAAAATCTATGTAAAAAGTGTGCATACGTCTGTCAACATAATAAACAGAGTCATGGGTAATGTTGCCCCTGATATAAGAGTTGATGACAAAGATTAGTTCCAAGTTTCAAGTGAATAACTTATGTAGTTTTGAAGTTACCAAACGATTCAATATAAATTTTCAACAGAAACTCTAAGTGAAAAGGGAGCATAACTCTGTCAAAATAGAAATAGAGTTTTGGGTAATGTTGCTCCTGATAGCAGAATTGATGACAAAGGTTAGTTCCAAGCTTGAAGTGAAAAGCATATGTAGTATTGAAGTTACAAACTTTTGAATATAAACTTTAACCAGAAAATCTATGTGAAAAAAGGGCATAACTCTGTCAAAACACAAAACGAGATAAAGGAAATGTTGCCCCTGATACTGGAATTGATGACAAAGATAAGTTCCAAGTTTCAAGTGAATAACTTATTTAGATATGAAGTTACAAAACTTTTTAATTTAAACTTTAACTTGAAAATCTATGTGAAAAAGGGGCAGAACTCTGTTAAAATACAAACCAGAGTTATGGGGAATGTTGCCCCTGATACCGGAGTTGATTGCAAAGGTATATTCAAAGTTTCAAGTGAATAACTTATGTAGTTTTGAAGTTTCAAGTCTTTTGAATAAAAACTTTAACCAATTCAGACGCGGACGCCGACGCCGGGGGTAGTAGGATAGCTCACCTATTCTTCGATTAGTCGAGATAAAAAGTACTAGTAGTAACATTTATTGAACGACGTCAACATTTAACTGCGAAAGAACACACTCGTAGTCAGTCATAACTACTGAAAAAAAGTATTGTCAATAATACATATTTTTATTGTTCGTAGGAATAGTTTATCATACAATAATGGTTAGTGTTGGATTTGTCTTCTTACACACGTTTTTAAGAATATATACCAAAATAATATATATTTTGTTTAGTCCATTTTCTATGGAAAATATCTGCTTACACACGTTATATAAACCAATACTATATACACATATTTTATATTATCCATTGTCTATTAAAAATATTTTTGACATCTACGTGCGTATCTTGTTCACCTATCACACGTCAAATGAAAAGCGCAATTAATACTATATATAATGGAAAAAGTATATTTCAATATGCATGTATCCCCAATTAACGCAATCATCATTCCTCGACATTAGGACATTACCACTCTGGTAATAAAATCATACTATGCAGTACATTTTTCGACAATATTATAATTAGTCTACTGTTTTCAAATCCACGTGTTATTTTGCTGAGTAGTATCAGGTTTATACTATTTTATTTATAAATCATGTAAGCGCATTCTATGGTAGGTTAGCATTCGCCCCATCTGGGCAAGGTAAAAGGGTTGACCTCTATGACTACGGGTAGAAGTATATATTCTGACTATTATTTAAAGTTTTTCTTTTGATAACTAATAACTAAATACTAGTTAATAAAATATATTTCAAATGATTATTTGCTTTGATTAATTTAAGAAAACCTTATTCAAGGTGAAACGTGAATCTTTAAACAATGTAATACGACAAGAGTTCAGTATATTCAGCTTGAAACCATAGCTTTAACTTATTTTTTTTATATCTATACTAATGGAATGTTCGTACATATACAAACGCTTTGTGCACATTTAAACACATTAACAAAAATTAATTATTAATGAAACTTATTACACTTATGAAACTTATTAAATAAAATAAAAAGGTCGTTGACATTAATTTCGATTTTAAGAAAAGTTTAAGCATGCAATACAATTTTCAGTTAACGCTAAATATTTTCTCCAAAGCAAATCCTTAAATTATAACACACAGATATACATAGTCAAACATAAATTCGTACAAATTAATTGTATAAATACAAGATGAAATAATCAAATGTTATGCTTTTATATCACATATAAGCTTTAGTCATGTATTTCTTCATCATTCATTGTCCTTCCATTCTGTTGTTCTCAGTGTTGCTGCAGTTCCCTTCGACAGCAGTCCCCCGCCCTCGCTGGCATACAAAGGCGGCCACACCAAATAATTAATGGTGGATCCAGATTTTTCATACGTGGTGTACCGGGCCGTATCCATCGCGTCTCCTTGCTGGGCAGATAAACCAATGTGCAGAGGAGGATCCGCCAACGCCATCAGCCAACACATTTCTGCGCAACTCTCAAAATAGGGTTTGCAAGCATCGAGTTTTTCTTTTTCGTCCTGACATATCTAACAGTGCTGCAAACAAGATTTCTGATGAATAGCACTAAGCTATAGTATTATTTTTTATAAATCCATTACATGTGTGTTGATGTTATATCTGACAGTTTATATAACTATATAAAATACTAGTATGAGGTGTTTATCAAATACAGGTTCATTTAAGCGTCATAATTGTAATAGAGCGACAACCATCATTCAGTAGAAACTTTAAACTGTAAAATAATTAACTAAGAAAATACGAGTACATAAAATAATACACTCGAAAATAACAATTTCATTAGAATTTTGAGTGATTATTTGTAACAAAATAATGTTATTACCTGTTTCACCATAGCTGCAACGTTCGGACCAATTAATCTGCGAGCGTCTCTAATGGTACGTAGTTCCTTTGACCCCAGTCGCAAACCTGGCCTGACATCACCAAACTTCTCCGGGAAAAACAACTTTGCTGTATACAAACCAGAAGTTTTCGTAGACTTTTGAGCTTAATTCAGTTCATTACGTACGCAAGCTTTATATGATTTTTTTTTACAAGTTATTGAACAGTGTATAGAAGCGAATTATCTACACGCAGTCTGATAAAACATATATTCATACATGCATACAACACGGTTGTATAGAATAATATTAATAAACTACTCCAAACCAATGGGGGAGCGTTACACATTATGATTTGTTTGTTAATAAAAAAGCGAAGACATCTTACTTGAACAGCATCTGGATTTTGAATCGGAAAGAGTAAGGCGTTTTTTGAAGCAGCCATCCAGTCGGAGGCTTATTCCTGGCTTTTATTCCAGCATTCCTATTAATATACCGTATTTACATTTCACATGCACCAATGCATTTTACGATTTCATTAAGATGCTCACGTAGAAAAAATACTGTTTTTGCACGAAACAGCATAAATATGTACATGTGATTAAAAATAAAGCACTAAAACTATGATAACTTGTGTTATTGTTACTATGGGTCAGTACATGTCACCATTTCACCATTGCCATTTTTACTTGTAAAACTATTGAGTGTATATAGAATAAAATTATATTAAATCTGTAAACATCGCAGTAAAAATGTAACCGCGTCTCGCTTGACCACGCCCGGCTTGTCCGTGAGCTCTTCAAATCCATTAGTCCATTCGTCAACATACAGCGTCCCGAAGCGTTCGGATAACTTCATCGCTTTGTTAGGATCACTCAGGTCAGCAATGTCAGGATTTTGATTGATAAGTTTGTGTCCAGCCAACTTGCTATATTTATAGTTAATAAAACCTTGATCTAATACAAAATGTTTATCAGCGGAGTATTACACATACGTTCTTTAAACGGTAAAATTGCCTGATGAATGAGATTATTTAAATACGGCTAAACATTGCCTAGCTCTTTACGATTATATTTTGTTATTTAAATTGAGTACCGATATTTAAATTATTTAGTATTTAAAATATTTCCGCATTTGAAAGATGCATTAAATTATTGATGATAAAAAAGACAAAACCTTGAGACCTATCGTCTCCCCTTTTAAATATCAAACGAAATATAACCTGTTTTTTTATGTCATCACGTTCAGCGGTTAGCGTACCTATTTGTCTCTCTCGTGATACAACTTTGCCTTCTAACTCAGCTTTAATATGGTTGTGCGTTCTTCTCGCATCGTCAAGGATGCGTTCAGTACTCGAAAGTTGCTTCCTTGCATTTTTCAGAGCTTTTTCAGTTTTTGAGCTTTCGTTGCGTAGCAAATTGTATGTTTCGTTCAGCTCACTTTTGTCTCTATTCAGTTGCTCGTTTATTCTCCTTAAATGCTCCACATCCTGAATAAACTTTGCATTTCTGAAATATATGTGTAATTTGTTGTTGTAAGTTAGACATGAGTATACCACTTCTTAAAATGGGGCATGACAATAAAAACAAGAGGATCATGATGGCCCAGAGCGCTCACCAGACAACTGGCAATGGCAGATATCAGCTCTGACACCTGAACGTCATCGACTAAGATGACCCACATCAAACAGCTTACTTACTGTTGTTGACCTGGCAATCGACAAGTGCAATACATAAGATATTTAAAGATTTTTCTTTTTTTTATATCTCTGGCGGCCATCTTGTGTCGCGGACCGGAACCATTTAAGCAACTTTGGTAGAGAACCATCCAAGGAACATTTCTGTGAAGTTTGATCAAAATTGGCTACAGACGACAGACGAACCGCCTTGGCTTAAGCTCGCTGGCCTTCGGCCAGTGGAGCTCAAACCTAAGTAAAATGCTTGGAAATAGGGTGATGGTTGCGTTTTTATAATTCGGGAGTAAATATGTAGTACATGTATGCTGGAAGTAGCATGTCAGTCATACTAGAGTGGTACTCTAATGGTCACATTTCTGCATCAGTGTATTGATTTCAGACAATACATTTCACCACAGAAGGTACTTGTCATGATACACATTAGTACATTACCCTTAGATTTCTTTGTTTTGTGGGGAGGTCTTTAAGAAACAAGGCTTGTCACAGGATGTGACGTATGCCCCCGAAGCATATGCTTGTCAGAGGAAGGCAACACAAAGTCAGTTGCATGTGGGCAAAAATGAAGCTTCCTACAAAAAGAGTTATGGTCCTTGTACTCCGCACTTCCTCTCAACATGCTCTATCAATATATGTGGTTTTATGCGAAATCACTTTAATATAAATGGAGTTATGCACTGCACAAGAAATTAATTGAAGGCAGTAACTCTATAAATATTGAAGAAAGAGTTATAGTCCTTGTGCTCTGCACTTCCTTTCAATGTCCTCTATCAATATATTTGGTTTTATTTAAAATCCCTTCAATACTAATGGAGTTATGCTCTGCACAAAAATTAAACAAAGGGCAATTACTCCGTAAATATTGAAGAAATAGTTGTGATACTTATGCTCTGCACTTCTTCTCATTGTCCTTTATCATTATATGAAGTTTCATTGAAATCCCTTCAATACTAATGGAGTTGTGCTCAGCACAAGAGAATTAAAACAAAGAGCAAAAACTCTGCAAATATTGAAGAAAGAGTTATGGTCCTTGTGCTCTGCAGCTCACTTTTGTCTCTATTTAGTTTCTCGTTTATCGTACTCAAATGCTTTATTTCCTGAATAAACCACGCAAGTCTGAAATATATGTGTAATTCGTTATTGTAAGTTAGACATGAATATATCACTTCTTCGAATGGGGCATAACAATAATAATAATAATAAAAATAATAATAATAATAATAATAATAATAATAATAATAATAATAACAATAACAATAATAAATACAAACTGAATAAATACATTATACTGCATGTTATATAATACTTTTACTGTAGTTGTTGTTAATTTTAATATTTCTATTTTAAAACGGTTACTATTATTTAGTATTAAAATGTAAATAATCTTATTATCCCACGATGACTGCAATTTATCTCTCTCTTGTGTAACATGTTCAAGTTCTCTCTCGAATTCCTTGATGCGGCCGTCATGAATCTCACGGTGGTGGTGAGCATTTTGGCTTTGCCACGGCATATCCTGCATCCTTGAAAATATACACAGTACTGATATATTTGCGAATGTGTGTGTATTTGCTTGCTTGTATTAACATGTTTTGATATAAACGAAGTGACACAGACACAAAATTCAAACAAATATGAGACAAGAAATGTCTTTAAAAAAGACAATCGGCGTTGAAATTAATATTGAGATGTCATTTAAAAATTACCTAAACAGACGGCCAAGATGATCGGTTACGTGACTTCTCAGACCCCAGAATGTTTGGTACCCACCAATATTAGGAGACTTATTGGACCCCAAATTTTTCGGACACTATAAGAAAACTTCTCGGACCCAAAAGTTAATTCGAGATAAATTTATTAATTTAAAAATTAAATAAAATTATCATTAATATCTATGCTGTGAATAAACCAATCATACAGCTCCATGTTTCCACCAGTGATATATGAATAGCCAAAATAATTTAGGTTAACATAATTGTTATCTGAATTTGTCAAGACAATTTAACAAATTAACAATGTAAGAACATAATTTCGGGAATGAAATTAAATTATTATGTATCAGGCGAGTCTATATAGTTATTTATAGTACCGGTAATAAACCATTCATGTTAGTAATCTAATATAATAACGATCTGAAGTCAAATAAGCATTTATACTGTGTATTCCAATAAAAAGCAATAGTCAGGGAACATTCAGCGATTTTTGAAATGTTAAGACTTTATTTTTTATAACGCAACCATAAACATTTATCAGACTATGACGATTTTAAATTATATCAGTACAAATATGATATAGCAGGGGTTCCTGTGTATAATTAGTATTGCAAATTGTGTATTCATGCTACGCGAATAACAGTTCGACGTATTCCTAATCTTCTTTCATAACATTTTATCTATAGAAAATGTAGCATCTTTTTATAGATTAAATAACATCTACTGGAGAAGTTGATAGAAAGATGCAATTATAAATAATCGTTAATAGATCGTAACCACAATTTTATTTCAAATTAACAGTAAGTTTTTAAATATAAATTCCCCATTTATTGAAATGTTTAGGTTTATGATTCTCTGAACGCTATTATTTATGTATGAACGAGTATATTAACACAGCTATACAACGGTTGCTGGCTACGCGCGCTATTACTAGAATGACACTACTGTTTCTGGAATGTTATGAACTCGCCAGAATCAATGGGCTACATGGAACGGCAACACTGTGAATGAGATTTATGAATGGGAACATTGCACAATTGCTATTTATAGAGCATCCGCTTATATAAATGTAGGCTAAACAAAATAGTTATTTCGTTACGTGAACGAATATAGCATTCTTGTTTATGGCTTACAATGAGAAAATACGTTCATAATTAGCCTCAGTTCTAGAGTATATGTTGAAGATATGTTTATAACTTCATTTTAACCGCTTATGTAAACAATTATGTAAATTTTTAATCCCCAAAAGTATGCTACAGTAATTGGTATACGTTAAACTATTGTTTAACGTTTGCGTTCCATAGAATTAGAACATTTGCCCAATTCTATTGGCATTCAGTTTTCCCGCTGCATAATTATCGGAAGAAAATCTGGGTCAAAAGTGATCTTAGACAGCTACGCCGAAAAAACATTATGTACACGAAGTTTGGAGTGTTCATGCGCATGTCATGGAGTGTGAATACACGTTTCTAAAATGATTTTAAGTATTTAACAGTATTGAAACGCAGCTAGTGGAACTTATTGATATCTCATTAGTAACAGGAGTGTTTATCTGTCTAGTAACACATTCCGTTCCTGCCTGACATCTTCTTAATTACGCTGCAAATTAAGTAACTAGGTGTCAAAATCTTCTTTTAAATGTTTTATGTACTCCTTCATATCAACAGTTTCCTTATCTAAAGCGGCTATTCTGTTGCGCTGATATTCGTTCGTTTTGTTTGCCGATGCCGATTGCTGGCGGGTAGTCTGTAGCTCGTTTATGATATCTTTTAGTTTAAATTCCAATTTTAACTTCTCTCGAGTTATTTTGTCTACTTTTAATGAGCACTCTGATGCTAGCTTTTCAAACCTGAAACGTAGAAGTAAAACGTGTTTAAGTACACTAAAATTTTTTATAAGTTTGTTGTATTTTCTTTATTTTAGTGCTGTTACTATAATATATTCGTTTATTAAATGGTTTACTGTTAAAAGCAAGTAAATCTTAAATCATTTTAATCTAATGAATAACTGATACATTTAATCGTGTATAGTTTCACATAATATCCGAAAGTATATAAGCAGTATACGGCTATCACGGGAACGACGATGAGTCTGTTAAGCAATGATTAGTAAGTATAAAATCATTTTATTTCGCGGTGACTAAATTTCGCGCATTATTGAATACGGCTTATTATTGCTGTCTTAAAACTGTGCATATTTTTATAATTTGTATCTAGTTTTAAAGAAAAAAAAAAAGCGGGATCTAAAATTCTCACTATTTTCGGACGTGAAAATTAGTGCACTGCGAAAAAACGATAGTAAAGGATGTAGGAACAGTTTCATACCACCGTTTCAAATGAAAACAGAAGGATACAATAAAAACAAGAATAAACTTTCTAACGTACATTTTTCCCGCGAGATCGTCTACCTGGGCTAGGAACTGCTGACGTTGTGATGCAGTTTCTTCATGCGGACGTTTGTCTTTTCTATCAGCCTGGTCTCTGATAAAACAGTCTTAACATCATTATCCGTAATACAGTTGCATCTCGTTCACTACAATGTCAGGTGTTTGGTTATCACCTCCTTGTCTATTTATGCAAAACACGATATATTACTTTTGCTTTGAAAGAAGTAAACAAGGCAGTCCAAAGGACAGCTCTATCCCCCGCCGTGATCCTTCATTAGATTTTAAAGGTGACTTTGAAGTATCACACAGACCTTAATCGGACACAGTTGGACCAGATATGAAAGTACAGTTTCAGAAATTTAGATATGGAGCTGACACGAAAATGGAGGCTCAGACCTTGACCTTGAAGTGGCAAGACTGCTCCATGCTCTCTGCAAATCGCCTCAATGTGATAAACATTTGAGCCAAGTTTTATGAAAATCCTTGAAAGGGAATAGGAGATATTGAGCAGACACACAAATGGAGGCTAAAACATTTGACCTTCAAGTGTGACCTTGACCTTGAGGTGGCATGACGGCCTCATGCCTTCTGCACATTGCCTCAATGTGATAAACATTTGAGGCAAGTTTCATTAAAATTCTTTACAGGGCATAGGAGATATAGAACGGACATGAAAATAGAAGCTCAAACATTCAACCTTCAAGTGTGACCGTGACCTTGAGTTGGCGTGACTGGCTTATGCCTTCTGCACATGGTCTAAATGAGCAAAACATTTTAGCAAAGTTTCATGAAAATCCTTCAAAGGGTATAGGGGATATGGAGCGGACATGAAAAACGGAGAAGAAAATGGAGACTCAAAAATTTAACCTTCAAGTGTGACCTTGACCTTGAGCTGGCGTGAAAGGCCCATGCCTTCTGCACATCGTGTCAATGACCTTAACATTTGAGGCAAGTTTCATGAAAATCCTTCAAAGGGTATAGGAGATATGGAGCGGACACGAACATGTTACGGACAGACGGACAGACGGACGGACGGACGAAGGACATTCCTAAAATCCCCCTACCGCTTCGCGGCGGAGGATTAAAAACACGGTTTTGTTTACCGGATGAGTACACGGCGCTTTTTTTTTTTTTATACATATGCACACATCGGAAAAAGACAACCAGTACATTTGTACATACGAGTGCTTAAATATTTTTTCCAAAAAAAGGTCATGTTTTATATTACACATGGACATGAACTGTTTACATCCAATTACAAGATTTCTGATTGAAATTATACTACGTAGATTGTCCTGAAAGACCGGAAACTGAGGATTTAATTAACAAATTCTGTTTGTGTTATTGTTTTACCTTTTCGTTTCGTGTCGTTGAGGTATTTACAAAAAGCATTGCATGAGAACATTCACAATGTAAATGTTCTATGGCCAAGACTCAGAAAATGTAATGCAAAATTATGCAATACAATATATTCAGCAATCAATTACGTAAAGACATATCATGTTAACAATATATAGCAATACGTTTGTTTTTTATTTTTTCGATTTAGAGGACATTTACAAAGTCAATAAGGTAGAAGATGATATAGCAGTTTAACGGTATATTGTCTTTGTTTACTTATATATAGCAACACTACTTCTAAAAAAGGAGCACGTGGTATGGTTTTTGTCATTAATAGGTCGATCTTCAAACATTTCGTAATGTTAATTTCTCGCAAATATGTATAATTTTAACTCAAAGTTATTATTAAAACCTATAACACAGGCGCCCCAAATGATAACGTTGTATTATGTCAAATAAGCAAACGTTTAAGTATAGAAATGAACACGCGTTTGTTTCGCAAGTGTACGAAAATGACAGTGTCTGACGTTCGTAAGCAGCAGCGCATTGTTATCAAATTTTGTACAAACTCCGAAATGACTTGTACGGACACATGGATATTTATGATAATAAGCAATTTATCTGTAGTTCGTTCCCGGTGGTTGATGTTGTAATAGCCTCGTAATTTTAGTTGATGTTGTAATAGCTCCGTAAGAAAACTCACAATGGCGTCATGCTATCAGCACATTCGTATCACAAGCTACCAAATGTAATGTTCTGTACATCTTGTAGCAACTGGTCAGCTTCTGGAGAAATGCTCATGACTTGTGAAAAGTCTTGATCATCCTTTGCCTAAATAAAGGAAGCAGGCAATTAGAAACATTTAACCTTGAACGTGTACAATACACGCGGTTGCTTCTTGTTACATTTTTGTCGGTACGTTTTGTTACAGATTTTTCCTGAAAACAGTACTTTCTTATTAATCTTTAATCAGTTCCTCTGTTGAAACTGATTGTGAATATTTTTGTCACCTATATAAATGGTTATGTATAAATGGTAAAAGCATTCATGCAATATAAATTATACGTAATTGTTACGTGTTTATACCTGGCCGAAGACCGCAACAAATCTTTCCAGAGTTGTGCGTGTTTTTATTGCTCCTGTAACAATATCTTGAACGTTTGGGGGGATTTCGAGTAAACGTCCTTCAGTCATTTTGCCTTCCTGAAAGGTGTAATTATAAAATCAAAAGTAACCTTTTTAAACAGGAATGACGTAATTTACAACAATTTCAATGTCAGTTACGGTTTTGCAGTATGAAAATAATTATTGGGTAAATGTCTAACTACATTTGGAAGTGAAATATTTACGATCTACCTCTTTACAATGTGCAATTGTTATCTGATAGCAGACATTTCAACGTATTGTAAAGGTTGACCAAGCGATTGTAAACCACGTGAAGTGTTTTACATTCAGCGTGTACGTTGTTTATGTGCTTATATTTGAATACCTTCGATCAAAAAAACCGACAAGAATTTAAAAGCAATTCAAAATACAAGGCGACATCAATGTTAGGAGACTCACCGGACCACCTCATTTGCAGGTGTTTAGAAAATGTCCGGTGTTGACTTCCGAGGTGGTTCGGTGGAGTAAAGATATTTTAAACAGAAAGCATAACCTTCAATTTTGAATTATTTACAGTTTTTTTACGTTTTTTTTTCAGAAATCGCGACTTTTATTACCAGTAGGAATAGTAAACAAAAATTCGTTCGAAGTTTAGTTAAATACTGTGTGAAAATGAAGACTGTAGGATTTTTAAACGTTTAAATCATTGTAAACAATTGTATGCTTTGACATGTTTTACCGATTTGAGTTCTTACTACTGCCAATTTTCAGGTGTAACATGCCTATCTGAAAAAAGCAAACATAACATTGCTAATGTTATGAGGAGAAAAAAATTATTGTATATAATTATTTTTACTGAAAATTAAACAAAATGCATATTTTAGTTTTTTACTGGAACACTATGATCAGTTTTTAAACTGTAAAAGTGTACTCCGTATGTCACATATCTTATACTGGCAGCATTAAAGACGATTTCTACATGTTTACCTTCCGTGAAAAGTTTTCCTTTTCACACAGTTTGCAGATCGTTCAATGCCTAATACAATAAAACCATAAAAATTGGGGTCACCGAATTAGATTTTTTGGAAAATGCATGTAAATGACTTGCAGGTAAATGCATTTTAGTAATTATTTTTGTTGTTTTTATTTTAGCAAAAAAGTATTCACCATTGATCGGTAAAAACATGACGACATTCTATTTGTTGAAATGGCTTATTGTAAGAAAGCAATCCGTTACATGGCGAAAAAATACTATTATATTTGCCAAAAATGCTCTGTCGTCCATTTTTTGCGATAACAATCTACATTTTGTGATAATAAAAAAGCTTGGTCTTGACTATAGAAAACAATCTGTTCTGTAAAAGTCCTGACTTTTCGATATTTAATACGTAATTACACGCTTAATACACTGGTTAAAAGAAAACTGGGGTCAATAGAAAGTTGACATGTGCATATAGGATATTTTTCTGTAAAAAACAGGATGGAATAACAGTGATTATTTATAACAATACACTTATAAAAGTTAATAAATTTATATTATATATCATTACTTTAGTAACAGCGTTGATTATAACTATGTACAATACGTTATTACAGCCAAAATACTTTCATATTAATCGCGAGCAAGTTCACAGCAATATGCGAGTTCAACATTCAGGCTGCGTGTTCCTATTTTTGTTTTCAGGGTATTAACAAACTTTCACAAACAATCGAGACACAAGACATATCTGCTATAATCATAACAATTATTATGAATATATTTGATTCTAGTTGATAACTACAGTGTACACAATATTTAATAAATATAATTATTATCTGTCGAGATGTACACTTCACATTTTGAAGATTTAAATCAACTCCACTGATGCGCGGAAAAAACTGCTGAAATCGTTTTCACATTTAGTGTTTCGATCTGGCGAAATTCTAAAACAAGACTTGCTCCAAGGATTACATGGATATCAAGTCATTAACTGGCCTTTTTCCTTTATCGGTTTTATACTCGCGGGTTTCGTTTTCAAGTGTACTGTGTCGCTATGACAGCGTGAGAAGACCACCTTAGCACCACCGGATCACCTCATTTCAAGAAAGTCCCAGAAAACTTAACAAAATCACAATTAATGCAAAAATTCTTAATGCGGGTAAACAAAGAATGTTATTTGTGATCCTGGTAGTCATTACACACATGAAAATAGGCAGTAGTAAGAAGTATCATTTATACGTGCCATCTTCGAAGGAGTGTTCTATTTACCATTCGCCGATTGCTGACAAAAGTACCGTTCAAATGAGGAAATTATATAAAGTTGAAGATCATTCTTACTGTTTACAATACTTTAACTTCAACGGACCGCCTCAGCAGTCACCATCAGACATTTTCTTAACAACTCCAATTGAGATGGTCCGGCGAGTCTCCTAACCGTGGGTTTGCAATGGGAATATAAAGTGAACTCATAAACGATGCAAAAATGAAAACTAATGTAATTATTTATTTCTTGCAACGATATACGCACAGACAGCTTTGTGCATGTGGATATCTGATAAGGACATTGAATATTCATTAATTTCAAGCATAAATAATAATGCACCAAGTTCAATCATCGAAACAATTGAGTGTCAAAGCTATGCCACAATGTGGAATATTTTTACAAGCATTATAGAAATACTTTAACGTACCAATGTAATCAATTAAATACTTTCAGCTTACCCTTCGGATTACTGATCGTAGTCGTGAGTGTCTGATGCCATTAACAATGTCTTGCCTTGTCAATTAGGATACTGATATCGAAAGTGCAATTTTATAATGAAACAAAGCCTATATATAGATGTAGATTTTAAACACTACTCGCATAGAAAAAAATAAAAAAGATATCTCTTTTACATTGTGCTCCTTAAGCACTGTAGTCGATTGTAGTAAAGTTAGTTTATTTTAAAAACGATTTTTTTTCTGCACATAAATACGCGCAGGGGAGGTAAATGAACTCTTTCAAAAAGAGTACATTTCCAGTAGTTCGGATGTGATTATTGGTTATATAACTTTCGTTATAACAATAAACATATCTACACAGTGTGATGCAGTTGGTGAATGCGCATACAACACAAATGTTATCGTGCAGTGAAAATAAAATAGTTCTTTACACCGTTTTTCAGAACCACACACACATAATGCCACTGATGAAAACAAGAATAACGACTATAACACTGATCGTTCCCCATCCCCTACAGCAACTACTTCAGACAAACGTAGATCAATTTGTACGTTAGTCCTTTATGTTCTTATTTTATAGGTAGATAGCCATAAGAGCCGTGTACCTTAATATGTGAATAATGAAAATACTATAAACCAAGTGTTTGATCATAACATTTAAAATAAATTAAAGTAAAAAGTAAATACATGTTTTTAATGAATGTTTATGCATTATAGAAGATGTTTGTTACAAACTTTGATTACACACATCATAGTGTACTGAAAATATTGTTAGTAAACCAATTACATACTTATGACAGTATTTAAATGTAAATGTAAATATTTAAATTTAAAAGTTTACAATATAAGAATAATGAAACTTCAGAGACAGCACCAGGAGAGAAACCCTTATTACTGTCCGCTAGTCCTTTATTTGAGGCAAGTGACCAATTGCTTATACAATACAGGAAAATACATACAACACAACACAAAACATAAAAATGATTAAAACTAGGGTCACCGCCTTGGAATGGCCAATGCAAAGCATTTGGACTTAAACCGGTTTTTAAAGGCATGCCTGTATAAGACCTGTCCAATCAGTTCTAAAAGTCTAGATCAAGTCGTAAGCCCAACCATTGCAATTGCATAGCATTGTGCTTGAACTTCGATCCGAGTATCGTTCTAACCTTATGTTGGAATGTCAATGTGCAATTGTATCTGAAGTCAATGTGGAATGTCAATGTGGAATTATAACTGAAGTCAATGTGGAATGTCAATGTGCAATTGTAACTGAAGTCAATGTGGAATGTCAATGTGGAATTGTAACTGAAGTCAATGTGGAATGTCAATGTGGAATTGTAACTGAAGTAAATGTGGAATGTCAATGTGGAATCGTAACTGAATTAACAACTGCAAAAAAAGCGCCATATGGTCAGTCCCTGATAACCCGATGTGTTTGACATAAAAACAATGGCAACTTAAAGTTTTGTACAGAAATGTTTATAGTAATTTTCATAATTGATACTATTGATGTTTATAATGTATATAATTGAATTTTAATAAAAGCATTGATTTAATTCACATGCAATGAGATAAATTAAGTATATTAATTAATTCAAGCAATTATATTCCATATAACTGTAAAAAACCAATCCCCCCCCCCCCCTTTTTTTTGCTCTAGAGTCTTTTTGTCAGTATGACCGAAACTCTATAGTGGATTGGATAGCTAGATGTATATAACCACTATCAGTTCCCTTTTCCTTGGGTGTATGTTTATATGCATATAATGGCTTCCTTATTAATCGGCTAATAACATTCTTTAGAAACACAGCCTCTGCACATGTTATAATTATTATATTCTATGAATTTCTTTCTCACTTTATACTTTTCTTCATTTTTGTAGTTTTCATACTACACAAGTAACAATATTTTGAGTAGTACATGCTTTCCCCATTCATAACAGTCAGCATAAATATAACATTGGGTGACAGATGGGTGGCTTTGGCAGGGCATATGGTAGTAGTTCAGGAATTTGTACATAGATAGAGAATGCTTTGGGTAAAATTTGTGCATACAGCATATAATACGAATAAAGGCCTGGCTCCACCAACACGTGATTGTCAAAAAACGCTGCAGTCAATATTATTATGACGGTTGAAAACGAAAACGGTAATGTTAATGTCTTGGTAATGGGTGGCGATTATACAACAAAGGCCAGTGAAAACATATTGCGTCGAATAGTCGAATATTTAAATGGATCAACATTTAACCACACCAAAAACATCTAGGAAATAGTTTATAAAGATTTCAAGAAGCACACATTTGTTTAAATAAATGTATTTAATCGTTATTTGCCCAGAATAAAATAATCCAGAACAATAGATTTAAGCTAATTTTAAATTGAGAACATCCTTACATGATACGTCAACGCTTTGGCCGAGTATTAATAAATAGGCAATCATATCAATTACCGAATACCTGGTAAATTTCGTTTTCATATAATTTGCGCTTTATTCTCATTTGGTACAATAACGAAAATTAAAATCGCCTACAATTAGTATTATGTATTAAAATAATGATTGACAATATGCTCGTAAGAAAACACAACAGTATGATGTCACACCTCATTATTATCACAAAATATAGACTGAAAGAACCAGTATAAGCCCTGAAAGCCTATCACCTGTCCATCATTTTGTGTATATGCAATTCATTGCGTGACCAGAACACGCAGGTGAGTCCTGTGGCGTCGGTACCTTTGCGTTTGACGACTATGGAGGACATATCCTGCCAAATTATGCATCATGCTTAATGACATAAACTTCAAAATTGCAAATTGCAACTTCCTTTGTGGTATCTTTCAAGTCTCCACATGGTACAAATATCTTAGTTCCAGTCGTAGTTTCTTCCTTTAAGCCTGCAACTGTCAGATTTTGTTTTCCCAAATTTCATTGTCTTGCGTTCCAATATCTATAATACTCAATCAAACGTGTTTCTTTCATGTTACTTGCCTCTCATGTAATCTTGTCAGTTTAATGCTCTGTCGAATCTTTCTTTTAAATGCCCGATATTATAAATCATAATAATCGTATGTCATCAAACCTTCACGACTTTCGAAGAAAAATTTGTATATTTTTTGAATGTGTACAATTCATTTACGATTTAATACGGAAACATAGATAGAATTTAAAAATTTTATTGTAAAAGTATATACTGTACCGTCCTACCCAAAATAGTTTATAGACGGTGCGATTTCCATAATATTTATTAACTCGGCAATCTTCGTAACAAAAACTTATTAAAGACGTTCGCAACAAAAAAAAAAAAATTGGGTTAATTTCTCCTTTTGCTTCATTTTTTCTTTATTGTACATGTATATAGGTTACAATATACTAATTTCACTTCAAATGTCCATTCAAAATAAATATTTTTAATAGCAAAAGTTCCTAAAGCATATATTATAATCAAAAACACACTATGCAATTTATTTCCAAACAAATTTAGTTTAGAACTGATCCATTAAATATCTTCATTATATTGATACGTTGTTTATGTATGTTAAAACGAAACAGGAAAAAAGTCTACACAGGTACCCTATATGAAATCCAATATTTCCCAAACAAATTCGATGAGCCATTCTTTTACTTAATGTTTTGGTGTAAGTATATATTGATGCATGTCTGTGCGAAATTTTTAAGAAAACCTGTCGTTTGGAACAAAATATGCATTTGATGCAAAATGCAAAATGAAGTTTCAGAAAGCATTATTAGTTCCCATTTGATACATTTAAATGTCCAGTCAAATTCATTATTTAAGCAGTAAATGTAGGAAAAACGTTTTTATTATCAACGTACACGTGTATATTGCCAAACAAAGCATGTACAAAACATATCGGTTGAAAGAACCATAACCTTGTTTTAAAAATAACTATCCTGTATACTTAAAACAGTGATAAAAATCCAAACTGAAAAAGGGGCTTCGACAAGTACCGTATTAAAACCCCAATATTTCCGGAACAAGGCCGGTGACCCCTATTTTTTAAGACTGCTTTAGTTTTAGTATGCAATGACGCATGTATTTGGGATCTTTTAACAAAATCTGTAGTTTGGAACAAAAGATATTCGTATATTTGATAAATTATGGATGTTTTCCCAGGCCAATTTAATGCAAAATTCACCTCGTTAAGTGTCCATTACAAGTCATTTGTTAAATTATAACTGTAGACAAAGCGCGTTTAATCATTAAACTGCACTTGTATATTACCAGACGAAACATGAAAAAATATGCATTTTAAAATCTCAATCTTGGTTTGAAAATAAACGCTTTATATTATTCAACATTCTTAGTAACACTAACTGAAAAAAGGCTTCGACAGGTACAGTTTTCAAAATTCAATATTTCCGGAAAAAGGCCGGTGACCCCTATTTTTTAAGACTGTTTTAGTTTAAGGATACATTGACGCATGTTTGTGCCAAGTTTTAAGAAAATCTGTCGTTGGGAAAAAACTGGAAATTGTTGCGAACGTCTTTAAATCAGTATGTAGAATTACCAAAATCCTCATAGTTACCGAAATGCCTTTTTAGTTTGGTTGAATTTAATTAGTATTAATTATTAAATGCATTTTAAAGAGATAAAAGTCACTTTAAAGTGAAAATTATGCTTATCTTACGGTAATATTGATCATATAAAGGATTTTCGGAAATAACGATCGGAATTATGTTAGTTCCCTCCCTTTGATTTCAGTGTGCAGTTACAACTATACTTCTTATTGTTGGTTTAAAGTAAAATACAATCCATTTTTGAGCACAAAATTAATTTTAGATACAACTGTGTATGAGTTTATTCATATATATGTGCATAACTTTTCATATGGCCAACTATGATTGTGGAGCATTACGTAATTACAGGGATTTCGGTAATTACAAGAGGAGCGGAGTTTGCTGTAAAATTATATAAGTTTTTATGGTATTTTTGCAACTCGTAACCAGACATGACTGCAGTTGCATTTAAATAAAAGTACAAATACTTCAGGGTACAAATCTCTCTATATATGAATTAATATATATGCATAGTTTTGATTACGTTAACGGAAATTCCTTACACATCACATCATTCTGCTTCACGATGATGGTAACCATAACTTATTTTCAAACAATATGGTTAAATTAAAAAATAATTTTCGATGCATCGTTGTTTATCGGCCAATAAACAACGATTAGGGATTCTGATGAGTAGTAATTAAACAAAGAGGGCGTTATCTGTTAGTTGTTTAATAGCAACGCATCTGAACGACAAAGAGTTGTTTATTGGCCAACAAACAACTATTTAAATCGAACATATAAAACTGCCTAAAAAGTTTTTCATATGAAACATCATCGGAGTAAGTGTGTGTTTTTAATAACTTGCATCTACGCAAAGTTGTACAAAACAAATTAATTAAAATTTATGTAAAATGTCGTGCTGGAAAAGGGTTACTTTATTAGAAGAACACGTTAAGTGTTTAAAATATTTCAACCTAAGAAATTACGCCTGTAAGGCCTTTTTCTACTACATATACTACCCTGTAAACGGTATCTTTGCCATTCTTAATACAAACCAAATACACAGGACATTTCATAGTTCCCACCACAATGCACTTGCAAAAGTGCGTATCCAGGTTTAAACTAAGACACGTAATTGTAACGACACTTTTATTAAGCACTAGATTATATCTAAACGAGTTTAACTACGCACAGAATAACGTTTACAACTACAATGTATTAAATTCCAATTAGTGTATATGCATTGCCTTGTCAGCAGCTCATCTGGAATGTTTGTTATTCTTTATGTTTTATATTATGACAAAGTTGGTTTTTTGTGTTGTCTATTAAGTTTTTATTACGCATATGCTTCTTTTCATTGCTTCTACACTCTGCGGAAAAGTTAATGTTGTGTGTTGACAATTTAGATATGATATAGACTTAATTTACTTGTTATTTAAGCCTATTTCTGCAATTCTGTTTCTAACCATTGTATTTTGTTTTCGCGATATGTTCCACACTGAATTTATGTAAAAAAAATAATATCTAAATTGCGACTGTGTCCACACTCAATCACAATTTTAACTCAACACTTCTATTTTGTATACGTTCTCGACTAGTTATTAAGAGATTTAGTCGAAATTTGGAATATAAATAAATAAATGATTCTAAAATGCTCCATAGAGTTTTTATTCTCATCGAATTACTGTAAGATGGAAATAAATTTAAATAATCAAAATCACTGTAAAATAAAGTCACAAAATGAACTGGACTAAAACTTTAATAATTACATTCAATTACTTAGACGGTAAAGGATACGACTGGTTATGACAACGAAGGTTCTGAAATTAAGCAGTGATTAGAACATTGAGCCAATATAATGCGAAGCACCAACGTCAGTTAATGCTGATATAGTGCCTGATGTCATATGATAAATTAGTGTGATAACCAGTAATTATCTGTAGAAGTGATTGACAGAAATGTTGAATGCTAATAAAGTCCCTATATATTTTTCTATGTTAGTAGTTTATCTTTAAATAACAATATAGACATTATTTATAGTTTAGTATTCAATTTGTGTGTGGAATAAACGTTTTATATAACATCTAATTCATTGAATACGTATTTGTCTGAACAATGACAGAACACTTACGTAATTATAGCCTTAAAAAAGTATTGAAAACAGTTTTAATAATCGTACGGATAATATTAGATATGTTATCATACAATGATTGTTAGTGTCTGCCGTGTCTTCTTGCACACGTTAGCTATAATATAGAACATTATATACATCATTCATTATATCTCATTTCTATGGCAATCATAATTTAAACATGTAATTACCTTGTCCACCTATCATATTATCTTATGACCATTACAAACCACAATTAATAATACACGTGTACAATTAAATGTCAAGTTGGTACATGTATTCGGTATAAATGTAAACAGCATTCATCAACATCATTTACCTAGTAATAAAAATATATTCTGTAGCTTAAACGTTATAATACAATACTTCATAGAGCTATACAAATCGAATATACAAATGCTTTGTTTAATACGTTAACAAAATGAATAAGTAATGTTGATGCAAAACAATAGTGGTCGTTGACAATAAATTCGATTGTAAAGACTAAGAAATAAATAGAATTAACCATTGTTATGAAATATATATTCCCAAAGAATTTTGGTAAATTATCACACATACATGTATATACACATATAAACCGTCTATTTATTATAAAACATGTTATCAATGAAACAATACACAAATTTTACTTTTATATCACATATAGCCTTGGGACATGTATTTCGTCATCATTCATTGTCGCTCCTTTCTATTTTCCTCTGTGTTGCTGCAGTTCCCTTCGACAACAGTCCACCGCCCTCGCTGGCATACAGTGCTGGCCACACCAAATAATCGATTGTGTTTCCAGTTTTTTCATACGCGGTGTACCGGGCCGTATCCATCGTGTCTCCTTGATGGGCAGCGAAATCAATGTGCAGAGGAGGATCCGCCAACGCCATCAGCCAACAAATTTCAGCGCAACTCTCAAAATAAGGTTTGCAGGCATCGAGTTTTTCTTTTTCGTCCTGACATATCTGTGACAAATAGTGCTGCAAAACAAGATTTCTGATGAATAGCACTAAGCTTTAGTATTTTTTTTTAATCCATTACATTTTTGTTTATGTTATATCTGACAGTTTATATAACTGTAAAAAATACTAGTAGGAGGTGTTTATCAAATACAGGTTCATTTAAGCGTAAAAATTCTAATAGAGCGACAACCATCATTCAGTATAAACTTTAAAACGTAAAATAATTAACTAAGAACATACGAGCTGATAAAAGAATACACTCGAAAATAACAATTTCAATAAAATGTTGAGTGATTATTTGTAACAAAATAATTTTATTACCTGTTTCACCATAGCTGCAACGTTCGGTCCAATTAATCTGCGAGCGTCTCTAATGGCACGTAGTTCCTTTGACCCCAGTCGCACACCTGGCCTGACATCAGCAAACTCCTGCGGGAAAAACAACCAATGCTTTGCATTACACGAACCAGACGTTTTCGATAGTCTTTTGCGCTTAATACAGTTCATAACGTACGTAAGCTTTTTATTATTATTTTTTTTTACAAGTTATTGAACAGTGAATAAAAGCGATTTATCTACACGCAGTCTGATAAAACATACATTCATACATGCATACAACAAAGTTGTATAGAATATTATGAATCAACTACTCCAAACCAATGGTAGAGCGTTGCACATTATGATTGGTTTGTTAATAAAAAAGCGAACACAACTTACTTGAGCAGCATCTGGATTTTGAATCGGAAAGAGAAAGGCGTTGTTTAAAGCAGCCATCCATTCGGAGGCTAATTCCTGGCTTTTATTCCAGCATTCCTATTAATATACCGTATGCACATATTACATGTACTAATTCATTTAACGATTACATTAAGATGATCAAGTAGAAAAAAAGTACTGTTTTTGCACGAAACAGCATAAATATGTACATATGATTAAAAATAAAGCACTTAAACTACGATAACTTGTGTTATTGTTACTGTGGGTCAATACATTTCACTATTGCCATTTTTACTTGTAAAACTATGAGAGTATATGGAATAAAATTATATTTAACCTGTAAACATCGCAGTAAAAATGTAACCGCGTCTCGCTTGCCAACGCCCAGGTTGTCCGTAAGCTCTTCAAATGCATTTGTCCATTCGTCATCATACAGAGTCCCGAAGCGTTCAGATAACTTCATCGCTCTGTTAGGATCACTCAGGTCAGCAATGTCAGGATTTTGATCGGTAAGTTTGTGTCCAGCCAACTTGCTATATCTATAGTTAAAACAACATTGATCTCATACAAAATGTTTATCAGTGGAGTATTACACATACGTTCTTAGAACGGTAAAATTGCCTGATGAATGACCTATCGTCTAACCTTTTAAATAACAAACGAAATCTAACCTGTTTTTTAAGTCATCACGTTCGGCGGTTAGCGTATCTATTTGTTTCTCTAGTGATACAACTTTGCCTTCTAACTCAGCTTTCATGTGGTTGTGAGTTTTTCTCGCATCGTCAAGGTTGCGTTCAGTAATCGAAAGTTGCTTCCTTGCAGTTTTCAGAGCTTTTTCAGTGTTAGAGCTTTCGTTGCGTAGCACATTGTTTGTTGCGTTCAGCTCACTTTTGTCTCTATTTAGTTGCTCGTTCTTTCTCCTTAAATGCTCCATATCCTGAACAAACTTTGCATTTCTGAAATAAATGTGTAATTCGTTGTTGTTAGTTATACATGAATATTACACTTCTTCAAATGGGACACGAAAATAATAACAAGAGGATCATGATGGCCCAAAGCGCTCACCTGGCAACTGGCAATGGCAGAGATCAGCTCTGACACCTGAACTCTGCCAGGGGAGCTAAAACCTAAGTTAAATCATTGGTTGTGTTTTGATAATTCAGGAGTAAAATATGTAGTGCATGTATATTGGAAGTGGCATGTCAGTCATACTAATTGTCGTAATCTAATTGTCCCATTATTGTAGCAGTGTATTGATTTCAGACAATAAATTTCACCACAGAAGGTACGTGTCATGATAACCAATAGTACAGTACCCTTAGAGTTATTTGTTTTGTGGCGAGGCAAGAAACAACAAATATATGTTGGTCATGAAATAATATGTTAACATACGTATAATCAATAAAGTAATACACAGTTGCTAATAAAATAACATGTAACCCCAATATGCAGTACACGGCATCTGGAATCATGTGAAATTTCAATCTTCATTAAAATTGTCTATAATATCTGTGCAAATTTGGTAAAGATCTGATGAAAAAAAATAAAATGAATAAGTCTTTAGATGCATATGCACACAGTCTGTTGCTTGCATTGTTTTTCTCACAAACAAGGAGAAAGAACTCTGGTCTACCTTGTCCGATCTGGCCAATATTCGAATACAACTGAGACTTTATGGTCACACAAAACCACTGCCAGTTTGGTAATGATTAGACAAAATAAATTGAGTCTCTATTGTCCACATTTTCCATTTTTGCATTATTTTCTCACAAACAAGGGCAGTAACTCTTATGTTTGTACCGAAATCTAGGCCATTTCAGATTATTTTGAAATCTTATGATCATACACAAGCTGCGCAAGTTTTGTCAAGATCAGATAAAAAATGAAGTCTGTATGTTGCACAAAGTCCATTTTGCAGTTTTTCAATTATAAAAGTGGCAATACTCAAGTGTCCCTTGTCCGATCTTGCCCATAGCCAAGATTTAATGGTCATGCACAAATTGTCCAAGTTTGGTCAAGATTGAAAAAAAAGTGAAGCCTCTATCGCGTACGCGCGCCCCATTGTAGAACTTGTTGACGCAATAATAATAATAATAATAATAATAATAATAATAATAATAATAATAGTCATAATAATAATAATAAGAAGAAGATGATGAAAAAGAAGAAGAAAAAGAAGAAGGAATACACACTAAATAAATAATTATATTTATACTGCATGTTATATAATACATTTACTCTAGCTGTTGGTAATTTAAATATTGTTATGTTTTAACGGTTACTTTTATTTAGTATAAAAATGTAAATGTTATCTCACGATGATCGCAAAGCGTCTCTCTCTTGTGTAACGTATTCAAGTTTCCCCTCGAGTTCTTTGATGCGGCCGTCATCAATCTCACGTTGAAGGTGAGCATTTTGGCTTTGCCAAGGCACATCATGTATCCTTGAAAATACACATAGTACTGGTATGTACGCGTGCGTAGTTCTTTTTTTAATTTATGTGTATAGATAGATATTAACAAGACAAAGACTCAGCGAAGGAAGAATAATCCTTATAGAAACGTCTTTGCACCAAATTAGTAATATACCAAGTATATATTCAGACTTACGTACTTCAATACAAATAGGCAAACTTTTATGGAGGTATATGAATCATCCAATAGAAAAAAGGCAAACATGTGTCATATAACATCTTAGAACTACATACCATTTCCGCAAAGTCTTTATTTCTTCGTCTTTCAATTGTTCCTGCTGATGGAGAGTCCCATCTGAACGTCTTGTCTCCTTGTCATTCTGTATTTGTTCCTCTTCGCCTTCTGAATGAGCCATATGTGGCCTTATACCTTTCACAACGTCTTCGAGTTCTTTAATACGGTCATCTTTTTTTTTATTCTGGATTTTTTCTTTTTCTTTCCTGGAATAAACATGTAAAAATCTTAGAAAATGAGTATTGCAATGGAAAACATAAACTTGCCTTTGTCGTTGTAGTTGGGGATCTAACGCTAAAAAAAATAACGACTAACAAGATCATTGTTTCTACATCAGGAGTGGTTATGCTAACTACACGGTTGAACCATTAGGCTACTTGACTATTAAAGTTTCTTATCTTACACATCCATTTAATCTCATGATGTTTGAATATCATGAAGTGTGATATATAAACAAAAGAATGTTTGACTACATAAATGAACAGCTGGTTCATACTATGAATCTGAAATCATATTTACTTTAATTTTTATTTTAGATATAAATGCTTAGTGTTTTTAAAAATTTGATTTAACTAAACGACAGAGACTATTTCGGAGTGTTAAATAGCAATAAGTATGTATATGGGTCATTATCAAATTATATCCATATTCAAAGTTGGCTATTTTTTAAAATAGAAGAGTGAAATTTTAAAGTTTTTATATCTTTTTTTGCCTCACTATAACTGTGAGGTAATATATTCAACTGATGAATATAAAGAGTTTAACAAGATTGACTAGAAACTGTTATATTAATGACGTGCTGCTACCTGCTGGTGTCCATGGTGTTACGTGTGCAAAAATAATTCAAAAACATCAGGAACTTAATTATTTACTTGTTTAAAAATACAATCAGCATGAAACAAGCAAAATTATGCCATTCTCACTAATTATAATGTGTTGTGTAGACAAATAATACATGGATGTCCGATTATTTAATATATGCTCTAAACGAACAGCGAAATGACATTACAAGTTTCTCCACACATCAGTTAAACTTTAAAACAAGTACTAAAGTTTCCCTCTAGTGATTCAACTCAATTAGATGACCAAATATTGCAAATTATTGTGAAAACGAATATACAAAAAATACACTGTCGCTACATAACAGTAACACCAAGGAAATTGCAGTAACACCATGGACAGAAAAGTAATGTAAATGACAATCATTTATAATAATGACAACAGAGAACAGTTATGAAATGTTTACAATAGCAGTGTTAACAGTAGCAATCAACACCTGAATTGGTAAAACACTTTTTGTCCAATAATCAAGAATACCACCATACTGCTTCTATAATGCATTGTATATTAATAACACCACGGATAAAAATGTAACATCGAAGACAACCTTTACAAATATTCCTTGAATAAAATTCTTATTAAGAATTTTCTGTATTCTAATAGCACATTTTTTAATGAGTCATGTCCTTTTATATTTCCTAGCAAACACGTAGTTAGAAAAGATTAATGAAGCAAACTTACTACTCTTAGATTACGGTTACAATACGGACATTATTGGTAACACAAATGACTTTTAAAAATTATGCTGTTTCAAATATTGTTCGTTTCATAGATGACCGTTGAAGATTTCAAATATAATTTAGAATTCACAATTTGTTATAACTTTTGAGCACAATAAAAACTGAATGAACCTGTTTGACTAGATTTCAAATTTAAACAAATACTTGTAAAATGATACCCTTTACTTCACATCCATTTCTTGGCTCAGAATAATGCTAAGTTTATGTTTGAATCGGGGTTGGCCCACACTGGGTTTAACCTACAGTTTTAACCGGATGATATCATGCTAGCCGAGTGAACTTGTATACAAGGAAACTGATATTTGTAAACAATTCCATAATTATAACTGTGTTTTGCTAGAAACAAGGTAGTGGATATATTTATTAAAATAATTGTATAAATGTCATACTCCACTCTACCATTACCAAGACAGCGCTTTATGTTTATTTAGTCTGCATGAAAACGGCTCGTGCTATGAGTTGATTATCTAACCATTAGAGTTACTAATAATCAATACTCCTAAAGTGGCCCAAACTGGTCAATAGTGATCAATTGATTTTTTAAATAATAAATTATCCTAAAGTGGTTCCAACTAGTAAATAGTTTTCATTTGCAATTTTTTAATTAATATTCTAAAAACGTTTGAAATTAAACTTATTCTTGCTAACATGAAATATGTGTCGAAAACTTTACCATTACATTAAATAGTAATCTAACACATTCTAACACGCTACTGGCAAATATTTTTATAGACAAAGAACAAAATTATCGTTGATAGACTACCCAATGAACAACGCAAAGAGCAGTCTCGATTCTGAGCGGAGCACAGTAAATGTAGTTTTTATAACAATTGCAAAAATATTTGTGAAATCATGTTAGAATCGAAATGATTTTTACTCGACATCGTTGCTTTTTGGCTGATAAACAACGATAAATCGAAAATAAATTCTTAATTAAATTATAATATCAAAAATGATGTGTTGGTGTTAAAAAACTATGTTTGGAATAACTTCATGACAGCTTCACAAATATACTTTAACATCATAGGGTACATGTTGTTTCATCCTCTAAGCATTGTCACCTGTAGACCCAATAACCTGGGTTTACTTGACAAATGTGCAGTCAAATCACACAATTATGTCACGAGTTGATATATGTTCATTACCAAACAGTTGACATTGTAATCACATCAATCTGGACATTAATATGTGTTCATTGGAGATAAGGGTTCCATTCGGATTTTATACAACCCCACCAGTAACAAGTAAAGAATGCCAATGAAAGTGTCCTTACTGATTTAAATGCATCTATACTCTGATAAAAGTTTAGATTTTAAAAGAAAAACAATAGTTCATATTTAGTTATAATTGCATATCATTTATTGGCAGTTTGAACATCATTGATGATATCCCGGTATAATAACAATTTAAAGAGGGGAACACAATTATAATGCCCACATTTGTAGTAATCAAGTAGTATTACTGGTACCAAACATAAAAAGTATATCTTTCAATTATACAGCATTCACTTGTCCTTTATGTTACCATTTGTGTCACTGGTGTTGCTATTTATGGCACAAGAAATATCATGGTTAAAATATATAGTTTAGTTATTCCTTTAGTTTTAATAACTAATTATATTACGTAAAGCCTGATAATTAGAAACTAATATTGTTCAAGAGGTAAATACTGGATTAAATATTATATAATGTCTGTTACATAAGGGATGCTCGTGTTTGCTGTCGGTTATCATTTATCAGAAAGCGACGTTGAAGGGATATGTTATTACACACTTATATTATTAATAAATTATATGTTACACATTGCGATTAGCACTTAATAACACCAGGGCACGGCCATAATATACACACCTTCAACATTTTTATTTTTAATAATGTTTGCTAATTGGTGTGAAATACCTTGTTTAAAACATAAAATGAGATATAAATAGTACACGGACGTGTTTAATATTAAAGTACAATAAACATTCTTAGAAATAACACTGATTGCATGAAAAAAACGGCCAAATTACATACAAAAAATGGACGTTTAGGAGCATTGGAGACATTGATTTATTCCATTACTTGTGCATATAATATTAAATACTTATTTTTTTTAATAAATTAACATTATGTGGTATAAACACAAAATATTTTTTTTTAAATAGCGTATAAGCTTTGAGCATTAAAATCACTAAAATATGAACTTTTTTTTAATGAACCATACCAGTTTTCAACGTTGCAAAGTCTTTCCATGATTGTTCCTATCTCTTTTTTATGTTCACATTCTAAGACATCGATTTTCTCTCGTAACGTTTTGTTATCAGACTCCAAGTTGACCAACCGCATGTGTAGATCTTCTAACAAACGCTCAAGCTCAACAGACATATTTGACTGTAAATTCTCGTCTTTGTTTTCTGTACGACCATCTTTATTATCCCTGTTTTCTCCAAGATCTCCATTATTGTCATCGATGTTTGCCTCGGGTGTCAAAGTTTTGGTGGCCCCATTCTTCTCCCTAAAGAAAATCGTATAATGTTCAAGGTATATCAAACAATGTTCATGGTATATGTTTTTAGCAACACCTTGCTGTAGTGTACTATGTTATTATGACTTTGTTTATTAATTAGTTATGTATGTCAGTAAAGTAAGTAAATATTGAATTGGGAAATACTACGATGTATTTCAACTAAAACAGTGTTTTAAGCTAATTTTTTGAAAAACGTTCATATTTAAACACGTATAGTATCTCAAAACTCTTCCATCTCATGTCGTTGTTCCCACACAGAGATTGTAATGTGTTGTTGTTTGTTTCTCGTGTCTTTGTGATCGTAGAAGGCACTCGGCCATTGAGCAAAAGATCTAAGTAAAAGCTATGTTTGTCTCTATTTTTCATGTAACTGGGGTTTGATATTTCAGAAATTTCTTGTTCTATTTACTCATCTCGATTCACCCAGTTTTAGTCGATGTATACCGGCTAAATCAGAGACAGTACATTGATACATACATTGGGTAAATGAAACAAAAAGTGTTGTAGAATTGTAATAAATTCATTGTAAAAATGCTGTACGAAAAATGTATGGTGTTAAATAGTTTGCGGACAAAAAAATGGACAGAACAATAATGACAAAAATGCATAATGCTTACGTTTTTTTCAGATCTAACCACTCTTCTTGCGTCTGTTCTTGCGCCCTGAATAATTCTTCGTATTAAAGCCAGTGATAAGAACATGTATTGTATTAGGATAGATATGCTATTTGCAAAACAACAAAAATTCATAAATAGAATATATACCAACACGATAATAGATGTACGCATACATACTTTGTTGCTTCATCTGTGGCCTGAAAAATGTGCAATGTCAAAATAGAACATATCCGATGTACAGTGTGTAGCTTTCTTTTGAATTGCCACTTCATTAGCATAAAAGTTGTCCTTAAAACAGAGATTATGATTATTACATGTACATGTATTATTATTATTATCATTATTATTATTCAATAATTTGTACTTAAATGCTATTGAATCAAACGCAGAGGAAATGTGATTCAATCAAATAAATTTTCCTATTATTGTTGTTACAAAGAAATTGCTCACTGCTTCCGTTTCTTGTGGATTGTCTTGGTGCTGAGACGCTACTGTGTTTTCAGTGTCTGCCATCGTCTGAAGAAAATAAATGAATGAATAAATGAATGGATGATTGAATGAATGGATGGGTGAATGTAAGAATGGATGGATGGATGGTGTTCCAGTATCCAGTTTCCTATTTCATGAAACAGACTATATTTAATTAACATGCCCAAACGCTAATACATATAAGAGATGCAGACAGCCCGCACATTCAGTCTCTGTTAGTATTTGTTAGTAGTTGTAGAGCACTGCTTAGCTTTCATTAGAATGCTTGAATAAATATATAACTTCACACTTGTGTTGTTTCTAAGTCATTTGACTATAAACAATTGTATTCAAGAAACCTACAACACTACAACATACGGACGGACGGACGGATGGATGAATGGACAGATGGATGGATGAATGCATGGACGGACGAATGGATTGATAGATGGATGCATGGATGTACTGATGGATTGATAGATATAGGAATGGATAGATGGATGTATAGATGGATGAATGGATGGAGAGATGGATGTACGTATGTATGTATGTATGTATGTATGTGTGTGTGTGTGTGCGTGCGTGCGTGCGAGCGTGGGTGGGTGGGTGGATGGATGGATGGATGGATATATAGATAGATGGAAGGAAGATGAATGGATGGCTCTCTGCAAAATACTTAACTATGACTTATCAGAATAAAGGAAACAGCACAGAAACAACAACAACAACAACAACAAAACAAGTTCTACACGGCCACGGGCAGACGATTTAAGAATACATACGTGTACATAAGCACTCGAAATCGAAAGTAGGAAGTCAAAAAGCATTAAAAATGTAAATTATCATATAATGTAAAGAGTCTTTGAAATACAAAATCTAGTTAAAGATTTACAGCGTTTATGACCTTCAACCCATTATAAAATAAGTATTATATTTATATACTGTACATAACAATGCATGTTAAACTTATAGCATAATTCCTTTAGGCTATACTTCCTGTTATCGACAAGAATACAATATACGTATGCCATGCACGTATAATTACACATATGAATGCAACTAAATAGTAATTATAATAAATGGAAATGTAGAACATAAAAAGGATACAATTTTTATTTAATAACTAGAGTGAACAAACTGAATTAATTTTGAATTGCATTGTCTACTTCAATATCGAAAGTATAATTTACTACATGTTTACATGGAATTTCGGAAAATAACAAGTTGATGGATTATTTGATCTCTTTTAAATTAACAGTGCCTTATGACTGGTTAATATAGGCAGCAATAAATTGTAAAGGAAATAAAGAATATGTTGTTAGCAATATAATATTGAAATCGAAAGTAGAGACAAGATTTACATGTCCTTTTCACGATATTAATAAACTTACCAGTTCTTCCTTTCTGGACTATATTTTATTTTAATCGATGTGTTCAACAGTAAAAATCAATTGATTCCACTTAAAACTCTAAGACAAAAGAAACAGTTTTAACACCCTCAAAACAGGAAGCACTTAGATCTATATTTGGGCTAAACGCACGCTAGTCGATAAACACAAAGTAGGTCAGTGGTTTACACGATAAATGATCCAACCCTAAAAGATAAACCTTTGTACGGTAGCCGAAATCTGTCATAAATATTGTACATGTAGTCATAGTATAGAACATCGCTGTAAACAAAATGAAATAAACACTTTTAGATGTACCAATTTGCAAATACACGTATAATAATTAGAAAATATAGTTAAAATAATAATTGTCATTTTGCAATAATTTTCAATTGTCCAAAGATAACATTGATATAGTTCGTTGGCGCAGTCTTTATTATAATATGGTCTTTAAACACACTTCTATGGAAACAACGACAAGAACAATAGTCGTATAGTTTCTATGAGATTAGAAACGTTTCTTGGAAAGCATGCCATTCCCTTTTGTAGAGTGGTGGCCGCATCAGAAACTCGACCGTATCACCGGATGCGGACATGTGCACGTTCTTTTGAACCAAGTCGCACAAGTTTTCCCTCTAGGCATTTTTTGAATCATCATAATCATCATAATAATTAAAACAGGAGGGCCACGATGGCCCTAGGTTGCTCACATGAGTTTAAGTGAGTTTAAGTTGTGTCCGACTTGCCTTACTTACAGAGATGCGAATGCCCCAGAACCGCTGATAACGACCCCATTCGCGGACAGACCCTTTCAGCAAATCGCTACTGATCTGTTCCACTTTAACGGACAAGAATCCCTATTAACGGTAGACTACTATAATAGGTTCTTTGAAATTGACCATTTACCAAACACACTATCACAAACAGTGATAACGAAATTGCTAAAACACATGCCAAGAATGTAAATTCCCGATATTCTAATATCGGACAATTGCCCTCAGTTTTCGTGCGCCGAATAAAAAAAATTCGTCGATTGTTGGGGATTTGAACACAGAACTTCCTCACCAGGTCACCCACAAAGCAATGGTTTGGCCGAAAAGGCAGTAGGGACATCTAAAAAGCTGATGCAAAAAAGCATTAGACACGAAAACCAATGTGTACTTAGCACTACTTGAACATCGCAACAAACCGTTGCAGTGCGATTACACATCTAGTCAATTAGTTCCTGGTTGCCGAACCTAATCAGTTGTACCAATCACAAACAAAGCACTGTAACCAGCACTGATCAATGAAAGACTGGTACGTACACGAATGCACGAGTCAAAAGCACGACAAAAGTCCAATTTCGAATTTCGAATTGTCAGTATATGGCGTCTCATGTTCGGAAAAATCTTGAAAGTAGGGAGAGTCATGAAAATTCACAGTGACCGTTCCTACATAGTACAAACGGCCGATGGTAGCACTTATCGCAGAACAGGTCAGTGTTGCACAAAACGCGCGAAAATACTAGCGATATTGAGCCATTCGATGCTTTAGTTCTGCAGTCTGATAAACGACCCGTTCCCCCAGGTAACCCCCAAGCGGAATCACAGTCAATCCCAAATCGCCGGAATGACCCGAACATGAACCCAGCTTCAGGCTATAAGACACGGGCAGTACGATTAGTGATTGACAACCGTCAATACGTAGGAAGTGAATGGACAAAATAGACACAATGACCATCTAGCAAGTGGAAGGCATCCAAATCCCTTATCGAATTATTACTTGACAATTATTAATAATTAATATTGTGTTGAAAACTCTGATTAATTTTCATTGTTGTTATTTTAATATTTTGATATTATCATACTATATTTACATTGCGCAATTATGTAACGCATTGTACCAACATGATACCCTTTTGTCTTTTAGAAGAGAAGGGAGGTGTTGTATAATGAAACAGACTATAGCTGCCACCAATGTTAACCTAGTACCCTGTTCAGATGCCGCACTGTATTATTAAACTTCGTAGTGGTAACACGTGTTATGTTGTTCTTCACATTAGTGAATACTCATCTGAGTTCTCCTTTAAGAGTTAATAAAAAAGTCATATACACAAAAGTGCAACAAACATAAAACAATAATGGCTTATAACAAGAGGGCCAAATGACACTAAACCACTTACCTGAGTATATAGATCTAGGTCTTGCAGCTTCAGGAGAATATTTGTATAGTCTATATCAAACATGTGACTCACAGGGAGTGGCCACATTCTACTCCGGGGGCATAATTTGAACAATATTTGAAGACGACTACTATACAATTTTCACAAAGGAGGAGATTCTCAAAGCCTACTTTCCATATGAGTCTATAGAAACCATGTGACTCCGGGGTGGAGCTTCGCTTTACTCCAGGGGCATCATTTGGACAATATTTGTAGAGGACCACTATACAATGTTTCATACAAAATATGAAACCTCTGGGCTTTGCAGTTTCAGAGAAGAGTTGTAAAGTCCACTTGCCATATAAGTCTATACAAACCATGTGACCCCCGGGGCGTGGCTAGGATTGACCCCAGTGGCATAACTTGAACAATCTTTGTTGAGGGCCAGTATAAGATATTAGATACCAATTACAAAACCTCTGAGCCTTAAGGTTTCAGAGAAACTTGCTTACACCATTTTGTCATTTAAGTCTGTATAAACCATGTGACCCCCGGGGCGTTGCCAGTCTTGATCCCAGGGGCATCATTTGAACAATCTTTGTAGATGACCACTATGCAATGTTACATACCAAATATGAAACCTCTAGCCTTGTGGTTTCAGAGGAGAATATTTTCAAAGTCACCTTGCTATTCAAGTCTAAATAAACAATGTGACCCCCGGGGCATTGCCAGTTGTGACCCAGGGGCATCATTTAAACAGTCATTGTAGAGGACCACTAGAGGATGCCACATACGAAGTATGAAACCCCACTGGGCCTTGCGGTTTCAGAGGAGAAGATTTTTTGAAGTTAGTTTGCTATGTAAGACTATAAAAACAATGTGACCCCGGGGCATGGCCAGTTTTGACCCCAGGGGCATCATTTGAACAATCTTTGTAAAGGATCCCTATACAATGTTACCAACCAAATACCAAACCTCTTGGCCTTGCGTTTTCAGAGAAGATTTTCAAAATCATTTAGCTATAAAGTCTTATAAACCATATGACCCCCGGGGCGTGGCCAGTTTTGACCCCAGGGGCATCATTTGAACAGTCTTTGTAGAGGACCTCTATGCAATGTTACATACCAAATATAAAACCTGGTAGAGGACCACTTGAGGATGCCGCATATCAAATATGAAACCACTGGGCCTTGCAGTTTAAGAGGAGAAGCTTTTTGAAGTAATTTGGCTATTTAAGTCTATACAAACAATGTGACCCCCGGGGCATGGTCAGTTTTGACCCCATGGGCATCATTTGAGCAATCTTTGTAGAGGACCCGTATACAATATTACCAACCAAATACCAAACCTCTGGGTCTTGCTGTTTCAGAGAAGACGATTGTCAAAGTCATTTAGCTATTTAAGTCTATATAAACCATGTGACCCCCGGGGCGTGGCCAGTTTTGATCCCAGGGACATAATTTGAACAATCTTTGTAGAGGACCACTATGCAATGTTACATACCAAATATGAAACCTCTGGGCGTTGCGGTTTTAGAGGAGATTTTTAAAGTCATTTTGCTATCTAAGTCTATATAAACCATGTGACCCCCGGGGTGTGGCCAGTTTTGACCCCAGGGACATCATTTGAACAATCTTTGTAGAGAACCACTAGAAGATGCCACATACTAAATATGAAAGCTCTCAGCCATGCAGTTTCAGAGAAGATTTCTCAAATTTAAAACCTATTTTTAGCTCTTGTGACCTGCATATGCAGCGGACCGAAACGATTTGAATAATTATGAAAATCTGCCCAGCGGTTTAGGAGATGTTGTTTGAATGAAAATGTTGACGCACGACGGACGACGCACGACGGACGAAAGTTTATCACAAAAGTTCACTATGAGCTCAGGTGAGCTAACAAACAATAACATAAGATTGTATTGTCAATCGTAATTAGGTTGAATAAGTGGACAATCCATGTACTGAAAGTACGGTAAAAGTGTTTTAAGCTATATATGGTCATAATTATTCATTCTTTATTGCTACTTTGTAACATGGTTGAATGTGTGTGTGTGTATTTCGAAGTTTATAAGGTCCTTCCGCGCCTGAGCTGCATAATGTGAGGACCTGGAGTGTGTCCCAGCACGCCTACCTAATTAACTTACTGGAGACTCACGAATGTTGGGACGAATTTTGTATCATAGCTTCAAGTTCCAGCAATTTATTTTTTACTGAAATATATTTTAATTTTGGTGTGTTCTTGTGCTGTGGTGGGAAACCGGAGTACCCGGAGGAAACCCCACCTGCCCGGTTGGGTGACCACCAACCAAACTCACATGCGCCGGGAGTGGGAAGTAAACCCAGGACGCGTAGGTGAGAAGCGAGTGTACCAAGTACTGCGCTAGCCGAACAGTCTTAAACATGGTTGAATCATTGGTGCGATGGTATAGTTAGTTTAAATTTAGTTGACAAAGGGTTGGGGATAAACCATTTAATGAAAGTAGACCAGGGGGAACTCGTGAGTTTCTGTTTATAAACGCGCTTCGATCGTCTATTTTTGTATTCGTCTGGCTGACCTGTATCGTTATTGTTTAAAACTGGCCTCATCTGCATTTTTATTGACTATATAAGGAAGGGTGTTATTCTTGTATCATTGAAAGTCGTCTAGATCGAAGGTTGATAAGTAGCTTCACTAATGTCAATATATTTATATTTTTTGTATCAATACTCGTACCTTTGATACTTTCTAATTTTATAAATGGTATGCATTATTAAACATTTTGATGTAATTTGGAATGCACGAGACAAATATATTTCAAAACATTAATTCATAAAAGATGAGTCACACTCAGATGCTGTGTCTGTACGAGTCCAAGTCACTCGGGAATTCGTCCTCATGCGCATTTATAGTTATCAGGAAATAAAGTAATACAGTTTAATATCTTTTTAAACGGGAAAATTTAAATGAATCTACAGCATACACGTTACAAAATATAAACATTTGGTAACACGATGTTTTTGTTGGACGATGCATTGTTTACTTAACCAATCATAATTACACTTACCAAGCGGATAAATATGTCTTTTGAACGTATCTAGTACCCATAATCGATACTTTGATTTCCCCTATAGTATCTCCATAGACTTTGCCATGAGTATAAATATTTGTTTAAATGAAACAGTTAAAGCAGTTATACTCACATAGAAAATTGCTAAATAATGACAAAGGCTGTACATTACAATTATGAAATTGGCTGTGGTAAAACGTTTAATTACTATACAAGAAATATGAACACAGAGCAATAAAGATCTTGGACGTTAATAATTTATGTACAACTGTATAATTATTTAATCGGTCAAAAGCAAAAGACTTTTGTGATTGACATACAATATATACTTTAAATTTCACCAATATTATTAATTGCAATACTGCGATTTTATTTTATAAGCAATCAAAACAAAAACGATTGTGTTTGGAGGGTTTGTCCTTTAATTTGTCTTTACTATGTTTAGCAACGGCATGACGTACAGGGCTGGTATTCACAAAGGTCCAAGGGGTATTCTTTAGTTATTCTCAGAACAAATTTTTCACGTGAAATCCAGTGTTTTCTGTTTTCAACAGGGGACACTATAAATCATCTTAGCAACATTTACTGGTTCAAACCATCTGAATGATAATAGATATACATAAAACAGTCATCGACTTAGGTAATAAGTTAATATATAACATTTAAAGAATTTACTTAAGTATTCCCTAAAGAACTTTATGAATACAGGCCCGCAGATATATTAATTGTATACTTGCATATCTTTGTACTCTGGAAAAACATTTGCAGATACCGTTACATAACAGTAGCATCTTTTACACAGTACAGCATTATTCTCAAAACGTATATTTTCATGGCGATGAAGACATTTTCAAGTATTTAAACTAGGTTCCTGTGGTTGCACAGTTTAAGCACGTAATTGGTAGAAAGCCGACCAATACTTGGTTTTAACTGAACACCCACAACTCATCGTTTATTATATAAATGGTTGTCTATGTTTGTTTTAAAAGCCTTCAACGGTGGCCGACTCATCGCAAACTATTGCATTAAAATTCCTTAAACATTTGACTGTCATCATTTTAAGAGATGTTGATAGTTTTTAAACTTATGATGTATGTAAATATAAACAGTTTATGAAAAATTACGTAAAGTCAATTGTTTCGAAATGTATTACCTAAACTTTTTTATCTGTAGGGTGTTACTTATATATTAATATAACGATAACAAGAAAACAAATACCAGGGCATAAAAGTTTATTGACTATTTGCATCAGTTGCTACGTGTAAAGGTTGCATATTTATCAATATCAGTCCTTTCAGTTCTGAAGAAAAAGAATGATGTTCGTAACTTTCTTGATTGACCATTTAGATACACAACGGAATGGTTAATTTTTAAGCAATATGAATTTTTTTTGTATTTGTCTTTTATTTTTGTCAGTGAATTGAAAGACGATACAGTATGTGATCAAATATATAATCGTTATATGGTGTATTATTTATACTAATGCAGTAGTTCATTTTACCATATTCTAAGCAAGGGGAGTAGCTTACGACTTTTGGTCTGCAAAGAAAACATGTAAAATACCTAATAGATGAGTAACAGTTTCTTCAAATCACTATTTCTATTCAATGTTCTCTAAATTCATTTTGGATTCATTACAGTAAGGCCTATGGCCTGTGGAAGAAAACAAAATGAAATTAAGTTTTTCAATACTTGTATAGATAGTTCAGTGTGTCGTGGCCATTTCAAAACAAAGTAACAATACAAGCCTAAAACTTTATGTTAATTCCGTCAAGACTAGAGTTAATTTCTGCACCGAGATCTAGAAGGAAGCCGGCACAGGAAAAAAAGCCATGGTAATCTCAGTTTTACTGACGTGTTTATGATTACAATTCAAATCTGCCGTTACTGTTTGTTGATAAGAAACCGAAAAATTTGCATAACCATAATATGATTTCAAAGAATATGGCATACAATCACAATTATTAAACATACAGACTGTGAAATATGTTGTAGTTCAGAAATTCAAAACTGTCAACAAAATTAAATTCTTTAACATCAACAAAACCATTATACACGATTCAAACTCTAGTTTATATTGAAACAAATCATATACATTATAGTGTCACATATATACAAAACACTCATATTGTCAATCAAACCTCACCCAGACAGCCACCAAAACACAGATTTGAAGTCTTAGATACTTAAAATAAACAACATTTCATTAAAACTGGACTGTAAATGAATACACTTTTTTCTTCTTATGCGCAGTATAAATGAAATTAAAACATGTATTGCGTGTTGGTTTAAACATCTCCTTTATCAATTCTAACAATACAGAATAATCGAGAAGTATGATGCACGATGGCTTGGTATTCAAATACATAAACACATTTTAACAAAGGTAAAGCTAAGGCTATTTTACAATGTTAAATTCAACTTTAAATACATAACACTATTCAATGAACAAATGAATAAATGGGATCATGTTTCTTGTAACAAACACATTTATATGAATGACAAGATTATGCCAATTCTTATTTTTTAACCTTTCCTACTTTCCTCTCAGTGGAAACGGTTCCCTTGGAAAGCAGACCGCCTCCGTCTGCGGCGTTGTACAGTGGTGGCCACACAAGAAACTCGACCGTTTCACCGGATTTAGAGTGCGCCGAATATCGATTGGGGTCAAACTTTTCGCCCTTTTTAACAGAGAAATCTATATGGAGAGGAGGTTCCGCTAACACCATCAGCCAACAAACGTCAACACATCCCTCCAGGTACGGTTTACAAACTTCATTAAGCTTCTGATGTTCCTTTTTTAACGTGAGCATAAAATGCTGAAATGATGAAAGGTAAATACAATGTATCTTGTTGTACACCGTTATCTGATGCATGAACTGGTTATCTTAAGAATAATCAATTGTAACCATCGTGTTACTCGTGCTAAGGAATTTAAAGAATATACCTGTTTAACAAGCATTCCAACAGCGGACCCAACCTGTCTGCGTGCATCTCTGATAACACGGAGGTCCTTTGAGCTAAGTCGGGGTCCTTGTTTGACACCTTGTAACTTCTAAACGACAACATGACAACTTAAGCTGGACTAATAGTTAATGATCCGGAAATACTGAACTGTAGCGCAACTGTTGGTTCTATTGTTCTTATTTAATGTTGATATTGCAAGCAATCTCGAACAGCTCACATTTCACGGCATGTCAATATTGTTAGAATTAAGGAAATACAATATAGAGCTTCTTATAGTTGTACAAAATGTTACAAGGTTGTCAGATATTGCAATTATATTAAAACAATTATATATATTAAATATGTTCAGTCAGTGCTTAATAATTAATCATTTAGTGAAGGCCCAGTGATTTCCTCAGGAGTCCATATTTCTGCAATGAATGATATGTTGCACACGTATGAAGCACTTACACTCATAGCAGCTGTTTCTTGAATGGGTTGAAGGAAAACTTGTTGTATTGAGGTCATCCATGTATCTGCTGTAGTTTTACATAGATCCCAACAGTCCTGAATTGTAAACTAATTCTATTAACTGCATCAAATTTTCACTCAAATACGCATTTAATTGATCGTTTCATCAAAGCACAAAGCAGCATAGTAATGATGGCCCCGTTTCACCGACCTAAGAAAGACCGGCTAAATATTTTTGAAAACGCCATGCATAAATTTTAAGAGATGAACCACTTATCGAGTGGTGAATGCAAAACTGGTTTGACATTTCTGTCAAAAACTCTTTTTTTTTTGCATAATTGTGTAGGAAAATATAGTCCATCTACTATAAAATTATTACTTGTAAAAATTTCAATTTAATAAAATAATCTGATCTATGTGACTTCAATACATGGACACAGTTCAATTGAATTGTTTTTATGTTCCCTTAAACACACTATTATGTGAAGTTCGAATAAGACATCAAACATAGAATAAATTATTTTATTATACCAATGTTTAATATGCAGTCAAACATTTGCAATTTAAAATTTTGCAGAGTTATTACTGCAATATAAACCTGCATATATAATTGCATCAGTGAAATATATTTTACTACAAATCTGTTAACTTGTATGCATTAACAAAATTTTCACAAAAACATCGAACTGTGTCCATGCATGCATGAACACAGTTTTTTTTACATATAATAAAAACGATCATAGACACAATCAGATTTACTGAAAGTGTTATGGATATTGCAAAAACACCATAATATTTACAGAATATAACAAACATACTCGTAACAACACCAAAATACACCGTTTTATGTGAAAAAAAACAAAATACACAGTTTTAGGTGAAAAAAAATAAATATTTCATATCCATTCTATATTTGATGTCTTGTCCAACTTCAAATAAAAGAGTGTTCCTTATGTTTTCAAGTTTAATGAGACAACACTATGTACTACCAAATACTCTTTACAATATAATGAATGCACACTATCAGATACAGTAAAAGAAAAACTGTGATAAGACATTTTCATGGTTCCTGTTAATGACCAAACGTTACTTACACCAGTTTTATGTTAAAATGCAATTGTTTTGGTTAATTATTTTTAATTTGCAAAATCTTTCACTCACTTACAACATTAATCAATAGAAAAAAAGTGACAGTATCATAAACAATTCTCAGTGAAACTATGCTTTAAATTATTAATAAAGTGCCAAACACCCTAATACCCCAGTCACAGTATCATGTTATTGCCCAACATTTTAGTACTAATTTGACATTTATATATAAAAAATGACTTCAGACAATTTGTCTTTTATTTTTTATTGAAGATTTCAATGTACATAAATTGCTATTCAATGCAACACTAAATCAGTTTGTCGAATTCCCATGCCAAAAATGTTTGAACAAGTAGTTTATCATACAGTTTTTACTAGCAAAAAGTGTGAATTTTTATTTAACTGGTCTATCTATTGACATTAAAAATCAAACGATAATAAAATACTTTTTTACGTTAACATTCCTCAATTAGCACTATTGTCAAATAAGAATATACATTTGATCTGGATTTATTCAATTCTAAGTTCTATATGTAAAAACAATATGACATGCTGCCTGAAAAGCAAAAATTTGGATGTTGAATTTGATTATAGTGCTATTAAATCAACTTAAATCAGACCATGTTACTGAATATGAATAATTTCTTAAGAACTACTATGTGCAGCACTGTTAGGTTACTAATGGTGTACATTTAAATTAAGAAAACCAACAATGCCTTAATTTTACCAATTTTGGGGCAAACTAAGTGTCACTACCTTCTGCTCAGGAATAAATTTATTTTCAATGGTCACGGTTGGATTATGATTTTAAGTTTAAACTTACATTAAATATCAAACAGCTTATCATGGATGTCTTTACTGTTAAAACCCAACACATATACCGGTAATAAATCAATAGTAAGTAGATATTTGATAAAAAAAATTAGAATATAGTTGCATCATTTAAAAGTAATGTGTATATTTTCTAAGTAATTTTGTTCACCAAAAGAGTCGTATGTTGCACATTCTTTGTTTAGGAAAATATTTTAAAACTTCTGTCAAACTTCTATTTTTGTTTATTTATTTTGAGATACAGATTAATTAAATATACTTTAAGTAGCTAAAATTGCACAGAGCAAAATGTGTTCTTGTACAAAATTCATGTACTTGTACAATACAAGAAATTTGCAAAAAAAGAATTCTGTTTCCCATGTATTTTGTGTAAAAAGTGGAATTTACATTTGTTTCATGATGGGAAACAATATTTTAAAGGACAATTACATTGTACTATCAAGTATGTCAAATACGGTTGTATTAACTGTAAGTTTATTTAGTAAATATTGCACTTACACTTCTTTCGCATTAAATGGTTTTGACATTTTTACTGAATTTTCAGCTGAACCTGTTCTAAGTAACATTTATGCAAATATCTCTTTTCATTTTATTGATATACATAAAACAGAAATACGTGGTAGTGACACATTTTATATTGGGTTTCTAATCAAGAGTTTCTTATGCAAAGTATTGTTTTGGTGAAATAATACAGTTTTTTGCTTCTCCTGTAAAATTTCACAAAATGCACTTACACTAGTTTCGCGTTAAGCCCTAGATATATGTTTTCACTGGAATTGCTATTTTTAATAAAAATAAGTTTACAATTTGCATATAAAACCAAACATATAGCAAGTAAAAAATCTCCACAAAAAAAAATCATTGGAACAAATGTCAAATATTGAAACAAAGTTCTGTGGGTTTTGTAGGGAGCCCCTAATATTTATTTTGGTTGCGGTCCACTGTACAAAAAAGAGCTAAAATAGTATTTTGCGTGAAAGCTTCATATTCCTGTCATATATTTAATAGTTCTTGGTCAATCTTATAGTAGACAGGATTAAAATTAGTTAACTACCAATATATATATATTTCAGTAACTGATTATGTACTGTTATTTTAAATATTGAACGCTTCCCAGACAATTACTCATAATGTACGCCATATTCTGTTTTGACTAAAATTCCAAATTTAAATGACTGTTTACTTAACTTTTTTAATGGCAAACAATCACATTTGTTTAATAAAAACCATGTCAAAAACTAAGCAATAAATTTTACCTTTAATCGATCCAAAAGAAACTGTATGGCATCGTTTGGTTTCAGCTTCCAGTTACCTGTCAGGTGTTCAAAAGCATCAGTCCATGTGTCATCATACAACGCCCCAAACTTCTCAGACAACTTCATGGCTCTGTTACGATCACTGAGGTCAGCTATATCTGGGTTTTGATCAGTAAGCTTGTGGCCTGCCAACTTACTAAATCTGCAAGAAGAGAATGCTGCTAAAAGTTTTATTTCTGCATTATGTTTGCAATAACATTGATATGTGATAATTAATAAAAAACTTGCTTACAAATTACTTCCACTTAAAATAAAATAAACCACTGTACATAATATTTTTCGTAAAAAGACAACACAAAAAGTATGTTTGGGGAACATAAATTACAAGGATATTAAGTATAAATAATAGTTGTTGTTAGCAATATTCAGACTTTTGCACATTCATGTCCAATACAGTAGTCACATGTAGAAGAATTGTTCCTTTCATATTCATCAGAGATTAAATGCAGAAAAAGACTTTCTGACACAATGATAAAAACAAAATGTGAAAATAAAAAAAAAAGATTACATTCTGAGATACATTATTTTACTACTGTATGATGTTATTAAGTGTAATTACATTACTTATATATACCTATTTTTCAAATCAGTAAGCTATCTGTTACGGTTCTCCAGTTCAACTGTCAGTGTCTGGATTGTTCTCTCATTCTCTTCAATGACTTGTGCATACTTTTTTACTGTACTGTCCAATTTTAGAATATTGTCATTTCTAGTTTGTAATAAATCTTCATTAGTTTTGATTTGTTTCTGAAGGTCTGTGTTGATGAGCGTACATCTAGTTTCAAGCTGACGTTTTTCCTCTTCTAGTCCATTATACTGTTGATTTAATTGCATGATTTCTTTTTTAGCTTGCTCAAGTCTGTGAACATTAAACATTTAACAGTATACAGGTATACAAAAAGGATACTATGTTTATTTCATAATTATGTTCCAAATAATAACAAAAAGAGTTATACACTAGAATTTTAGGACAACAACATATTTTTAATTTCCAAATGGCAATGCCTATATTTGTACAGTTAAAATCTGCTGCCAAAGCTATTAAAATGTATGGATAGAGATGTCATATAAAACATAATTGAACACTGCTTAATGCAAAAGTGTTTAAAAAGCATCTACATTTATGCATTGATGGATGATTCCACTTGCAAATAAATACATTGATATTTGTGAGTAGTTAGTATGGTATTTTGGCTAATTTGAAAATGGATAGTAAATAATTAAAATACATGCAGTTCGTAATAAAAAAATTACAGACAGAAAAATTTAGAGATCACAAAAATTGTAATACCATCATAAATCTAAAACATGAACAGACAGTTGGCAGGTCATGTATGCATGTCAATAGATGATGTTCTGGTTTACAAAATACTGTCTATACTGTAAATAATATCTGAAAAGACTTTTGTATAAAGTTATGCACACAAACATTTCTAGAGCTATCACTATTACTAAAAGTGATTAATAACCATGCATACTGCTTTGACACAGATATAGAGGTTTGTAGTTGTGGTGCTTTTAGCTCCGAAAGCTTCCACAGAAGCAGGGGGGAGCACTTCAAAGGTACCTTAGAAACATAGGCATGCAAACATACATGAATTTTTCTCAGGAAGTTTTCATACAGCGTTCAAATACATTGTTTCTGATTGATCTATTTTAAAAATTGGCAACGGGATGGATTACTGGTATGAAAATCATCATCAATTGCTTAAATTAATTAAAGCGCATTGTAAGAAATGTTAAACTGGAAAATTTATCAGGAACTGATCGTTTCTTGAAATGTTCATGAGCATACTGGTACATGTAGTTACAACTGTTGTATTTGAAATGCTCTGAAAATACTCCAGAACAATTTAATAATAGTGTGTTCCTCAAAATCTGAAGAATTGTCATTCAAGAACTTATCATGAACACATGCGTTGTTCTTAAAAATTGTACAATTTAACATAAAAAGAGCTTTAACAGTCCTTTAACATTGGAAGGGGAATGGGGTGTGGGAGGGGTAAGGCTGAATTCACATTCACAGCATCTAGCATTTACTTCAGGGATGGAACTTCAAATGTACTTCTGTGGGAGTACATTTAACGCATTAATTTGAATATTTTAGACGTGGTGTTAAGGTCGCTTCTGTGAGAGTACGTTTGAAGCACAAATTTGCACATTTTGGACAGGACTTCAAATGCCCTGGGAGTATGTTCAAGCAAAATTTTCTTATTTTATAAAAGATTTCAAATGCGCTTCTGAGTGGGACTTATAATGTGCTTCTGTGGGAGACTTCAAATGCACTTCTGTTGGAGTACACATGAAGCCCTGATTTGCATATTTTGGATAGGACTTCAAACGTACTTCACCTTTGGCTGCTTGTATGTAAACTCCGAAGTAAAGAAGAAGCAGGGGTTTCTGACACAAGAAGATCTTTTAAGTTACAAGTTTTTGTAAGCTTTCGGTTGTCTTGGCAACCAGATGTTTCCAGATACTCCTTTGAAATGAAGGCATTTGGTAAAGGACCACCCCAGGAACATTCCTGTCAAGTTTGGTTAATATCCCCGAAGTGGTTTCAGAGAAGTTGTTTGGAGTCATTTGTTTGCGACGAACAACGAACAATAGACGACTGACGCCGGACGGTGACGGACCACAACAGCTCAACCTTGAGCACTCTATGCTCTGGTAAGCAAAAACAAGAGATCACTGAGGTCAGCTATATCTGGGTTTTGATCAGTAAGCTTGTGGCCTGCTAACTTGCTCAATCTGCACAAATAGTATATATTTGTATTATTTGTAGACTTCATTTCTGTATAAAGTTTTATTAATTAGATGAACATTCTAAAAACAAAGCATGAAAACAAATTTCGACCTCAAAATATCAACAAGACGAGAAAACAGTAAATTCCACGATAACTAAATTTTTCGAACGAAATGCATTAGATAGCACAAAGACACAATTTTTAGTAACGGTGACCTTGACCATCACCCCATTAACACAGTATGTAATCCCAAGCGAGGTCTAGAAATTTCATTAACATGTGTCAATGTGTTCTCAAGCTATTGAGCAGAAACTGTTTGTCTATTTTTAGCCGGGATCATATTATTTTCGGTTGTGTCGGTCTGAGACCGATTAGGTTTAAAAAAGACCGATTGTAATGACTGGTAATCGGTCCGACCAGTTTTCTTGATTTATAAAGTCACTAAAAAAATCGTGATAATTCCCTGATTTCAATAAACAATACACACATTGTATGGCCCAAATGCTCTGTAGGTGCGAAACGCCGGCGGATCAGTGATGCGTGAATTACCCCAATCGTGTCACTTTTGTTATATTACTGACACCGATCGGTCTGTACTTCACGATAAAATCGTGTCTGGTTTCTAAATAGACTTTTTCATTCATAATGTAATCCTCGTGCATAATATTTTTATGTACTGTGCTGCATTCATAATGATATAAAAAATCAATATTAAATCTATCTGAACATCGTGGTAAAAACATAGTTCAATACAATTAGTTTATTCGTTAGTTGGTTTAATTGACGTTCATGACGTCATGTGATTAATTACAAAGTGACCACATTGTATTACATTCTTTTTTAACTTTAGTTCAGCAAAAGTCGTAAAACAGACATAGAAATTAAAATTTTGTTGAAGATTAAGGTATGGAAACTTAGTAGTTTATATTAATAATGAAAATATAAAATTTCGGATATACCTTATTTTTTGTATATACATAATTCGGATACAGAGTGGACGTTTTATTGTACTTATAAAATTGCATTATCTTTAAATATTTGTGAAGTTAAAACTTACAAAATACACAGAAATGATCAATTATTGAAGTTTGAGTCATGGAAACTCTAAAGATAATATTAATACTTTAAAATACACATGTTCGGCCATGCTCCATTTTCGGATACACAATATTCGGATAAATCATTACTGTGATGGGCGGACCTCAGGTCCGATTGACTTTCCAGAGAAATATGATCCCTGATCTTTAGTAATGGTGACCTTGACAACACCCACCACATATGCAATCCTAAGCAAGGTCTCAATATAAGATATCTTTGTATTAAGTTTCATTGAAATATCTCAACGAGTAATCAAGTTATTGAGCGGAAACCATTTCCTATTTTTAGAAACCGTCACATTAATCCAAACCACCCCCTATGCAATCCCAAGGCAGGTCTCGATATAAGGTATCTATGTATTAAGTTTCAATAGAATATATCAATGCGTTCTCAAGTTATTTATCGGTCATCGTTTTTCTAGTTTTAGTAACGGTGACCTTGACCTTGACCCCAACCACTCCATATGCAATCCCAAGCCAGGTCTTCATATAAGGTATCTCTGTAATAAATTTCATTAAAATATCTCAATGCATTCTCAAGTTATCGAGCGGAAACCGTTTATCTATTTTTAGGAAAAGTGTCCTTGACCCCATCCACCCCATAAACAATCCCAAGCAAGGTCTCGAAATAAGGTATATATGCATAAAGTTTCATTAAAATATCTCAATGCGTTCTAAAGTTATTAAGCGGAAATCGATTTTCTATTTTTAGAAATGGTGACCTTGACCCCACCCACCCAATATGCAATCCCAAGAGAGGTCTCAATGTAAGGTATCTATGTATGAAGTTTCATTAAAATATCTTGATGCATTCTCAAGTTATTGAGCAGAAACTGTTTTTAAGTAACAGTGACCTTGATCTTGACCCAACCCACCCATATGCAATCCCAAGCAAAGTCTAGATATAAGGTATCTATGTATGAAGTTTTATTACAATAGCTAAAACGAGAGAACGGAAACGAAAAGTTGACGCTGCCACCCCGCCCGCCCGCCAAACGACATACCCCAATCTAATAAATAACCGAAATTTTTCTTCGAAACATTCTGTAAACAATTGTACACAGTTACTTAATGTCAACAATGGAAGATGGGATTTGGATATTAATCTGAATACATTTATCTTCTAGCCAGGTAGACACAAGCATAAAGCATATTTTATAGGATTCATATTTTTGCACATTCATGACTGATACACAAAATATAGAATCACTACCTTAACACTTGTCGCCGATTAAAAGACAGAACAGAATAACGGGAAACATTCTGACCACTCTGATTAAAACATTTAACAATAGGGTCATGATGGCTCAATGGCCCAATGGGGTCACCTGAGTACTGGCAAAGATTAAACCTAACTGTTGTGACCGGCTTGAACAAATGTGGGAATGTACGCCATAAATTAAATAGCTTGTCTAGCTCATGTATGTTTGGCGCATAAGAGCAGAGGCCTCGATCAATAAACCAATACACAACTTCTCAGGAAGCCGTTGAGAATCGGCGTATAACTGCTTTAACTCTAACTACAACACGTTGTAACATACCACAGTTATGCATTGGGTATTGTCTGATAACTGTTATAACTCTAATTCAAACAAGCGGTAACTAGAATTGTCACATGAGTGACGGATATACCCCCACAATATGGCCTAATCACAAAACTATTGCATCCAATCAAAAGAAATGTACAAAGAGAGAATGCTTTAATTTGTGAATGGACAACAGTGTATTTTGAAAAAATATGTAAATAGGAGCCATAACTCTGTCAACATTCAGTGGTTTGTAACTAAAGTCGAACTTGACTCATATTTTATGTATACCAAAAATTATTTGAATATGTCAAGCCCTTCTTGAGTTATTTTCAGGAAATCATGTTTTCAGGGAATTTTAAGTCGAAAAGTGAGCCATAACTCTGTTAAAATTTAGTGGTTTGTACCCAACATCGAACTTGACCTGTATTCTATGGTGTTACACATGTGTACCAAAAATTATTTGAATTTGTCAAGCCTTTCTTGAGTTATCATTCGGAAACCAAAAACCAATGGACCGACAAGCTCACTCCTATATAACCCCCCCCCCCTAAACTTCGTTTGTGGGGGTATAACTATTACAGTTATGCTTTGAACCCACAGATGCTTACCCATTATTTATCAAAATATTTACCGTTAAATGTTTGGCCAATAAATATAATTTTGCAAAGAAAAAGATGTGAAAACTTTCATTCTTTCTTTTCTTTAAAGGTCTTGCAGAAGAACTGATCAAAAGAATTTCCAATAATTTAAGACGTTCGCAACAAAAAGAAAATAATTGTGTTAATTTTTCCTTTTGCTTCATTATTTCTTTATTGTATGTAGGTTACAATATACTAATTTCAATCAATAAATATAAATCTTTGTAAGTCATTAAGTTCCAGTCAATGGTTAAAAGTTCGTAAATCATTATAATAATCGAAAACACTCATATACTTTGTATTGCCAAAAAATTAGTTTAAAAAAGATCCATTAAATATCTCCATTATATTTTGGCAATTTATACTTTGTTTAAGTAAACACAACATGAAAAAGGCTACACAGCTACCCTATTTCCAAATTCCAATATTTCCCAAACTAGTTCGGTGGTCCATTCTTATCATAAATGTTTTGACGTTAAGTACACATTGGTGCATGTATGTGCGAAAATTTAAAAAAAATCTTTCATTTGGATCAAACTATATTGATGCATACTAAATAACGTTTCAGAAGGTATAATTAGTACCCATTCGATCTACTTCAATGTCTAGTCAATTTCATTGTTTTAACAGTAAATATAGGTAAAGCATTTTTTATTACCAAAATACACTTGTATATAGCCAAACAAGACATGTGAAAACATATCAGTTGAAAGAACCATAACCTTGTTTGAAAAAAGCTCTCCTATATATACTTAAAACATTGATAAAAAATCCAAACTGAAAAAAGGGGCTTCGTCAGGTACCGTATTCAAAACTCAATTGTTCCGGAAAAAAGGCCGGTATTTGTTATCACTGTTTTAGTTTCAGTATACAATGACACATGTATATGGAATTTTTTAACAAAATCTGTCGTTTGGAACTAAAGATATTCGTATATTTGATTATTTATTGATGTTTTCAAAGGTATATTAAATGCATAATTAACATCATTAAGCGTCCATTAAGCGCACTTGTACATTGCCAAACGTAACATTAAACAAGAGCGCCATGGTGGCCCAAAGCCCTCACCTAAGAACTGGTACAGATGAAGACCATACTGTTGTGACAGGTTTGAAAAATTAAGGTATCTGAACAATACACAGAGGGGGCTAACTAAAGTATGAGTTGGGTAGTGGCTGTGCGTATTTTTGAAAGCCACTTTCACAAATTTGGAGCCAATATGCTATTTGTCATATGTCAACATACTTCTCTATTAACAGCAATAGCCACTATTAAATAGCATTAAATGCATTCTTATTATAAAACTAAGAAATACAATCATTAACTTATGGGAATTTAGATTTAACAACACTTTACTTGAACAGATTTAGTAATGTTGATTGTTTTTGAACAGATTTAGTAATGTTGATTGGTTTGTAGAGTCGTGGAAATATATTTGACACCTGTCTGTCTATAATTCATGTTAAAATTCATCATGACTATGGACAAGCAGTTTGACAATGCTCAGAAATAATTCCAGACACAGAACTGTTTTCCTTTGTTTTAAGCCTATATTTAGGTCAGCCTCATTTTGGAATGAAGTAAACCACATGTCCCAAGATACTCTTTTCTGATAACTGTGTTGTTAATTTTAATTGAAATTTTGTATATTGCAGATTAAATCATTTCACAATTTTAACTAGTCAGAAGATTAAAAATCAATAATGCTGATTTGGATTTCAACTAAATGTATACATAGCCTAACCAAGTGGAAAACTGATGCTATGACATAAGAGATGAGCTTAAACACAATGCCATGCTTGTCTGCAACAATAGGCAAAGTGGTGATCTGATAACAATGATATCAATGCCATGGTCATGTTTGTAGACAAAGTTTTGTTGCAAATCAGATTTTTTATACCAGATAATGCAGATTAGCACAGTCTAATATAAGGTTGTCTGCAATAAAATTCACCACTTTGAAAAAACTGTCGCCACTTTCGCGAATTTGCCTCATTAGTCGACAGTGGTGATCGACAGCAAAACCCCTGCTCTGGCTGCCATATTTTTCAACGAATCAAAATTATTTGAAGGAATTTAGTGCAGGGTCGGACAAAAAACATTTCTCTAAAGTTATTTTGAAACTCGCAAGTGGTTTCGCACGAGAAGATTATCAAAGCTACCAATGCAGCCATAAATTGTCAAACTTCGCCACCCCCTGATGGCTATGTTTTTAAACGATCATCAAAATGCTGACAGCGTTGAAAAACAATAGGGATACAAGCATGTGAATTATGAGTGCACTTTTGCTAAAAATATTAAATTTGAATGAAGTTCAAATTTCAACCTTTACACTTGAGATTATGGCTTCTTATTGAATAGTATATGACATAGTAAAAATTAATGTGTAAGTAATGAACAAATATTTTTCAAGCTAATTATCTTATGCAAATGGAATTAAACATGCTAGTTAACAAGTCAATCTGCAACGAACCATGCATAATAGCTGATGAAGCGTGGTAACGAGGAGCATGGATTGTTCGTGATTCGTAGCCTACTTAATCAAAAGTAGGTCATAAAATGCATGCTCTCGATTTTCCATACGACACTTTTAAATTACATTGCAGTAATTAGTGATCAAAGTATTCAGAATAAGAATCGGTAACAAGAAATAACACTTTCCTAACGAGTCAAAAATAACCGATGTAGCGCATTAATTAAGTGGTAAATGTGCTGCCAGACGAAAACATCGCAGCTGACAGAATGAAACAAATCGAGGAAATTGAAAATGAAAACAAAAGATTGCAAACAGAAAATGGTGACCTAATGCAACATTAAGTTTTATACCTCACTTATTATTCAAGTCCTTTGTATTTTGAAAACTATACAGTTAACATTTGTATGTTGTACTTTTGTAAAGCATTGTAGTGACAGCTAAAATGCATTCAGATTTTAAGTAAATAAATAAAATTTACCAACAAATATAAATATGTATTAGGTAGAAACTGATAAATGTGCTGTCAGACATTATTTGGACAGCATCCATTTTGATTATTTTTGCCCAGAAGTATTCAGTTATGATAGTGAATGCCATTTCTGGAGTTTGTATATTTTATGCAGTAAAATAAAGGAACTATGTTATTGTTGCTGACCTTATTACTAGCATGTGAAGTCTACAGAATATAATCCACTCTAACATGTTAATTATATTATGCATGTTTGCATAATTGCATGAACATACATATTAGTTTTTTTTACATTAATAAACAAATTGAATTACTTCAAAAGGAAATTAGTGAATTGGAGTCACTCATTGATGAAATAAATTAGAAGATAGAAGTTCTCCACAACACATATCAGGAAGTGAAGGCACATCGTAAGGAAAAAATGGCAGATTATGATGTAGTAATAGAGAGTATAAATGAATACTTTAAGCGTACTGTGCATTTGGAAAATGCAGAAAAGAAGTATCAACAAGCAATTGAAGAGAGAGATAGAACGATTATGTCACTGGAAGGTAATCTGGAGAACCTAACCAAAGACCATACCCTTTTGAAAAATAGGTAACTACAAGTAATATAAATATACACTAAATAACATCAGTAGGGTTAAACATATTGTCAGACTACATCAAGCTGCTAAAATTGTTAGCTCACCTGTTCGTGCTCGGTGAGCTATTGATATAGAGGACCTCCCTTGTGTCGTCTGTATGTCGTCAACAGTTTTACAATTATAGCGATAACGACTGCATTTTTTAGCTAAACAAGTTCCGCTACTATTGTGGTCACTCACTGTCCGTTATTCGTCGTTCGTCATCATTTACTTTAAACGACTTCTTCTCTCATTTTAGCCAAACCTGTTCCTTGGGTGGTCTTTTATCAAATTACTTAAATTCAATAGAATACAGTTGAACACCGCTATTTCTAGCACCGTTAATTTGAATTTATTGATATTTGGAACTATTTTTTCCTTCTTTATTTAACTAAAATAACAATCATTAATTCAAATTTGCCTATTTCGAATTCATCTCTATTTCAAACCAAAATTCTGGTCCCAACTACGTTTTTCACACGTAATCATCAGTGTTTATTTCGAAGTCGCACATAAGCCCAAGCTGTGTATTAAAGGTGTGATGACTTGGCAGTCGTCGCTCTCTTAAGTTTGTGCCTCTTCAGTTGTTCTCGGGTTTACCAAGTGATGACAGACGCATGGGTAAATAATCAGCATTAAGTGGATATGCTTTCACTTTCAACCTAATACATATTTAGACTAACAAAATGAGCTGTGGATGAATATAAGTGGATTACAGGAATAAAAGGCAAAGTTGTGCTATACATAAGAACATTGAGCAAAAGACAGAGATCCATAAATATTGTATATACTTATTGTTCTTCTCGTGTCCTTCTTGCCCTTGCTCCCATGCTTAATACTTACTCAGATACGCGTATATCTCTTTGCTAAAATGAATATAAAAATAAAAGTACAATTGTAAAAGTGTCAATTAATACAGGTGTCAACATTACAGTAATCAAATCTTAGTGTAGAAAGTTATATATTTTTATACTACTAATTATAAACTTACCGTTAGACTAACAATCTATGTGTGATCATCAAAAACGGTATACTTGTGAGGAATAAAATAAAGAATTAAAGAAATATAAACCAACCTGATCTACTTTCTTAAAGAACATGTTAAGGTGTTCTTGTGCCTTTCTCGCCTCGTTGATCGCCTCTTCTGTTACCTCCACTAGACACTTTCTTCGTCGACCTGGTACCTGGTCTGCCATTTACTGAATTAAAGTAGAATAAGCCCTGCACACGAGCGGGTTTGGTTATATTTTGCTTTTGCAATTCATCAATAATCACATTCTTTTATCGTATTGATCATATGCACTCTTCAGTCACTGATCTTTGAGTACAGCAATGTTTGCATTTCGGTCAGGATCTGTTTAAAATGTCTTTGATTATGAGATATTAATTTTTTCTAACATATACACATGAACAAGATTACCTCACAATTACACTTAGTGTTATAGCATATGCCTAACCACCAGTCAATTATTTTATGTTTTATTTTGTAATATTTCGGGGTTAAACTAATTTTATGCTAATAGGAAACACAACAGTTCGTCCGTTATTTTAGCAGTATCGATAAAATACCTCTTAATTAGCAGGAAGGTTAACTTTATCCATACCTGGTCACCATCGCAGAGATAAGCAACTTTCGTTTTTAGCTTTATGTAATACTGGCAAACGCTGAATACTATAGTAACCAAATTCCAAACTAAGTGCGATTTGACAATTAATTTTGACAATTTATGCTTTATTATACGCACAAATTAAAAAATATAATTGAAATATAGTATTTATTCGCGTTATCGACACATTTTAATGTTACTGTTGTAACATTAAAAGCAATGGCAACTATGAATCAAGAAATCATACTTGCGTGATTTAAAACTCTTTAGTAAGATTCTTCTTCATAATGTACTATCTAGTATTTTGCAGTTCATACGTATACATGTATATTATGTTTAAATCAGAAAACCGGAATTCCCATTATAATCATAACTAAATAGGACATCTCTGGTATCGTACGTGTCGTAGCTAGTTATGCTTGTGAGTATTTTGCAATGCGTGATTAGCTTGGTTCCCGGTTCGTACTAAGATAGTACACCTGGCACAAACCAAATATCTTTGGACTGTAAAGTGTGATGGCTTGTCTGCAGTAATGCATGTTTGACAAGAATGAGTAAATTCATAAATCACACGGCCTTGTTAAACCAAATATACGTAAGATTACAAATAATAAAACTGTTTTGTATTGCGCGAGATGTCTATGCTAAAACAGTGACAAGTGAAGTGTATTTCGGATATAACAGTCCAGTTTGGATTTCGGATAAATGACTTGTTTCAATACTAGCTGCGTAAAATGAAGAGATATTGGCCACAATGGCAAAACAATATTATTTAAAAGTTTGAAAATTATATGCTCAATGTTTTATCACAATTGAATCTCAGTATTCACATTATGTTAGTGTAACATGGAATATCCCAGAAGTCTTCACAATATATTCATATAAAGTCAATTTATACCCACAGTATTTCTTCTATCGTGTTTGCTGATTCCATTAAATATAATTTTTTCTTTAAAAACACATTGGCCTCCAAGACTTCCAGTTGACTAATCCTGTCTCTAAAATCCATGTGTCAAAGCAAATGCTATTGAAATAGCATTAATATTAATTTTACAGAGTTTTGTAGTCCCAATATTTGTAGTTTTGATACACATATTAGTATTACAGAAAAATATAACCACTCTTCTTAACTTTATTGGGAACAAAATTAATTTTACTCTTGAGAGATTATTAGACATAAACTCAAGAAGCCAGACATTGGATTCACAATTTGTTTCACATTTTGTTCTGTAACTGTGAGATCTGTGCAGAATTCAATCATCGTACATAGATACATCCCCTATCAAAATAACTTGAAAACAAGTTCTTGTGCAAACAAAAGAACGACATAATGTAAATAATTGCATTGTTCACAAATAGGAATGGAAACCCCATATGTTTAAGCCCGAAGTGGTCAGCTCTTGAAAGCACCTATTTAGCTCAATAAAATAACAACAACAACAACAACAAAAGGTGTACATCAAATATGTAAGAGCTAGAGAAGACGAAGACAAACATTGATATAGAACGATATTTTGTACATTATCTTGCATTAATCTGAAAGTTATTTGTTGTTGTTTTTTAAATAAACCAGCTATGCATATCAATCAAGACATATTCAGTACCATATATTATACTTTAACATGTTTAGTAAATAATGACATTTGACAAAACTATTTTCACTCTAATATAATATTAAACAACTTTGGTTTAAATATATAACTTGCACAACAAGTGTGCACTTCTTATTGCATTATCTGTCAGATTATAAATGCTTATTTATTTTTATTGAATGGACTTTATTTTCAAAGCGGACTACGAAAGTAGTCCTAAATGTAAAAAATGAAATTAAATAGTGTATGCAGAACATATGCCATCAAGACTTTAGTTACAGAGCATTTAAAACTCGTGATACATAATATATTATATGTTGTGATACATGCAATAAATTACCTGTACTTGAAAGCTAATGGATTTTCTAAAAAATTACAGGTAAGACATATACCACTAGCGGATCCAGGGAGCGCACACAGCGCACGTCTCCACCCCCGGCGTATATAAAACAGTGAAAACTGATAATATTACATCAATCGCTTTGCTCGCTCAATTTGGTAAAAGATACACATTAAATTCAGTAAAACATACCCGACCTAGCCAGACCCCTACGAGTTCTCACGTACGCCGTAGTACCGGCGCAAAAGTTCCTCGAAAACAATAAACTATAGACAATGGGTATATATACCTTATTTGTAATGATATGGTTTTCTTTTTGTTCCGAAAAATCATACCAAATTTCATAGTTTTATGCATTCGTGATAAAGATATAACTTGATAAAGTAAAGTGGAGTCCAAACCATTGGCTCAAATTCCTGGCGATTTCAGAGTTTTACCGGCACCTTGTGTCAGCGAAATTAACAAAAGAAAAGGGCCATGATGGCCATGATGGCCATGATGGCCCAACGCGCTCACCTGAGAACTGGTACAGATGAAGTCCATACTGTTGTGACAGGTTTGAAAATTATGGTATTTGAACAGTACGCAAAGGGGGATAGGATCTATTTTGATTTAAACCATCAGTAAGTGCAATGGACTAACTAAAGTACGAGCTGGGTAGTGGATTTGCGTTGTTTTTTTTGCTAATGGTTCTCAAATCATTTTTCTCAATATTTTTAACTGACTCTTTTTCATTAAGTCAGTGACAATTCTAGAAAATGCAGAAACAGTAGATTTTCATGTATTTTTCGCAGACAGTTTTGGAGAACTAGTTGCTATGCGATAATTGTTATGGCTGAAATATATGGTCAATTTTTGCTTTTTCCTTGATAATATTCTGTCCAATGATGATAATGATGTTAATGCAGGCTCTGAAGCCATCTGATCAATGTTGCACGTTCAAATAACTGCATGCAAGGTTTGCAACTGTTGGAAATAAAATTGTATCCATCAATTTTTATGGTCATAGGCAAACTGTGTAAGTTTGGTCAACATTGAATAAACAATCGTGTGTGCAAGACAATCATTGATAACTTGTGGATGCTTTTTTTCCAAACACAAGGGGAAATAACTCCGGTGCTTTCGGCCCAATCATGCTTACATTCGTCTTCACCTGTAGTCTTACGTTCATAGACAAACTGTGTACGATTGGTGAAGATTGGATGAAAAATGAAGTATCTATCCTGAATAATATCCATTATATATTTTTTTTTCACAAACAAAGGGCAATAAATCTGGTGTTTCTGGTCCGATTTTGCTTATATTCAATTCACCTTTAATCTTATGGTCATAGACAAACTGTGCAAGATTGGTGAATATTGGATGAAACATGAAGTCTATATCCTGAATAACATCCATTTTATTATTTTTTTTTTTCACAAACAAAGGGCAATAAATCTGGTGTTTCTGGTCCGATTTTGCTTATATTTAATTCACCTTTAATCTTATGGTCATAGACAAACTGTGCAAGATTGGTGAATATTGGATGAAACATGAAGTCTCAATCCTGAATAATGTCCATTTTTGCATATTTTTGCACAACCCGGTGTTTCTAATCAGATCTTGCTTATATTCGACTTCAACTGTAATCTCATGGTAATAGACAAACTGTGAAAGACTGGTAAAGATTGGGTGAAAAATTAAGTCTCTATACTGAATAATGTCCATTTTTGTATATTTTTAATAAAGAAAGGGCAATTACACAGGTGTTTGAAAAACGATCTGGCCCATGTTTGGCGTCTGCTGAGATCTGATTGTCATACACAAACTGTCAAAGTTTGGCTAAGATTGGATTGTTAATAAAGTCTATACGTTGGAAAAAGGCACTTTGAACCCTTTTTGCATGAAAAAGGAGCAATAGCTCTAGTGTTACAGCTGTGATCTGACCCAATAACAAACCCATCCGAGACTCGATGGTAATACACAAACTGGTGCAAGTTATGTCAAGAATGAATAAAAATGTGGTCTATATAGCGATAACGGTCAAAATTGTTGACTGCATACGGACGACGGACGATGGACGACGCCGGAAATCTGCTCCCATCTACCAAAAGCTCACCGAGCACGACGTCCTCAGGAGAGCTAAAAAGTCTACCTTATTTGTTCAAAACGCAATCCTACGAGTATAATTCACAATATTTCGTGTAAAACATGTTCGTTTGTCGGTCAGTTAGTTCGTTTCGATGAAACAAAAGCACACTGCATACGTGAAAACAACTGTATTACTATGAACGATTGAGTTATAACAAAATTAATGACATTCACTTCGAAAACAGACTATGCATAACACATAGTTACGGATTTATGGTCGTTTTTATTTTACGGCAGTGACAGTTGTCGTAAAAGTTATATGTTACTTTTGCAATTTTAGAAAAAAAAATTGTTCAGATATGAACAACTTAGTGCTAAAATCGTGAAAAAATTCAAACTCCGTAACGCTTCTTTCAACGTCAAAATATACAAAATATAGATCCCCTGAGCGCTTAGTTTTTGTACCACGTAAAACATTTACTACATTTGCAAGCGTCTGGAGACTGTTGACCTTGACCGTATTGTAGCAGCAGACAGATTACAAACAACAAAAACGACAGAATCGGATTACTTTTACTAGCTCTAGATAATGTGAAAAACTTAGTTATAAAATTTTATCTGAGAATGTCAATTTTAGAAGATTTTAGAAAAAAATACTGCAATAAAAAGGGTCGTTTTGCTCGTCAAACAGTAACAACTGCAAATAAAACACAAAGTGAAATTAAAAGTAACAAAACTTTTGTTTTGAATGAACATCATAACCATGGTTACGTTCGCACAGCTCAAACAAGTGATTCGTATGATGAACAATGTGTCGAGTGTTTGACAACGGAGGAAAAGTGGCAGTTAGGGCGGAGAATTGTTGAACTAGGCAGTTTGGCAGAGAGTCTGAAGACATGCGTGAATTGTTCTGGCCCTTTGTTTCTTCATAATACAATTGCTAGCAGACATCACATGTGAAAACTGTTGCAAACTGCACACAGTTCAAATTGGTAAAAAGCATGGCAAGATCTACGACATAAATACGAAGCTTGCCCTAGGTAAGTTATTCAAATGTCAGTGTTTTAATGTATTATTTTCAATATAAGTGTACTTATAGCCTCTTTTCTTGGATATTCGGCCACTTGAGAGCTAAACTGCTTGTATACCCGAAATGAGCACAATTTCAACAATAGTGAGACTTTTATCTATAAATTTAAGGTCTCTCCAACTAAATAAAGGCTAGATAATTTAGCGATCAGCCATTGTCTTATTTACTGACCAATGATAGGAAGGCAATCGGGCAGCCATGAATTTGTCAGATGTTGCCTATCATTTGGTTCAGTCTTCATTTTGTTTATTACTGATAGCCGGTATTTGGTAATATCAACATTTAAAATTAGTATATTTAGATATATTTTCCTGAAAAAAGAAATACCAACTGAAATTTGCAAAAAAATAACAACAAGGGAATTCCCTCTGTGACTTGCAGCTGTTGACATGATTTAATATCACATTGAAAAAAATGATTTGATCAATGTTCTTGTTAGGTTAATTGCAAAATGCCATTTTATCTAGCTGACTAAACAGTAAATTGTGCGGAGCCTTCAGACACTATTTCTCGTGGGTGCCCGTTTAGTTCTTGTTGTGTGTAACCCATTTTTGTTTAGTAAATTTTACAACGCAAACTTTTTTGCAAGTGGTCGAAATGAAGTTTGTCTTTAAAAAAACGTTGTATATTTCGTCTTCATGCCTTTCAACGTTCAGGGGTGTGGAAATATCATGATTGTTAACTTGCCGATGGACAAGTTCATTGCAGAAATCTACTTGTCCGCAAACAACAGTCACTTGTCTAAACAAAAACAGAGTTTTTATTCAGGCCTTCATGAGATAGTTTCATTTAATTATTTAAAAAAAACAAAAGTTGTCATTCAAATATACAAGGGTATAATAATACGATAATTAGCTTCCAACTTAAACATCATTTTTACACACTGAAATTGTACATGTCCATGGACAAGTAGATAGGAAAAAATCACTTGTCCGACAGTAAAATTACCAGCGTCTGACCAGTCGGGCATAGGACTTCCACACCCCTGACGTTTCTGGGCTGACTGGTCGGTCAATATAACGCGATGAGGTCCTCAGTTGTCTGTAGTGTACTATTTCTTACATAGGGAGAGCTGCCTCAACATTTCTGTCACAGTTTTACAAAACGATGGTTGCTAAACCAAAAGTTTGATATACACAAAAATAAACCATAATAGACATATATGCACTGAGTAAAAAAAATACAACATTTTTGTGTGTCACCCATCAAGAAATCTATACATTGATGTACTTATACACCGTAGTAATAATTGTATCATGCACCTTGGTCGCATTTACTTGATGCATGAAACGTGCATTTATTATTATAACTCTCATTCATAATTTTATTAACTATATTTTATTTCAATTGACTGTAATCAAATTATAAACACAAATCATATTACCAAACATTGTTTATTCAAGCTTTTCATTTAAATTAACAATTTGATGTAATGCTTACAGCAAGGGTTCATGCAGGGATTGGGATTGGGCAAATAAACAGCATTTTGACCTCGTTGAATATCCCTGCTGTCAATCACTCCATGCTTATTAGAAGGCATGTAGTATTGTACTTATAAAAATAAAATAAAATAATTTCATGAAATGTTAAGCTTTCATGATAATGAAATCAGTAAAAAAAAATCCAAAATATTTAGGCCTATATAAATTTGCAGTAATGTAACGTAAATTCTGCACACTTTTGCTCATGTACATGTACTTGTTTAGGTCATGTTAAAATGACATATTTTGTCAATGATTGCCATTTAGACATATTTATTTTCACCATTAGACAGAATGGCAGGGGACAAGCAGTGGAAGATGTTGCAAAATCTAGTTTAGAGATATATCTGCAAGAAGAAGTAAAGTTAAATGAAATGTAAGTTTTATTTTTTTACATTAAAAAATGTTATTGATTTTAAAATAGCTTCATTATTAGTAACATGACTTCTTACTGACCCCGTACACTGTGATACAGGGTCAGTAAAAATAATATTGGGCGAGAGCGAGAGCTCAATATAAGTTTACTGACCCTGTAGCTCACCATATGGGGTTAGTAAGAAGCCATGTAACAAATTTTTATCTAACCGAGTACCATTCTTTTTCCCATTGTTGCGTCAAAATTGACGAAATAACAGTTTGTTTATGACCATCAAATATTAACTGCTACCAACATAGAATGGAAAAATTAACGGTCAGCATGTGACCAGGCTAAATAAATAAAATGCTATTATTTTGTACTAAGTAAGATAACTATATATAATATAGATAATAATTATGTGACTGCTGGATGAAGATCAAGTGTATCATGCAAGGCTGAGAAACATGTAGTGGATGTTCTCATGTATCATGTCTCATCACATTGAACCAGGTCCTAACTATGTCAGTGTTCATGTATATGCATACCGGTAGGTATAGTAATTGAGCTAAAATATTTACAGAGTTATCGTTCTCAAATAACTGTACAAATGACCACAACAAGATGATGTATCACACATAGGTCCCAAATTTCGATGCCACATAAGTAAAATGTCATTGTGTAATGTATATTAGATAATATATGTGTAAATAAATGTAACAAGTTCACATGGTTGAAAAATTTGAATATGTACTGTTTGTATATGTTGTTCAAATCACTATTTGTTTATTACAACTGAATGTACCATTTCACTTTTTGCATCTAAGCACATCCTGGAATGTGCTCTTATGATGTGGGACCCTTATCACATATCTCTATTTGCATAATATTCATTTTATACAGGCAGAAGAGTGAAATGGATGTTAGGGTGGATGCAGGGTGGCAGAAAAGCGGAAGTGGAAAGGCGTATGATAGTTTGTCAGGTAAAAAGGTGATGATTAATGTCCATAATGTTACTATTGTAAGTCTTTTATGTACACCATCTATTCCACTGCTTATATACTTGAATCATCATGTTTAACTTCTTGAGGACATTATATAACAATTGTATGCAACATAACTGCGAATAAAATGCTGAATATTTGTCTGATGACAAGAGTAGCTTTTGAGTTAACTAAGTAAATCAATTGTAAGTACCAGTAATGGTTTATCTAGCATAGTAAACATATTCAGGCTGTCTGACATCCTCGCCCATTAGTATTTTGTAACTTTCCCAACTTGCAATAGACTAGCAAAACAGAGTTGACATACATTAAAACAAATATCGCATTATAGGGCATTGCTCTATGATTGGCCTGAAGACTGGAAAGGTCCTATCATATGCAGTACGGAGCAAAACATGCAGGGTGTGCAGCCAGCACCAGAGGAAAGGAAAAGGTACTAGCACCTGCAAACTTCATGGTTGTAGAAAAAAAACTAGAGTGGTCTTCGAAGGCCATGGAACCTGACATGGTTTCTGAAATGAATACTGAAACAACCAAAAAAGGCATAAGGGTTACTCGGGTAGCGGGTGACGATGATACCACAACAGCTGCAAGACTTAGAGTTACTGTGCCCCATACTATAGAGAAAAGGTCAGACAAAAATCATGGGAAAAATAATTTGGCCAACTGCCAGTATGGCTTGCAAAAGAAGTTTCCAATATTAAGCAAAAAAATCATTAACTACTTGCTAAAATTGTTCAACTAAAGTATTTCACAGAATAAACACAACCCTGCAGGCATTTCTCGTGGTTTGGATGTAGTTGTTGGTGACGTTTTTGGTGATCATTCATGTTGTAATGACACATGGTGCAGATTTCTAAATATCACAGCTGCCAAATACTCTTCATTACCGTATGGAAGACCACTGACAGATGGTTCACTGAAGCTGCATTACTAGATGTATTTGGTGCCTACAAAAAAGTTGCAAACAAATTAAGCATGTTGGGCAGTACTCAGGCAAACGTGAGCCTTAACAAGTCTATAGCCATCAAAGCTCCCAAACAGATTCACCTCGAATTTGAAGTTTAGGGTAGCTGCTGGAGTGGCACAGAAAAACCTTGGAAATAGTTATCTCACCAACGTAAAATATCAAAATTTATTTTCTACTTTTGTCGAATTTCAAATAACAGAAAATGTTTGACTTTACCAGTTATTTATAGAGACAGTTTAACAAACTTTAGGCAATACAATAAAAACTCACACATTTCGTGCAGTTTGTTTTAATATGTTCATGGTCACCTGAGCAATTGAAAATATAAAGTTATGTTAACTGTATGCTGTTCGATACGTTGTGGCACTTTCTTTACCATGTTCTTTTGTTAGAATCAATTTTGCATGTGGGCATATGTTTTTATTGATTACAGCATCTTGTTTTCTTAATTACGTTCGATTATTTTTATTTATTAATATTGTACTTTATGAATACTAATTTTCATTTATTTCAATCATCTTTATAATTCACGTGCATATTGTATATTAATTAAATACTTGAATTTTATTTTTTTTATGTAAAATAAGTTCACAAACACGAAAAATAACCAGCAAAGCATTTTTGTTATTTTATTTAAGGATTTTGCTGGATACTTTAAGTTTCATGACAGTTATAAACTTTGTAAATTTATCTATCAACCTTATAACATAAGCATTTTTGAGCAGAGTGCGATTTCATCCATATTTGCATTTTCTGTATTCTGCTTCAGGTCAATCGAAAGCTAGGTGTTTCACCTGGAATGTACACATCAAAACTGGCCCTACTCCGTGACCTTCAACATTAAAAGAGAAAGGCTATAACTGTTACCAGAGCAGCCAAACAGCGACGTATAAGACTCAAACTTTAACGGTAAATGCACAATCTTGATATATAGGTTATTTGGTAAAAAAAACCGTTGTACATTCTTTTAATGCAATTGAATTAAACAGGTCCTTTGCTTATATGTATTAAATAGTTAATTTTAAAGAAAATCAATATCTATTTTAATGCAAATGTTAATATGCAAACACTAATTTATGCACTTGCATTATTGTTTTAAACCCATTGTTGTATTTTATGAATAGCATAATGCATGTGAAATGCACATATTATTTATGCTTAAAATGTCCACTTCAAATTTTCTAATTTTATTTTTCCATCCATTGAAAACGATCAGCACAAGAGATACGAGAGGGACCAACATATGTCTGCAACATAGGGGAACAAGATGTCGACCTCACCAGCATTCCCCCACCTGTACCCAAGCCTGGTCCAGCAGGACTCGACACTGCCGGGAAAGAGTTTGTCATTTTTTGATCTGGAAACAACGGGTTTAGGTATGGTATTTCTTTAGTATCATATCCTTTATTTGAAGACGTACCAACTTCGATTGAAGATGGTATATATGTCATGTTAATACCGTTGAAGGAAAACAATTAATGACAAGCTGAATACATAGCCTCAGACGAAGTTATTTTCCATAATCCTGTACTGTTACTTACATTTGATAAGTGGATAGCCATTGGTTAAATGAATGATAAATCTTAAGCATAAGTACATTTTTAACACATGATTGTCTTACTCTTTTGCTAATATTTTTGATGTTATAACTTTTTAAATTAACATTATTTTGTTTTCTAGAGCGTACTTCTCATATAGTACAGATTGCGGCTGTGCACGAAGCTGGCCAGTTTTCCATGCATGTGATGCCGAAAAAGATGACCTCGAAAGCATCAGAGGTTACAGGAGTGACGATTGTTGGCAAGTCCATGATTCTCAAAGGCCGTCCAGTAGAATCTGCCTCAATCAAGCATGCTTTGGATAGTTTTCTTACATTCTTACAAAAATGCCTGAAATGCTCGCCAATCATTTTAGTTGGACATAACATTGAATCATTTGATTGCAAAGTATTGCTTCATGCTTTGCAAATTGTGGTAAACTTTCTGAGTTTCACAGATACGTCCATAGGTTTATGGATACATATAAAATGTTCAAAAAGTGTTTCCCAAATATGAAATCGTACAATCAAGAAGTATTAATTACAGATCTTATAGGTGAGTCATACATGGCACACAGTGCAGTACACGATGTAGTAGCTTTACTAAAGTTGTTAAAGTCTGTTAATCTGGAACGAACAGTTCTAAACAAATTTGCATTCTGCCTAGATAGAGCAATAGTAGCATACCATGTTTTACAAACTGTTGCATAAAATATCAAATCTTTACAACCAATTATTGACCAAAAAATTGTCAGTCAAGGTGTTGCCAGGTCCACAGCAGGAAGTATTACAGTTTAAACATCTGTGTGTTGCTTCAAAAAGGAATGGATCGGAAGGTTTAAGTAGTCTACTGTCAGAGGTATCAAGTGGACAAATACGGGTCACAAAATCAGAAAAAATAATATCGGCTATTGCAAATTATGTTTCTCAGTACCACTAATTTGAAACAACTTGACATAGATATTATGCCCACTAACATTTTCATGAAGTTAGTTTAAGATCAGATGAAACATGTTGAACACAGTTGCACTTCTCATTGCGAAACATTGTTGTTCTACTCATTAAGAAATATTGTTGTTCTACTCATCGAGAAACATTGTTGTTCTACTCATTGATAAATATTGTTGTGCTACTCATTGAGAAACATTGTTGTGCTACTTAATGTGAAAAATAGTTTTGCTACACATTGAGAAACATAGTTGCACTACACATTGTGAAATATTGTTGTGCTACTCATTGAGAAACATTACTGGTCTACTCATTGTGAAATATACTTGTGCTACTAATTGAGAAACACAGTTGCACTACTCATTGTGAAATGCTACTAATTGAGAAACATTGTTGTGCTACTCATTGAGAAACATTGTTGTGCTACTCATTGAGAAACATTGTTAGGCTGCTCATTTTGAAATATAGTTGCACTACTCATTGAGAAACATTGTTGTGCTTCTCATTGAGAAACATTGTTGTGCTACTTATTGTGAAATATAGTTGTGCTACTCATTGTTTACCTAACTTGCAATACTCATTGTGTACACCTGTTGCACTACTCATTGTGAAAATTATCTGTTATTCAAAAGTATTGTAACTTCAAAACTACATAATTTTTTTACTTGACAATTAGAATGTACCTTTTTCATCAACTCCAACATCAAATGCAACAACTCTGTTTTGTATTTTGATAGAATTATGCCCCTTTTTCACATAGATTTTATGGTTAAAGTTTATATTCAGAAGTCTTACAACTTATAAACTACACAAGTTATTCACTTGCATCTGGGAATATATCGTACTCATCAATTCCAGCATCATATGCAACATTCTCCATAACTCTGTTTTGGATTATAGAATAATTATGTCCATTTTCACATAGATTTTTTAAGATTTAAGTTCGTATTAAAGAGTTTTATAATATGTACCAACTGTTATACTATGAATAGTTGAGTGTGCTGACCTCTGACAGCTCTTGTTATAAAACTTGCATCAAATGTTCACTATTTGGAGATGGATGTGTTGCGTACAATACCGAAGTCTCTACCTCCACGGTAAAGGTCACGACTTGAATTTTGTTTGATAAAATATGCTCTGTAGGTTTGTGTCTTGTTTGATAAAAAATGACTCTGTGTTGAAATTGTATGTCAACTTTGCTTTCTTGAAAACAGGCTAGACATGTTGCCGACAGGCATGTACATGTGTAGTTTCATTGCATATTTTGAGCTCTTATATTGTCATTCCGGAGATAAATATGAAGGCATACGTGTGCCTTTTTGTCTAAAGGAAGTTACACACCTTTTAAATATGTATTTTTTGTTGTACTGTCAATGTCATTTTATGACTGAACTTGTACATTAATAATATTCATCTAGAATGTATAACACTTGTCTTATTCCTATAATAATATCCTGTATACATATATGATAATAATTGTTCTAAACATAAACTCATGATATGTTGTCTTTTTTCCCCATGTTGATTACCTAACATTGGGATAAGATTTGTTTCATTGGAATTGCAAGTGCATTACATTATTGTATTCAATATTTGTTCAAGATAAAAATGCTTTTTTTTGTTGCGATAATTTACAAAATATTGAAATGTTACATATAATGTCATTTTATTTCGTGGTTGTACAGTTAACCAGAATGATATTGTCAATGTAACAGTGAAAGAAAAAAAACATCTTCAGTCTTATCACAGAGTGGTATATTGGTAAAAGTTTTTCAACTTCTGTTTCAAAAACAGTGATAACTTTCCGGCATCAAGATGTCCAACCTCAAAAAGAAAGTGATCAGCTATCATTCTATCTCTTATTTATTAATTTTATCTCTTAATGAAAGCTTGTGGATCAAAACCCTTTAAGTATTACATTGAATTTGTCTAAACATATTTATTGTACACATTTTCTCAATACTATTTATTAGGTATGGTGGATTGAATCTTGCTATTTTTATAGTTACTTGCAGTGTTTAATTATACTTTATATATTTTGTAAAATATATGTTGATAAATGGTATGGTTATAATAACACATTTGTATGCCCATTATTGAGAAACTATCTTTGAAAGTGAGAAATGAAATAAATATATACAACAATTAATGAGATAATATAAAATGGAAAAAAAGTGGGTGGGGTAATTAAGTAGGGATATGTGAATACCGATACATTTTTTTTCCATTTTTTTTTAAATTGTCGTTATAAATATGTTATTTATTATATATTACTTTAAGATAGATAACACCACCCCCTATTTTATACATTGCCAAAATGGTAATTTTTTCAAAAACTATATGGTATTGAAAAAAACTTGATTATCTGAAAATAATTCACGTTGACCCCCAATTTTTATTTCATATTTGTGACAAATACAGAAGTGACTATCAGCATACACTAAATTAGAACATTCTGGATATTCTGAAAACTTGCCTGAAACGATCGCACATCCTTAAATGAAAAATACCAATTATTATCGATGCTTATGTGTTTGAATGTAGTCAGCTACGGATTTTACCTAGTTAAAGATGTTCCTGATATATATAACATTGAATATCAAATACGTATTTAGTGGACAGCCATGTCAACAAGGGCAATTTACTGGCAAAACAGGTGCGTGGCATACTTATGAACCAGCATGTCATTCGAACATAATTCGGTGAAGCATTAATTTATTTACTGCAACAAAGTGCATTTGATGATGAGGAGGAGGATGAGAATGATAATCATGATGATGTTTAAAGATTTAATATAAATCTTCGATACGAATCTGTAGCTGATCACTGCAGACAACATAAAGGGGTTATAACTACACGGTCAAAAGTTTACGCCCCCCTAACCCGAAACCCTGGATACAAAACAAACAATTTTTAATTTCATCAGCAATACATATATTTATAACACTATTCATGTAGAAAGCTTGCAATTCTTCATAAACAATTTAACATAATATAATGAGTAAACTGTATTCAAATTATTACACAAGGGGAAATATTATTCTTAAACAGTACAAAACAAATACTTAATGTCTCCATCATATGTAAAGTATTGACAAGCATTCTTATATTTCGTTTACTTTATTCAGTTTAATTGTTTTAGCGATGATAAACCGCTTGAAATCGGTTGACTGAGAATCAATTATCTTTGCGTCTTGCATCTTTATGGCCAACTAGTTGTATGTTACTAATCATGCTACTTTGCACTTTAATATAATCTGGCAAAATATCACAGACTTTTGTTGCACATGTAATACAGAATATTTCAGCACTAGAAGGGTCTGTGTCTCGTCTGTCAACATCTGTTTTGGGTAAACATCCAGACATTCATATCCGATATGAAAATATAGTAACAATGCAGTAAAATAATGTGTGAAATGAGTAACAAATCCCATTCAAACAGGTTATGTCCGAACTTTCTCGTTATTGCTGATTGTCCGATTTATTGTACAACTTGTCATGGGTATAAAGATATGTTTACCTTAATAGCATGTAAAATGTCTCTTTCAAATCTATTTACCATCATACACCCCATTTAGACACTTAATTAATACACTGTCTCGCAGAAACTTATGTCTATCAACACTCCATCACGTGATTTTTTCGTCGTAGCTATTTAACCCAACTTTTGAGTTGTGAGAATTTCCAGAAAGCAGTCCCAAATAAATAAATTGCGTCGGTCAATTAAACAAGAGGGCCAAGATGGCCCTAGGTAGCTTACCTGAGTTTGAGGCATCATTAAGGCTTATTACAATTAAGAGGGCCTAACAACCCTAAAGAACTAACCCGAGTATAAAGAATTGGGCCTTGCAGTTTCACGAGAAGATTTTAAGTCTATATAAACCATGTAACACCCAGTGCATGGCCACTTTCTACACGTATTAAATATTTGAACAATCTTTGTAGAGGACCTTGGGGTTTCAGAGGAGAAGATCTTTAAAGCCTACTTAACATATATATAAGTCTAAAAAACTATGTGACCCCGGAGATTGGCTTCTCTTTACCCCAGGGGCACAATTTAACAATCTTTGTAGAGAACCAATATACAATATTTCACGTAAAATATGAAACCTCAGCGCCTTGTGGTTTCCGAGAAGATGTTTAGAGTTAACTTGCCATATAAGTCAATTGAAACAATATGACTCCCAGGACGTGGCCCATTTCTAACAATATATGTAGAGGACCACTACACAATGTTAAATACCTAATATAAAACTACTGGGCCTTACAGTTTCAGAGAAGATTTTTAATGTCATTTTGCTATAAAAGTCTATATAAACAATATGACGCCCGGGGCATGGCCAGGTTTGATCCCAGGGGCATCATTTGAATAGTCTTTGTAGAGAACCACTATTCAATGTTACATACCAAATATTAAATCTCAAGGCCTTGCGGTTTCAGAGAAGATTTTTAGAGTCATTTTACTATTTAAATCTATATAAACAATGTAACCCCCGTGTCATGGCCAGATTTGACTCCAGAGGCATCATTTGAATAATATTTGTAGAGGACCACTATACAATGTTGCAAACTAAATATGAAACCTCCGGGCCTTGCGGTTTCAGAGAAGATTTTTAAAGTCAGTTTGCTATTTAAATCTAAATAAACCATGCGACCCCAACGGCGTGGCCAGTTTTGACTCCAGTGGAAGAATTTGAACAAACTTTGTAGAAGTCTACTAGAGGATGTCACATATCAAATACGAAAGCTCCAAGCCTAGTGGGTTAAGAGAAGATTTTTAAAGTTTTTAGTTCTTAAATCTATTTTGAGCTCTGGTGACTTACATATGCAGTGACCGGAACGATAAGAACAATAAAAAAGAGAGTCACCCAATGATCATTCCTGTGAAGTTTGGTGAAAATATACCCAGCGGTTTAAGAGGAGATGTTGTTTGAATGAAAATGTTGACACACGACGAACGACGGAATAAAGGCCATCATAAAAGCTCACCATGTGCAAGTTGTGCTCAGGTGAGCTAAAATCCCGCTACACTGGTCATAAAAGAGTTCGTGCAAAATCCCAATATATGGAGGACAGATTCATTTGGAATACTCATATCCAATTCAATAATTGGGATAAAACCGTTAGCACAAAATGAAAGCGTTAATAAATAAGCAACGCTATTAAAGTGTTTGACATGTATTTGCATGTTAAAGAGTAATACATTTTGCCGTTTTGCTCGATGTAAATGAATACACTACTACTTTCGATTTCCTCCTTTTATATTTGCACACTTTAATAGACAATGTACCCACAACCTGGATGGGGCATACAACTGGTGGAAATGACCGCGGATTCACTCGTCGCTTGTGAATGAATTTACCCTCGGCGGCAGGTCATTGTCAGGTCAATCTTTCTGAGATTTAAACTACTAGTCTGGCGTTGAATAAGCAAACAAACTTTACCAAAACTTGTTGACATGTTGCATACAACTCAATAAATTGTATCTATATATACATATAATATGTTACAATAAGGTAATGCACGTGCATAATTCGAACAAAAACTACTAGTTCAATTAAAGTTTCTTGCCGTGTATGAACCGATTACTAGATGCATATATTTATTTCTGCTTCATTATTTTAAGCGTGTTGCTGAGTTGCATATATTAATGTCTGCTTAAGCGTGTTGCTGAGTTGCATATATTAATGTCTGCTTAAGCGTGTTGCTGAGTTGCATATATTAATGTCTGCTTAAGCGTGTTGCTGAGTTGCATATGTTAATGTCTGCTTAAGCGTGTTGTTGAGTTGCATATGTTAATGTCTGTTTAAGCGTGTTGCTGAGTTGCATATATTAATGTCTGCTTAAGAGTGTTGCTGAGTTGCATATATTAATGTCTGTTTAAGCGTGTTGCTGAGTTGCATAAGTTAATGTCTGCTTAAGCGTATTGCTGAGTTGCATATGTTAATGTCTGCTTAAGCGTGTTGCTGAGTTGCATATATTAATGTCTGTTTAAGTGTGTTGCTGAGTTGCATATGTTAATGTCTGCTTAAGCGTGTTGCTGAGTTGCATATATTAATGTCTGTTTAAGCGTGTTGCTGAGTTGCATATATTAATGTCTGCTTAAGCGTGTTGCTGAGTACCGGTATATTTTTTTAATTTTATTTGATAACCCGTTATTTACTAAAGAATATTTATATTTTCATATTAATTTTCAATGTTTCCTGAAAACATGTCCTAAGTAACGACACATATTACATTATAATGGTATGTCAGGAGGCGTAAAGTATGATTTGATATTGGAGTAAACTGTGCCAATCGGATCTAGTCGGGCATGCGACAGAATAAGTGAATAATATTTGAAACAAACACAGACCAAGTTACACGGTTTAAATATTTGTGTTGGAATTTACATTCCTTATTTGCAAAATTACCGCCGCTGAATATCTATTTTAAAGATATCTCTTGTTTCAAGTAGTCTAATATATAGTCAAACAAATAGGCAAACGCAAAATGATATTCAAAAAGTGGCACGTTAAGTATAAACAAAGCGAAACTGCAGTTGCGACAGCAGGAGAGAACTGTCATTAACAGCCCGAGGTCCTAAGGTTGTTAAACAATTAATGGCATTGCTTTATAACGTTTCACTGAATATGCATTTTCACATGGTTCTTGTGTGCGACAAACTGTCTCATATTGCTTTTTCTTTCTGACAAGCTATTTGAACAATCTTTAAAGCTGTTCAAAGATAATAAATCCGTCAATAGCATGGGCGTACCCATAATTCAGAAGGGATATGCTTGAAATATTGACATTATTTCGATTTTAGAGGACTCTTTTTAAGCTAATATCAAGATAAAAGACATACAATCTAATAAATCCGAAACAATTAAACTATCCATACCGCATTTAAGATTGAATTTGCAGAATGGATATATGGTTTGGCAAATATAAGAAAAATATATCATTTCATATTGCATATTCAAGTAGATGTTCATATATGAATTCGAAATTTCATACAGGGCAGTATTGTACTAAACGTTAAGTGGGGTCAATGAGGAAAAGGATTCTTCGGTGTGAACATATTATTTGCCTTAGTCACCTAGTTTTTATTACTTATGACCTGTATGAATTTGCAACTGAGCAGGTGAAAATTCTGAAACTGGAGTGTAAACATGACACATATTCGCAAAATCTGAAAAATTATAAAAACTATTCACCAACATTGAGTGAACAAGGCTTGTCACAGGATGTGACGCATGCCCCCGAAGCAAATGCTTGTCAGAGGAAGGCGACACAATGTCAGTTACATGTTGGAAAAAAATGATGCTTCCTACAAAGAGAGTTATGGTTCTTGTACACTGCACTTCGTCTCAACATCCTCTATCAATATATGTGGTTTTATTTTTAATCACTTCAATACTAATGGAGTTATGCACTGCACACGAAAATTAACTGAAGGGAAACAAGTTATGGTCCTTGTACTCTGCGCTTCTTTCAATGTCCTCTATCAATATATTTGGTTTTATTAAAAATCACTGAATACCAATGGAACGTTGTGCTCTGCACAAAAATTAAACAAAGGGCAATAACTCCGTAAATACTATAAACAGAGTTGTGGTCCTTGTGCTCTGCACTTCCTCTCATTGTCCTCTATAATAATATGAAGTTTCATTTGAATCCCTTTAATACTAATGGAGTTATGCTCTGCACAAGAAAATTAATGCGTCACATAAGGAAATAAAACAAAGAGCAATAACTCCGTAAATATCAGAGAAATAGTTATGGTCCTTGCGCTCTGCACCTCCTCTCATTGTCCTCTAGCATTATATGATTTTTTATTTGAATGACTTCAATAATAATGGATTTAGGCTCCGCAAAATAAAAAAATGCTTGACATAGGAAAATAAAACAAAGGGCAATAACTTCGTAAATATTGGAGAAAGAGTTGTGCTCCTTGTGCTCTGCACTTTCTCCGTTTGTCCTCTATCATTTTATAAAGTTTCATTTGATTCCCTTCAATACAAATGGAGTTTTGCTTGGCACAAGAAAATTAAACGAAGGGCGATAACTCTGTGAATATTGAAGAAAGAGTTGTGATCCTTGTGCTCTGCACTTCCTCTTATTGTCCTCTATCGTTATATGAAGTTTTATTTTAATCCCTTAAATACAAATCCAGTTATGCTCCGCACAAGACAATAATGCTTCAAATACGGAAATAAAACAATAGGCAATAACGCCGTAAATATTTAAAACAAGAGTTGTGGTCCTTGTGCTCTGCCATTCCTCTCATTGTCCGCTATCATTATTTGAAGTTTTATTTGAATCCTTTCAATACTAATGGAGATATGCTCCGCACAAGAAAATTCAACAAAGGGCAATAACTCTGTAAATAGTGAAGAAAGAGTTGTGGTTTTTGTACACTTTCTCTTATTGTCCTCTATAATTACATGCAGTTTCATCTGAATCCTTTCAATACTAATGGAGTTATGATCTGAAGAATACAAGAATCGTGACGGACGGACGGACAGTCGGACGGACGATGCGATTACCATATGCCCCCGAAGTTCCCTTCGGGGGACATAAAACGTTCATAGATTTTGAAAAAGTTTTTACATACTATAGGACACAGTGGTTTCAATCCGCATGAATAATATGCAATTAATCTGACAAAGTTTTAACCAGATTGGATAAAAAATGAAACCACAGCTTCTAGTGTAAGTAAACAGGATGATTACACCATGTATCTTACTTGACCTATTGATCTAGGTTTTATTTTATTATTATTTTTTTCTAGCGTTTATAGAACCTGTTGTTCTATAGTGACTCACCGCTCAAATCTGTCGGTTGTAGCAAACAGGACTAATATTAATTGGCTTTGATATATTTAATCCAGTTTCTGATTATGAACAGTTTTAATATGTATTATGCAGTACATATGCTAAACTATAAATTGTAATTTCAACACATTCTGCCATGGTTATATCTGATAATAACACCCAACAACCATGTTAACGTTATAACATGTAATAAACATTACTTTGCTTATGAACGTTGTGTTGATATTCTCATTCATACAATATCATTGATCAATCAAATCGCCGATAGCGTAGAAAGACTGTTGGCGACAAAAGAAACTAATAGCTTGTGAATGATAAGTGCAGTTTTGCTAAAAAGTAAACATTTGTTTGAATGAAGTTCAATTTCCTATCTTTAAACTTTATAATGTGACTCCTTATTCAACAGCATACAACATCATAATAAAAACTTATTTGTAGGGTAACGTAAAAATATTTATTTCGAGCTAATTATCTTATGCACACGGAATTATATACATGCCTGTTAATAAGTCTGCAACGGGCCAGAATAGCCGATGAAGTGCAGTAGTAATGCACAACTTGTTAGTGTTTCTTCGCCAAAGATCTATAAGTAAACATGTTTATTCATAGATATTTGTTCGTAGCCTACTTAGTCAAAAGTAGATCATACGATGCAAGCTCTCGATTTTCCATAGAATTGTTTAACATTCAATAAATTGCAGTAATTTGTTGTCGAAATATTCAGAATGAGAATTAGTAACAAAAAAAACATGTAGCGCATTAAGTTGGTGGTCTTATTCCAGGACACTTAAATGTATAGTTCAGTTACATACAAGTAAAGAGCAAATGTAGTGGTGTCACAAGTTTAAGGTTATATTATTTTTATAAATATACCTTATTTTCGAACTGTAATTGTATTAAATCAAATGATATACACATTATAATACACAGTACATACAGTATCTTTAAATAATTAAAACGTAAGAAAACGGGTGTAAAATTTTGCTGCTTTGAAGAACGACCCTTACTAATTTCGAATTACCGACTAATAGCCTGCACAAAAAAGAAGTAGTTGTCCGCGATACCTGTTTTGGAAATTACCGTCTCAAAGACCGTTGGCTTTCGCCGACAGTCTAAAAACTAACCTGATATTCCAAACGTGTAAACATACATTACTATAGTATACAGTAGCATACATTTACCTCCTTGTATCTAACATGTGATTATAAATTACATATTTGGAACTAATTATGCACATGGATTATTTTAGAACATTTTACATATAAAACCAATACAGCAGACATAATACGAGTACCATAGAATGCAATTAAGACTTGTGTTTTTACTGCGATGTACTATTTTCAAATGAATCATTTTTACAAACACTACCTAACACACTGTTCATACATTTGCAATATTTGCAACATGAAACAGCACTTTTTCTACAGTGAAACTTTTAGGTAGAACAACTTTTGCAGGCGCACGTCATGGAAACATCGTCTGGTACTATTTTGTAAGTATGTGTTGGCCCCGAATTTACATCATCATCATCCTCAGAATATCCATACATTCGGGGGACGAATTCGGAAGACCCATTAATTTCCAAACAGTTGATTTGTATGAATGTTGTATACAAACTCCATAGTATGTGGTCTCTTATTGCCAAGCTTGTTTTGCCGGCATGGTACAATGAGAAACGGAGATCATCCATAGTTTTGCACGGGCTGTTGTGTTTAAGTGCACTAAATACTCCTCAGCTTTCATAAGCACTTCTTTTAAAGTACAGGATAATGTTTGTCTGAAATTAGCCAAAAATGCTTCTGGTCGAGCTTTTATGGCCGCATTTTCTGTACCCACTTTACTTTTATAGTTCAACCCGTAAGAATGTGTACTGCGGGCAACACCTGCCATCCTCCATCCACAATTCTTCCAAGCCATCTTATAACATTTATCTCCAGAAATACAGCGCTAGGACCATGACGTCAGTGTCACTGAAAAGAGCACAACTCGTTTATTGCCATGTTCTTTGGCTTTGATAGTATGGGACAGAATGCGAATGTCAGCTTCTTCAGTGTATTGTTTGAGTGACTCCAAACGGGTTTCAATAGTTATTTGCTGCAATACAATCCGTAGGCTTACAAGATTGTATTGTACAGCTTAACACAACATCAGTATCAGGACAAATACTCCCAGAATGTGTTCTAATCCATACACTAAAACGATTCTTAAGTTTAATCTCGTTGGAATTGGAGGACAAGAATGAATCCATGTTGACTGGCAATCGCGTGTAGTCATTCATAACACTGACTTCTACTGGCCAGTGCATTGCTCGCCTTGACATTTCGTTGTCTTTAATAGAATCTTCTAGGTAAGAGACAAATACGAAGTCGATTCTGGATGCCTTCTTGCTTAGCGAAGAAACATTCTCGGCAACGAACACACAAAGGTTACCAAAGGTTTTCATGTCTGCAATTTTTATTTTCCTCATATTGGCCATGACATCAACTATGTATGCAGTTGGTTTTGGGTTCAATGATGATGTCGAGATTTTCATCCGGTAATTTTCAAAGTTTTTTTTTTCTAGTTCATGAACATGCATTAAATTAAGCTTTCGTCATCAAACAAGTAATTTTTTGAGACAAGATCGTATTTAAAATGTTCCTTGCTGCTATACCTTCTTGCTTGACAAACGTCTAATAGCTTGTACCCTGCAGCTGATTCCTTGATCTTACGTTTTGATTTGTTCGAGTTTCATTTATTGACTGAAAGCTTGACATTGTTTCTGTGAATAATTACATTTTAACACAGATAACATTTATGTTAGTTTGGATCCTCAGTTTCAAGATTCACATTTGTATTTCAGACCATTATTTATTATTTGCGTCATATTAGTTTGGCTTAACATTCCAAATTGCAATACGAATACTTTCTGTCATAACATAGCAGTAAATATCTTAAATGGTATAAATGAAATATATTCAAACAGAGAAAGATGGGTTCTATTTGGAATAATCAAATAATGTAACTGTCCTATCACGCCTTCTTAGTCATAGGAACATCGTTTACAATAGACACGAGATAAGTGTAGGCTATATAGGCTACCTTTGTCGTTTTCTGCGCTAAATCGTTTTTAACATCAATTCACAAGCAACTAGTCCACGTCTCTGGAGGAATTTATGTGCATTTCAACTATTTATACAGCTTTTCTTTACACATGAACGGTTTGATTAAATGAATGTCGTCACCAGCATGATTCCATTGTTTCAACCTATACTAGGCAAAACTTCTAACGCACAAAATAGAAATACTGTCAGTATGTTACATTGAAGCAGAAACAACAAGTTGTTCCAAATGACCTTAGTTGACCTATCAATTTCACCAATAATTATTCTGTTCAAAAGAATTGATAATTGACAGTAATGTGTAAAAATTTCATTTATATATGTTTAGGAATAAAGTTTGTATGTCAAATATTAATGTACGTTTGGAGATTTGCCTAGTATATAGTGATAGTTGTATACTACCAAAGCGTTTGCTTTTGAAGGGTTTGTGTAGCGCACCATGACTAAGAGTTTTCAAAATGTCTCATTGTCCTCTATAATAATATGAAGTTTCATTTGAATCCCTTTAATACTAATGAAGTTATGCTCTGCACAAGAAAATTAATGCGTCACATAAGGAAATAAAACAAAGAGCAATAACTCCGTAAATATCAGAGAAATAGTTATGGTCCTTGCGCTCTGCACCTCCTCTCATTGTCCTCTAGCATTATATGATTTTTTATTTGAATGACTTCAATAATAATGGATTTAGGCTCCGCAAAAAAAAAAAAATGCTTGACATAGGAAAATAAAACAAAGGGCAATAACTTCGTAAATATTGGAGAAAGAGTTGTGCTCCTTGTGCTCTGCACTTTCTCCGTTTGTCCTCTATCATTTTATAAAGTTTCATTTGATTCCCTTCAATACAAATGGAGTTTTGCTTGGCACAAGAAAATTAAACGAAGGGCGATAACTCTGTGAATATTGAAGAAAGAGTTGTGATCCTTGTGCTCTGCACTTCCTCTTATTGTCCTCTATCGTTATGTGAAGTTTTATTTTAATCCCTTAAATACAAATCCAGTTATGCTCCGCACAAGACAATAATGCTTCAAATACGGAAATAAAACAATAGGCAATAACGCCGTAAATATTTAAAACAAGAGTTGTGGTCCTTGTGCTCTGCCATTCCTCTCATTGTCCGCTATCATTATTTGAAGTTTTATTTGAATCCTTTCAATACTAATGGAGATATGCTCCGCACAAGAAAATTCAACAAAGGGCAATAACTCTGTAAATAGTGAAGAAAGAGTTGTGGTTTTTGTACACTTTCTCTTATTGTCCTCTATAATTACATGCAGTTTCATCTGAATCCTTTCAATACTAATGGAGTTATGATCTGAAGAATACAAGAATCGTGACGGACGGACGGACAGTCGGACGGACGATGCGATTACCATATGCCCCCGAAGTTCCCTTCGGGGGACATAAAACGTTCATAGATTTTGAAAAAGTTTTTACATACTATAGGACACAGTGGTTTCAATCCGCATGAATAATATGCAATTAATCTGACAAAGTTTTAACCAGATTGGATAAAAAATGAAACCACAGCTTCTAGTGTAAGTAAACAGGATGATTACACCATGTATCTTACTTGACCTATTGATCTAGGTTTTATTTTATTATTATTTTTTTCTAGCGTTTATAGAACCTGTTGTTCTATAGTGACTCAACGCTCAAATCTGTCGGTTGTAGCAAACAGGACTAATATTAATTTGCTTTGATATATTTAATCCAGTTTCTGATTATGAACAGTTTTAATATGTATTATGCAGTACATATGCTAAACTATAAATTGTAATTTCAACACATTCTGCCATGGTTATATCTGATAATAACACCCAACAACCATGTTAACGTTATAACATGTAATAAACATTACTTTGCTTATGAACGTTGTGTTGATATTCTCATTCATACAATATCATTGATCAATCAAATCGCCGATAGCGTAGAAAGACTGTTGGCGACAAAAGAAACTAATAGCTTGTGAATGATAAGTGCAGTTTTGCTAAAAAGTAAACATTTGTTTGAATGAAGTTCAATTTCCTATCTTTAAACTTTATAATGTGACTCCTTATTCAACAGCATACAACATCATAATAAAAACTTATTTGTAGGGTAACGTAAAAATATTTATTTCGAGCTAATTATCTTATGCACACGGAATTATATACATGCCTGTTAATAAGTCTGCAACGGGCCAGAATAGCCGATGAAGTGCAGTAGTAATGCACAACTTGTTAGTGTTTCTTCGCCAAAGATCTATAAGTAAACATGTTTATTCATAGATATTTGTTCGTAGCCTACTTAGTCAAAAGTAGATCATACGATGCAAGCTCTCGATTTTCCATAGAATTGTTTAACATTCAATAAATTGCAGTAATTTGTTGTCGAAATATTCAGAATGAGAATTAGTAACAAAAAAAACATGTAGCGCATTAAGTTGGTGGTCTTATTCCAGGACACTTAAATGTATAGTTCAGTTACATACAAGTAAAGAGCAAATGTAGTGGTGTCACAAGTTTAAGGTTATATTATTTTTATAAATAGACCTTATTTTCGAACTGTAATTGTATTAAATCAAATGATATACACATTATAATACACAGTACATACAGTATCTTTAAATAATTAAAACGTAAGAAAACGGGTGTAAAATTTTGCTGCTTTGAAGAACGACCCTTACTAATTTCGAATTACCGACTAATAGCCTGCACAAAAAAGAAGTAGTTGTCCGCGATACCTGTTTTGGAAATTACCGTCTCAAAGACCGTTGGCTTTCGCCGACAGTCTAAAAACTAACCTGATATTCCAAACGTGTAAACATACATTACTATAGTATACAGTAGCATACATTTACCTCCTTGTATCTAACATGTGATTATAAATTACATATTTGGAACTAATTATGCACATGGATTATTTTAGAACATTTTACATATAAAACCAATACAGCAGACATAATACGAGTACCATAGAATGCAATTAAGACTTGTGTTTTTACTGCGATGTACTATTTTCAAATGAATCATTTTTACAAACACTACCTAACACACTGTTCATACATTTGCAATATTTGCAACATGAAACAGCACTTTTTCTACAGTGAAACTTTTAGGTAGAACAACTTTTGCAGGCGCACGTCATGGAAACATCGTCTGGTACTATTTTGTAAGTATGTGTTGGCCCCGAATTTACATCATCATCATCCTCAGAATATCCATACATTCGGGGGACGAATTCGGAAGACCCATTAATTTCCAAACAGTTGATTTGTATGAATGTTGTATACAAACTCCATAGTATGTGGTCTCTTATTGCCAAGCTTGTTTTGCCGGCATGGTACAATGAGAAACGGAGATCATCCATAGTTTTGCACGGGCTGTTGTGTTTAAGTGCACTAAATACTCCTCAGCTTTCATAAGCACTTCTTTTAAAGTACAGGATAATGTTTGTCTGAAATTAGCCAAAAATGCTTCTGGTCGAGCTTTTATGGCCGCATTTTCTGTACCCACTTTACTTTTATAGTTCAACCCGTAAGAATGTGTACTGCGGGCAACACCTGCCATCCTCCATCCACAATTCTTCCAAGCCATCTTATAACATTTATCTCCAGAAATACAGCGCTAGGACCATGACGTCAGTGTCACTGAAAAGAGCACAACTCGTTTATTGCCATGTTCTTTGGCTTTGATAGTATGGGACAGAATGCGAATGTCAGCTTCTTCAGTGTATTGTTTGAGTGACTCCAAACGGGTTTCAATAGTTATTTGCTGCAATACAATCCGTAGGCTTACAAGATTGTATTGTACAGCTTAACACAACATCAGTATCAGGACAAATACTCCCAGAATGTGTTCTAATCCATACACTAAAACGATTCTTAAGTTTAATCTCGTTGGAATTGGAGGACAAGAATGAATCCATGTTGACTGGCAATCGCGTGTAGTCATTCATAACACTGACTTCTACTGGCCAGTGCATTGCTCGCCTTGACATTTCGTTGTCTTTAATAGAATCTTCTAGGTAAGAGACAAATACGAAGTCGATTCTGGATGCCTTCTTGCTTAGCGAAGAAACATTCTCGGCAACGAACACACAAAGGTTACCAAAGGTTTTCATGTCTGCAATTTTTATTTTCCTCATATTGGCCATGACATCAACTATGTATGCAGTTGGTTTTGGGTTCAATGATGATGTCGAGATTTTCATCCGGTAATTTTCAAAGTTTTTTTTTCTAGTTCATGAACATATACTTGTATTTGCATTAAGCTTTCGTCATCAAACAAGTAATTTTTTGAGACAAGATCGTATTTAAAATGTTCCTTGCTGCTATACCTTCTTGCTTGACAAACGTCTAATAGCTTGTACCCTGCAGCTGATTCCTTGATCTTACGTTTTGATTTGTTCAAGTTTCATTTATTGACTGAAAGCTTGACATTGTTTCTGTGAATAATTACATTTTAACACAGATAACATTTATGTTAGTTTGGATCCTCAGTTTCAAGATTCACATTTGTATTTCAGACCATTATTTATTATTTGCGTCATATTAGTTTGGCTTAACATTCCAAATTGCAATACGAATACTTTCTGTCATAACATAGCAGTAAATATCTTAAATGGTATAAATGAAATATATTCAAACAGAGAAAGATGGGTTCTATTTGGAATAATCAAATAATGTAACTGTCCTATCACGCCTTCTTAGTCATAGGAACATCGTTTACAATAGACACGAGATAAGTGTAGGCTATATAGGCTACCTTTGTCGTTTTCTGCGCTAAATCGTTTTTAACATCAATTCACAAGCAACTAGTCCACGTCTCTGGAGGAATTTATGTGCATTTCAACTATTTATACAGCTTTTCTTTACACATGAACGGTTTGATTAAATGAATGTCGTCACCAGCATGATTCCATTGTTTCAACCTATACTAGGCAAAACTTCTAACGCACAAAATAGAAATACTGTCAGTATGTTACATTGAAGCAGAAACAACAAGTTGTTCCAAATGACCTTAGTTGACCTATCAATTTCACCAATAATTACTCTGTTCAAAAGAATTGATAATTGACAGTAATGTGTAAAAATTTCATTTATATATGTTTAGGAATAAAGTTTGTATGTCAAATATTAATGTACGTTTGGAGATTTGCCTAGTATATAGTGATAGTTGTATACTACCAAAGCGTTTGCTTTTGAAGGGTTTGTGTAGCGCACCATGACTAAGAGTTTTCAAAATGTCCTTGCCATGTGTATATTAAACGAAGATAAATTACGAGTATATTTATAGACCTTTGTACTCAAATAAAACATTTGCAGATAAAAACAAACTATTTTATTTAGTACGGCATCATTATTCGCGAACACGTATTGTATTTATGATCAATACATATTATACGTATATATTTTCATATACTGATAGTATGTTAGTGTGACTTCGTAGTTTTGGCATGTTGTTAAAAGTTAGACATCCGCCCAATATTTTGTGACACTGATTAAGCAAATATATTAAAAACAGGAACATATAAGTTTTATTGACTATTTTCATCACTTTGCTTAACATTTTACTTTTATTGTTAATTTGGACAAAATACAAAGTATCCATTTCTAAAAATAAAGATTTATATTCATAACTTTCCAGCAATAAGTCTATAGTTCCTTGATTAAACATTTCAAAACACACAAGCAAGGATAATCGCTTTGTGAAAATCACTGTGTTTCAACACTAAGATCTTGAAATAATTAATATCCATCCGAATTCCGAAAGAATGCCATGGTAATTTGACTAACTTATTTATAAAGACAATTCATTCATTTATCTGTTGTTCTTTTTATAAAAACAAACAATATGCAGTAACGTAATATGATTTAATTACATTAATTAATTAAGTACACATACATACACAGTCTGCGTGTTGCTGTAGTTCCGCAGCTAAAAAGTTCAACACAATCAAATACTTCAACATAAACAAAACCATTAAATACATTCCAAACTTTAAGTATATATATAAACAAATAACTTATATTTAAATGTATACAACTATTCGTTCACACAAAACAGTCACAAACACCAACAAAATACCGAAACATATCGATACATTCAGATAACAAGAAACAGAATGCGGAACCCACATTCAAGCCTGGTTTTTAGTTAGCTGACGGTAAATGTATTTGTATAAGCTGATCGTGTAGAAGAAAGGCTGAATTTCATGTCGACGACATAAACTGTAATGTAAGGAAAATGTATATGAAATTTTTTGAAAATCTAATTGTAAACAAGTTGAGCAGAAAATGTCGTTTAGAGACTTTCCTGTTTTTAGCAATGGTGGTCATCTTGTGTAGTGAAGCGGAACCCGCTGCGCAGGTTTGCTACAGGACTAACGTTTCAGCAAGACTGACCAAGATCATTTGAAAATATGAAAGGAAAGCAACAGGTTCATTTCTTTTTTAAGCTCTGATGACCATTGCGTGTTGTCAACCAAATGAATAACTTTTTTAGAGGACAAGTAAAGACATATTTGTGTGAAATTATTGGAAAATATAGACAAAGTTTTAGAAGAAAATGGCGTTTTGCCAACTTTCTATTTTAGCTCTAGTGGTCATCTTTTGCAGTGCAGGGAAACCATAAGCGCTGGTTTGGAAGAGGACCATCATGGGGACATTTCTCTGAAGTTTCATCAAGATTGTAGATGAACTTTTGAAAATGTGACAGGATTACAAAACTTAAATGAACATTTCTATTTTTAGTTCCAGCTGCCATTTTGTGCATTGAGCCGGAACCATTCGAATTAATCTGGTAACAGACACCAAGCAAACATTTAAGTGAACGTATTTGAAAATCTAGCCATAGGTTTAGAAGAAAATGGAGGTTAGAAAGTTGTCTATCTTTATCAGACAGTTTTCTACTTTAATTAGACAGTTGTCTATTTTAGGCTCTGGTGGCAATCTTGTACAGTGAAACAGACCTATCTATGCAGGTCCAATTTGTAGATTACTATCAAATGAACATTTGTGTAAAGTTTCATCAAGTCTGACAACTATATCAGGAATACACAATTTTAACGCAAATAGTTAAAGATATCCGACTCACATGCGCCCGCGCCCGCCCGGTTTTCGCCAATCTATAAGCCGATGTTTTTCGATGAAAAAATCCAGCTCATATTGTTTAATACACAATGAAAAAAACACTTTGAAAATATTTGATACAGAATGTACAGATTGTAACACCTGTCGTGGAGTATCAGATATCATGCGAAATACATATGAAGCGACAATGAATAGGTATACAAATTAATTACCAAATGTACAGTCTCACCGATAATAAAAAAACAAACATCCACATATTATAACATTATGTAGGTGCAACACGTAATCCATGTTTTCTGTCTGAAACTAAGGAATATTTCACACTGGTGCATTCGGATTAAAAATATATAATAAAATTCTCTAAACAAAGGAATAAATATAGCTTCATTTTGATCATAACAAACAGTTTACATGAGTGGTAAGATTATCCCCGTTATTATTTCCTTGAAGACTTTGCTATTTTCCTCTCAGTGGAAACGGTTCCCTTGGAAAGCATGTCGCCTCCTTTTGCGGCTTTGTACAGTGGTGGCCACACCAGAAACTCGACCGTTTCACCGGATGCGGAGTATGCCGCATGCCGGTTTGGGTCAAACCTGTCGCCTTGTTTAATAGAGAAATCTATATGGAGAGGAGGTTCCGCTAACACCATCAGCCAACAAACATCAACACATCCCTCGAGGTACGGTGTACACGCCTCATTTAGCTTCTGATGTTCTTTCTTCAGATGAAGCATGTAGAACTGAAATTAAATAGTCATAGTATATTAAACTGTTCTCCGCAATGAATACTATGGTCACCAATTTGGCTTACCTTAGGGTTGGAAAACATATCTCCATTGCATACATTGAAACAGAAAAATAGGTACCGGAAAGTTTCACAACACTAGACTTAGAATTTGTTTTACAATATGTACCGATAGCAATAGTTTCGTTTACTAAGAGGCTTTAAACTAAAACTAATGCAAATACATATGTGATACAGATGATTTATATAAAAGTAAAACTTTAATAAGTTTATTTCTATTATATCCTTTTCATTATTTTACTACCTGTTTCATCAGTATTCCAACAACTGGCCCAATCTTTCTGCTGGCATCTCTGATGACCCGCAGTTCTTTTGAGCCAAGCCGCACACCTTGTTTCCACCCTTGCATTTTCTTATAATGATTTCAAACCAAAATTAGACATAAATGACGAATGTACATGTCGGATATGTTTACTCATGTGACTGAGTGAGAGCAGCTATATTAAGCCTTTTATTTCAGCAATAGAGAATGGTATGATCAATAATGATCGTGTATGTACACAATACGTACAATGTGAACATTCAAGATAAAGCTACTAATTGTGTAATATTATATTGAATATTTATAGACACATTTGATGTGTAGATATTTATAGTAGATGATAAAAACTAATATACATAGAGAATACTAGCTTAGTGTTGAATACAGATAAGATTATTAAGCGAGGCTTAGAAAACCTAAACTACGACCCTTGGCGAGTATTCAACAAGGTGGAATACAGCTAAGTTTATTCGCTGGGTGTTATTTTGTCATGCAGGCGTGATGATGGGATAAAACCTCATACCAAATATGTCAAACTTGATACATTAATAGCAAAAACGCATTGTATTTTTTATTGCATTTTGATTGCATTTTGAAAATTATCAATTTCATTTATTGCAGTAGAACTAATTTTAGAAATAATCATTTTAATGTACAGAATAACAAGCAATGTTTGTAAAACATGTATGTCCCCCGACTTGCAGCCAAGCCGTCAATATGTGCAATTGTTAAGAGATTTTTTAAAATATTGTATGTGCACATTAACACATTGGGAGAAAATTAAAGTTGATATATTATTATATAAGGATACCTGTTTTCTGTTTGATTTAAACATCAAATAGGCCAAAACATCTCTAGATATTCTGCGGAAACAAAATGGTCTACGGAGAAAACAGTTTTCATGTTACAAGCCCCTGTGACCTTGACCTTTGACCTGTTGACCTCAAAATGGATAGGCGTCGTCCTTTCCTCCCGAGTAACCAGCATACCAACTTGGATGATCGTAGGTCAAAGCGTATTCTACAAATCATGCGGAAACGAAATGGTCTACAGAGGAAACAGTTTTCATGTTACAAGACTCTGTCACCTTGACCTTTGACCTGTTGACCTCAAAATTGATAGGCGTCTTCCTTTCCTCCCAAGTAACCAGCATACCAACATAAATGATCGTAGGTCAAAGCGTTCTCTAGATATCGTGCGGAAACGAATTTCATGTTACAAGCCCCTGTGATCTTGACCTTTGACCTGTTGACCTCAAAATCAAAAGGCGTCTTCCTTTCCTCCCACGTAGCCAGCATACCTACTTAAATGATATTATGTAAAAGCGTTCTCTAGATATCGTGCGGAAACGAAATGGTCTACGGACAAACCGACCGACCATCCGATCGATCAACGGACAGGTGCAAAGCAATATACCTCCACTTCTTTGAAGGGGGGCATAATAATCAACATATTCTCTCACATGCCATACTGCCTGTATCAACAAAATTCAAGTCAGTGATCTCAAACACCACTTACACTCATGGCGTCTGTTTCCTGTATTGGATGAAGATATACATGATGCAAGGAAGCCATCCAGGAGTCAGCCACACGTTTGCACATTTCCCAACACTCCTGAAGTAATCTTATGAATGAAATAAATGACCTCACAAGTAAGCGATATAAATCACAATAGTGTCATTTATAGAAAAAGAACACTAAGCCTGACATGATCACTATTTATAAATAAAGACATTTTTTCTAAACAAGAGCTAAAATGTGATTTATATTCCCACATATCGCTTTGATGCAAATGAAGAGGCTTATAGTTGTGGCGCTTTGATACTGAACAATGCTTTTACCTTAACGGTAGCCGTACAGTGTGCAACATACCGTCTAGATTAACATTTCTACTAACTTATTTCAAAACCCTGACATGTATTGGGAAGTAAGAGCCCGGCCAAACAGTAGTTTGACAGTGAAGTGCTCTATTTTGAAATTTCACCTCATAGGATGACCTTGGCCTTAAAGGTAGCCATAAGGTTATTGCGTGCGCCACACCGTCCCATTTAGGTAAAATACGTGCCAAGTAATTTCGAAATCGTTCTTATGCATAGGGAAGTTAGAGTAAAACAATTTTCGAGACAGACGGGCGGACCGACCGACCGACGGGACAAAGTGATTCCTTTATATCCCCTACACCCCCCCCCCCCCCATCCCCCGAGCTACCTACTGGAAGTGGGGATACAAAAACACCAAATGCACCAGATAACTGATCAAACCTTTAGGCGGTCCAAAAGAAACTGTATGGCTTCTCTTGGTTTTTGCTCCTGTTTATCTGTGAGTTGTTCAAAAGCATCAGTCCATGTGTCATCATACAACGCCCCGAACTTCTCAGACAACTTCATGGCTCTATTAGGATCACTGAGGTCAGCTATATCTGGGTTTTGATCAGTGAGCTTGTGGCCTGCTAACTTGCTAAATCTGCACAAATAGTATATATGTATTATTGGTAGCTTTCATTTCTATACAAAGTTTCATTAATTAGATGAACATTCTAGATAGCACAAAGACACAATTTTTAGTAACGGTGACCTTGATCATCACCCCATCAACACAGTATGTAATCCCAAGCGAGGTCTAGAAGTTTCATATTATTTTCGGTTGTGTCGGTCTGAGACGGTTTAGGTTTAAAAAAGACCGATTGTAATGACTGGTAATCGGTCCGACCAGTTTTCTTGATTTACAGTCACTAAAAAAATCGTGATAATTCCCTGATTTCAATAAACAATACACACATTGTATGGCCAAAATGCTCTGCAAGTGCGAAACGCCGGCGGTACAGTGATGCGTTAATTACCCCTATCGTGTCACTATTGTTATATTACTGACACCGATCGGTCTGTACTTCACGATAAAATCGTGTCTGGTTTCTATAGAGACATTTTTTGCAACCATAATGTAATCCTCGTGGAAAAACGTGCATTTGCTGCATAATATTTTTATGTACAGTGCTGCATTCATAATGATATAAAATATTAATATTAAATCTATCTGAACATCGTGGTAAACACATAGTTCAATAAAATTAGTTTATTCGTTAATTGGTTTAATTGACGTTCATGACGTCATGTGGTTAATTACAAAGTGACCACATTGTATTACATTCTTTTTTAACTTTAGTTCAGCAAAAGTCGTAAAACAGACATAGAAATTAAAATTTTGTTGAAGATTAAGGTTTGGAAACGTAGTAGTTTATATTAATAATTAAAATACAAAATTTCGGATATACCTTATATTTCGGATAAACATAATTCGGATACAGAATGGGCGTTTTATTGTACTTATTAAATTGCATTATCTTTAAATTTCTGTGAAGTTAAAACTTACAAAATACATAGAAATGATCAATTATTGAAGTTTTAGTCATTGAAACTCGAAATATAATATTAATACTTTAAAATACACATGTTCGGCCATGCTCCATTTTCGGATACACAATATTCGGATAAATCATTAGTGTGATAGGCGGACCACAGGACCGATTGACTTTCCAGAGAAATATGATCCCTGATTTTTAGTAATGGTGACCTTGACGACACCCACCCCATATGCAATCCTAAGCATGGTCTCAATATAAAATATCTTTGTATTAAGTTTCATTGAAATATCTCAACGTGTTATCAAGTTATTGAGCGGAAACCATTTCCTATTTTTAGAAACAGTCACATTGATCCAAACCACCCCCTATGCAATCCCAAGGCAGGTCTCGATATAAGGTATCTATGTATTAAGTTTCATTACAATATATCAAAGCATTTTTAACTTACTGACCGGAAACAGTTTTTTGATTTTTAGTAAGAGTGACCTCGACCCCAGCCACCCCATATGCAATCCCAAGCGAGGTCTTTATATAACGTAACTTTGTTATTAGTTACATTACAAAATCCCAATGTGTTCTAAAGTTATTGAGTGGAAACCGTTTTCTATTTTTCGTAACAGTGACCTTGACCCCACCAACCCCATATGCAATCCCATGGGAGGTCTTGGTATAAGGTATCTATGAATTAAGTTTCAATAGAATATATCAATGCGTTCTAAAGTTATTTATCGGTCATCATTTTTCTATTTTTGGTAACGGTGACCTTGACCCCACCCACTCCATATGCAATCCCAAGCGTGGTCTTCAAATAAGGTATCTGTGTATTAAATTTCATTAAAATATCTCAATGCATTCTCAAGTTATTGAGCAGAAACCGTTTATCTATTTTTAGGAACAGTGACCTTGACCCCACCCACCTCATAAACAACCCCAAGAAAGGTCTCGAAATAAGGTATCTATGCATAAAGTTTCATTAAAATATCTCAATGCGTTCTAAAGTTATTAGGCAGAAATCTATTTTCTATTTTTAGAAATGGTGACCTAGACCCCACCCACCCAATATGCAATCCCAAGAGAGGTCTCAATGTAAGGTATCTATGTATGAAGTTTCATTTAAATATCTTGATGCATTCTCAAGTTATTGAGCGGAAACTGTTTTTAAGTAACAGTTACCTTGATCTTGACCCAACCCACCCATATGCAATCCCAAGCAAAGTCTAGATATAAGGTATCTATGTATGAAGTTTTATTACAATAGCTAAAACGAGAGAACGGAAACGAAAAGTTGACGCTGCCACCCCGCCCGCCCGCCAAACGACATACCCCAATCTAATAACCGAAATTTTTCTTCGAAAAATTATGTAACCAATTGTACATAGTTACTTAAATGTCAACAATGGAAGATGGGATTTGGATATTAATCTGAATACGTTCATCTTCTTCTAGCCAGGTAGACACAAACATTTTGTATTTTTTATAGGATTCATATTTTTGCACATTCATGACCGAAACACAAAATATAGAATCACTACCTTAACCATTGTCGCCTATTAAAAGACAGAACAGAATAACGGGAAACATTCTGACCACTCTGATTAAAACGTTAAACAAGAGGGTCACGATGGCTCAATAGACCAATGGGGTCACCTGAGTACTGGCAAAGAAAAACCTAACTGTTGTGACCGGCTTGAACAAATGTGGGAATGTACGCCATAAATTAAATAGCTTGTCTAGCTCATTAACTCTCATGTATGTTTGGCACGTAAGAGCAGAGGCCTCGATCAATAAACCAATACACAACTTGTCAGGAAGCCGTTGAGAATCGGCGGATAACTGCTTTACCTCTAACTAAAACACGTTGTAACATACCACAGTTATGCATTGGGTATTGTCTGATAACTGTTATAACTCTAATTCAAACAAGCTGTAACTAGAATTGTCACATGAGTGACGGATATACCCCAATAATATGGCCTAATCACAAAACTATGGCATCCAATCAAAAGAAATGTACAAAGAGAGAATGCTTTAATTTGTGAACGGACAACAGTGTATTTTGAAAAAAATTATGTAAATAGGAGCCATAACTGTCAACCTTCAGTGGTTTGTAACCAAAGTTGAACTTGATCTGTATTTTATGATGTTACACCCACATACCAAAAATAATTTAAATATGTGAAGCCTTTTATTAGTTTTTGTCCATGTTTTGGGGGAATTTAAGTAAAAAAATGGCCATAACTGTGTCACAATTTAGTGGTTTGTAACCAAAGTCAAACCTGACCTGTATTTGATGATGCTACACATGTGTACCAATAATTATTTTAATATGTGAAGCATTTGTTGAGTTATCGTCAGGAAACCATGTTTTTAGGGAATTCAAGTCGAATAAAGGGCCATTACTCTGTCAAAATTTAGTGGTTTGTAAATAAAGTCGAACTTGACTCATATTTTATGATAGTGCACATGTATACCAAAAATTATTTGAATATGTCAAGCCCTTCTTGAGTTATTGTCAGGAAATCATGTTTGTAGGGAATTTTAAGTCGAAAGGGAGCCATAACTCTGTCAAAATTTAATTTACACAAACTGAAAAAGGGCTTCGACAGGTACCGTATTAAAACCACAATATTTCCGGAACAAGGGCGGTGACCAATATTTTTTTTAGACTGTTTAGTTTAAGGGTACATTGACACGTTTGTGCAAATTTGAAAGAAAATCTGTCGTTGGAAAAAAAAAGGGAAAAAATTGTTGTCAACGTCTTTAACATGTGTAATTGAGTTTGCTTAATAAAATGCTCAAGTTCTTTTATTGAAATTAACATGCAGCTATTTTACTGTTTCTTTCTTAAATCCAAAGTTCATTAAAATAGCTGTTCTAAACCAACCTTTAAATTTTAATTTGCTAAATTATCATTTGGCATCAGATCAGAGATCATTTAATGTCCAGTTGTTTGATTCCTATGCTTGTTGCATTGCTTTTAGATAACTGATGTTTTTAAAATGTTGTTACATGCTACAAGATACCCAAATAAATGTTGAACCCTGTGTCTTTATTCCATTAAGAATTCAATCACCACTTTAAGCAGAAAAATATGCAAGAAAAGCTGTTTATTACATTAAAAAAAACATTCTTGTAGGTAGGAAAAACGCCTTCCACACTCAACCCTTCTGCTGTCGCAATGTTCATGAGCTTCCTACGTTCCTGGGCTTGCCATTGCTTGTCAAAGACAAACTAGATGAGCCACAGACACTGATGCCCCCCACGATGCATGTTTGGACACAGACAAAGGCCGTGTCGCCAACACTATTTTTTGCGTTTACAAATTAATTTTCATATATATTCTACAATGGAAAAAATTAAAGGACCATAATTCTTCCAAAATCATCTACATATTAAGGTTTTTCAGCTGTGAAACTTTTAGGGAAATCTACCAAGCAGTTAAAGAGTAGTTGAGCAAACAAAATTCTGTAGTGTGAAAAACAACTAGAATTGTCACATGAGTGACAGATAAACCCCCACAATATGGTGTTTTCACAAAACTGAAGCATCCATTCAAAAGAAACTAACAGAGAGAGAAAGCTTTAATTTGTAAATGGTCAACACTGTATTTGAAAAAATTTAATTCCAATAGGAGCCATAACTGTGTCAACATTTAATGGTTTGTAACCAAAGTTAAACTTGATCTGTATTTTATGATGTTACACATATGTACCAAAAATAATTTAAGCATGCAGTCCAAAGAACAGCTATATTCCACACCAAAATCCTTCATTCGATTTTAAAGGTGAATTTGAAATATCACACTGACGTTAATCAGTTTTATAAAAATTCCTTAAAGGGCATAGGAGATATGGAGCTGACACAAAAATGGAGGCTAAAACATTTAACCATTAAGTGTGACCTTGACCTTAAGGTGGCAAGACTGCTCCATGCCTTCTGCACATCGCCTCAGTGTGATAAACATTTGAGCCAAGTTTTAAGAAAATCCTTCAAAGGGCACAGGAGATATAGAACAGACATGAAAATACAGGCTCAAACATTCAACCTTCAAGTGTGACCTTGACCTTGAGTTGGCGTGATTGGCTTATGCCTTCTGCACATGGTCTCAATAAGCAAAACATTTGAGCCAAGTTTCATGAAAATCCTTCAAAGGGTTAGGGTATATGGAGCGGACACAAATATTGGACATAAAAATGGAGGCTCAAAAATTTCACCTTCAAGTGTGACCTTGACCTTCAGCTGGCTTGAAAGGCCCATGCCTTCTGCACATCGTCTCAATGACCTAAATATTTGAGCCAACTTTCATGAAAATCCTTCAAAAGGCATAGGAGATATGGAGCGGACACGAAATGGGAGGCTCAAATATTTGACCTTCAAGTGTGACCTTGACCTTGAGCCAGCGTGACTGACTCATGCCTTGTACACATTGCCTCAATAACTTGAACATTTTGGCCAAGTTTCATGAAAATCCTTCAAAGGGTATAGGAGATATAGAGCGGACACAAAAATGTTACGGACAGATTGACGGACGGCAGTGGATCAAATATGTGAAACCTTTCATGAGTTATTGTCAATGTTTTTCGGGAATTTAAATTTAATTTAATTTAAGTTAAATAAAGGGCCATAACTCTGTCAAAATTAAGTGGTGTGTAACCAAAGTTGTACCAAATATGAACTTAACCCGTATTTTATGATGCTACACATGTATACCAAGAATTATTTGAATACGTCAAGCTATTCTTGAGTTAGTGTCCATAAATCATGTTTTCAGGGAATTTTGAGTCGAAAAGGGGCCATAACTCTGTCAAAATTTAGTGGTTTGTATCCAACATCGAACTTAACCTGTATTCTATGATGTAACACATGTGTACCAACAATTATTTGAAGCTTTTCTTGACTTATGATACGGAAACCAAAAACCAACAGACCGACAGACAGGCCCGCAGACTAACAAGCTCACTCCTATATACCCCCCCTAAACTTTGTTTGTGGGGGTATAACAAAGGGCCAGAATGCTGCCATAATTGGTCACAGCCAACATTCCTTCCTTTATGATCATCTACACATTCAGGTTCTTCAGCTGTGAAAGTTTGAGCGAAATCAGCCCATCTGTTAAAGAGGAGTTGAGCACATAAATTCTATAGTAAAAAACAACAACAAAGGGCCTTAATTCTGCCTAAATTGGTTGAAATTACAGTCGAAACGCGATACTACGAACAGTCATGACACACACTGATTTGTACGTAGTATCGCTTTGGTCGTAGTATTGCATCTTTCGGAAATTACGATATTATCGTATTTGTTCTTACATTATGTGTTAACAATAGTGTATGTATTGCATTATCAATAAAAAGAAGCATAAAATCAATCCACGCACAGTTATCGAATTTGTAAAATATACAAATTAAAGTCATTTAGTCAAACGCAAATCTCACACTGCATCATTTAAAGTTACTTAAAATAGTTAACAAATTTGTGAACAACTATCTTTGTAAAAGGTGCAAACAAACCGGCTAGGTATCTAATGGGGAAGAGGTGTGAAATCTTTGTTGAAAGGTGTGAAAAGTCTCCTTGACAATATGAATCGTAGTATCGCGTTAAAGTTTCAATAAGAACATTATGATGGGACTGAAAATTTGTTCGTAATAACGCATCTTTCAGAGTATCGCAAAATCGTAGTATGAAATTTTTTTTGTAGTTAAATATAAAAGGAAAACGGGGGCAACCAGCAGCCTTATTCCTAGTATCCCGTCATTTCGTAGTATCGCGATTCGCAGTATGGTGTTTCAACTGTATTCAGAAATCCAGAAAGTGGTTTCAGACAAGAAAATTGTCAAATTTGCCTATACAGCCATATAGAATCAGAATTCCCCATCCCCTGGTAGCCATGTTTTTAACAAATCAGTATTATTTGAAGGAATTTGATAGAGGCTCATCCAAGGAACAGTTCTATGAAACTATTTGAAAATCCTTTAAGTGTTTTCTGACGAGAAGACTGTCAAGTTGTCTATATCGACATATACGGTCAAACTTCACCACATGGAGGCTAAGTTTTGTAACATATCAAAATTACTTGAAGGGATTTGGTAGATGGTCACCTAAGGAACATTCAGTGAAACTATTTAAAAAATCAGCAAGTGGTTTTGACGAGAAGATTATCAAAAATGCCTACAGTATACAGCCATATAATGGTCAAACGTTCCCACCCACTGGCGGCCATGTTTTTCTTTAAATATCAAAGTTATTTGAAGGTATTTGGTAGAGGGTCCAACAAGGAACATTTCTATAAAATTATTATAATTTCAGTACCTGGTTTCCAAAGAGAAGATTGTCAAAATTGCCTGTATGGCCATATACAGTCAAGCTTTCCAGCCACTGGTGGCCATGTTTTTAAAAGAATCAAAATTACTTGAAGGAATACGGCAAAAAGTCACCCAATGAACATTTCTGTGGAATTCTTTCAAAATCCAGCTAGTGGTTTATGACGAGAAGATTGTTGCCTATTAAACTATTTATGGTAAATATTCGCCACCCACAGGCAGCCATGTTTTTTAACTAATCAAAATTATTTGAAGCAATTTTGTAAAAACTCACCCAAGGAACATTTATCTGAAATTACTTTGAAATCCATTAAGTAGTTTCTGAAGTGAAGAGTGTCAAAGTTGCCTGTATTGCTATATACCGTCAAACTACACCACCCCCTAGAGGCAATGTTTTTAACGAATCTAAATTATTCTAAGGAATTTGGTAGAGGTTCATGAAATGAACATTTCTGTGAAATTATTTCAAGATCCACTTAGTGGTTTCTGATTAGAAGATTGTAAAAGTTGCCAATACAGCCATATACTGTCGAACTTCCCCGCCCCCACCAGGGGTTCCGCTGGCTCCAAAAAAAACACTTTCACAAATTTGGAGCCAATATGCTATTTGTCATATATCAACATACTTCTCTATGAACAGCAATAGCCACTATTAAATAGCATTAAATGCATTCTTATTATAAAACTAAGAAATACAATCATTAACTTATGGGAATTTAGATTTTACAACACTTTACTTGAACAGATTTAGTAATGTTGATTGTTTTTAAACAGATTAAGTAATGTTGATTGTTTTGTAGAGTCGTGGAAATATATATGACACCTGTCTGTCTACAATTCATGTTAAAATTCATCATGACTATGGACAAACAGTTTGACAATGCTCAGAAATAATTCCAGACACAGAACTGTTTTCATTTGTATTCAGCCTATATTTAGGTCAGCCTCATTTTGGAATGAAGTAAACCACATGTCCCAAGATGCTCTTTTCTGATAACTGTGTTGTTAATTTTAATTGAAATTTTGTCTATTGCAGATTAAATCATTTCACATTTTTAACTAGTCAAAAGAGTAAAAATCAATAATGCTGATTTTGGATTTCAACTAAATGTTTACATAGCCTTACCAAGTGGAAAACTGATGCTATGACATAAGAGATGAGCTTTAACACAATGCCATGCTTGTCTGCAACAATAGGCTAAGTAGTGATCTGATAACAATGATATCAATGCCATGGTCATGTTTGTAGACACAGTTTTGTTGCAAATGAGATTTCTTACACCAGATAATGCAGATTAGCACAGTCTAATATTAGGTTGTCTGCAATAAAATTCACCACTTTGAAAAAACTGTCGCCACTTTCGCGAATTTGCCTCATTAGTCGACAGTGGTGATCGACAGCAAATCCCCTGCTCTGGCTGCCAGATTTTTCAACGAATCAAAATTATTTGAAGGAATTTAGTGCAGCGTCGGACAAAAAACATTTCTCTAAAATTATTTTGAAACTCGCAAGTGGTTTCGGACGAGAAGATTATCAAAGCTACCTATACAGCCATAAACAGTCAAACTTCCCCATCCCCTGACGGCTATGTTTTTAAACGATCATCAAAATGCTGACAGCGTTGAAAGACAAAAGGGATACAAGCATGTGAATTATGAGTGCATTTTTGCTTAAAATATTAAATTTGAATAAAGTTCAAATTTCAACCTTTACACTTGAGATTATCACTTCTTAGTGAATAATATATGACATAATACAAATTCATGTGTAAGTAATGAACAAATATTTTTCAAGTTAATTATCTTATGCAAATGGAATTAAACATGCTAGTTAACAAGCGTGGTAACGAGGAGCATGGATTGTTCGTGATTTGTAACATACTAGTCAAAAGTAGCTCATAAAATGCATGTTTTCGATTTTCAATACGACACTTCAATTACATTGCAGTAATTAGTAATCAAAGTATTTAGAATAAGAATCGGTAACAAGAAATAACACTTTCCTAACGAGTCAAATATAACCGATGTAGTGCATTAATTAAGTGGTATTATTCTTGGACACACATGTAAATATTCGGGGTGCATACAAGTAAAGAGCAAAAAATAGAGGTGTCATTAATATGACACAACTTTTTAATTAATTGACTTTTTTTAGACTCTTTTGAGAGGGTAATTTCCAATTTCCAGCTATTAATTTTTGTTGTTTTCAAAGAAGAACCTTTTCAGATTTTGATTTATTGACTGGTAGCCTGCAAAGAAAATATGTAGTTTTCCACGATACCTGTTTTGAAATTATCCTCTCAAAAGATAGTCTAAAAATTATCTGAAAGTATTTGGTACAGGCCCACCCAAGGAACATTTTTATTAAATTATTTCAAAATCCAGTAAGTAATTTCTGACCAGAAGATTGTAAAAGATGCCTATATGGCCATATACAGTCAAACTTTCCCACCCTCTGGCAAGAATATTAAAAATAAAATAAAAAATATTTGAATGAATTTGGTAAAGGGTCACTCAAGGAAGATTTCTGTAAAATTATTTTGAATCCACCCAGTGGTTTCAGATTTTAAAATTGTTCGTGTTTTTGAAGCTTTCAATTGCCATGGCAACCAGAGTGTTCTATATACAGTTGAATGCTGCTATTTCGAAGTTGTTGGGGCTGACAAAAAATGTTCGAAATTGGAATGTTATAAAAATAGTAATGTTCAACCTCCGCACACAGATTTGACTGGTTCCAAGCATACATGTGGCTCTAATCGAATCCCTGCCGTCAAAACAAACCACATGATGATAGGGTCAATTAACACCATGTGTTAATACAATGTTGCCATGTATAATGAAGATTTGTAACTAAAATTGTAATAATTGTAAATATTCAAGCATTATGTTAGAGTTTTTTGTTACTCACAATTATAACTCTACAGTATATCCACTTAATGCTGATTATTTACCCATGGGTCAGTCATCACTTGGTAAACCCGAGAACAACTGAAGGTGCAAAAACTAAACAGAGCGACGACTGCCAAGTCATCACACCTTTGATACACAGCTTGGGCTTATGTGCGACTTCGAAATAAACACTGATGATTACGTGTGAAAAACGTAGCTGGGACCCGAATTTTATTTTGAAATAGAGATGAATTCGAAATAGGCAAATTCGAATTAATGATTGTTATTTTAGTTGAATAAAGAAGGAAAAGATAGTTCCAAATAGCAATTAATTCAAATTAACGGTGTTAGAAATAGCGGTGTTCAACTGTATTCTATTGAATTTAAGTAATTTGTTAAAAGACCACCCAAGGATAAGGTTTTGCTTAAATAAGAGAAGAAGTCGTTTAAAGTAAAAATTGATGACCAACGAAAAATAACGGACAGTGAGTGACCACAATAATAGCGGAACTTGGTTAGCTAAAAAATGCAGTCGTTATCGCGATAATTGTAAAATTGTTGACGACATACAGACGACACAGGAGAGGTCCTCTATATCAATAGCTCACTGAGCACGAACAGGTGAGCTAACAATTTTAGCAGCTTGATGTAGTCTGACAATATGTTTAACCCTACTGATGTTATTTAGTGTATATTTATATTACTTATATTTACCTATTTTTCAAATCGGTATGGTCTTTGGTTAGAGTCTCCAGATTACCTTCCAGTGACCTAATCGTTCTATCTTTCTCTTCAATTGCTTGTTGATACTTCTTTTCTGCATTTTCCAAATGCACAGTGCGCTCAAGGTATCCATTTCTACTCTCTATTACTGCATCATAATCTGCCATTTGTTTCTTAAGATCTGCATTCACTTTCTTATATTTGTTGCCGATATCTTCATTCTTCTTGTTTAGTTCATCACAGCGTGACTCCAATTCACTAATTTTCTTTTGAAGTGATTCAATGTCTTTATTTCTGTAAAAACAACTAATATGTACGTTCATGTAATTATGCAAACATGCATAATAAATTTAATATGTTAGAGTGAATTATATTCTGTAGACTTCACATACTAGTAATTAGGTCAGCAACAATAACACGGTTCCTTTATTTTACTGCATAAAATATTCAAACTCCAGAAATGGCATGCACAATCAAACATAACTGAATACTTCTGTGCAAAACAAAATCAAAATGGATGCTGTCCAAATAATGTCTGACAGCACATTTATCAGTTTCAACCTAATACATATTTATATTTGTTGGTAAATTTTATTTATTTACTTAAAATCTGAATGCATTTTATCCGTCACTACAATGCTTTACAAAAGTACAACATACAAATGTTAACTGTATTGTTTTCAAAATACAAAGGACTTGAATAATAAGTGAGGTATAAAACATAATGTTGCATTAGGTCACCATTTTCTGTTTGCAATCTTTTGTTTTCATTTTCAATTTCCTCGATTTGTTTCAATCTGTCAGCTGCGATGTTTTCGTCTGACAGCACATTTATCGCTTTCAACGTAATTCATATTTATACTAACAAAATGAGCTGTGGATGAATATAAGTGGATTACAGGAATAAAAGGCAAAGTTGTGCTATACATAAGAACATTGAGCAAAAGACAGAGATCCATAAATATTGTATATACTTATTGTTCTTCTCTAGTCCTTCTTGCCCTTCCTCCCATGCTTAATACTTACTCAGATACGCGTATATCTCTTTGCTAAAATGAATATAAAAATAAAAGTACAATTGTAAAAGTGTCAATTAATACAGGTGTCAACATTACAGTAATCAAATCTTAGTGTGGAAAGTTATATATTTTTATACTACTAAGTATAAACTTACCGTTAGACTAACAATCTATGTGTGATCATCAAAAACAGTATACTTGTCAGGAATAAATTAAAGAATTAAAGAAATATAAACCAACCTGATCTACTTTCTTAAAGAAAATGTTAAGGTGTTCTTGTGCCTTTCTCGCCTCGTTGATCGCCTCTTCTGTTACCTCCACTAGACACTTCCTTCGTCGACCTGGTACCTGGTCTTCCATTTTCTGAATTAAAGTAGAATAAGCCCTGCACACGAGCGGGTTTGGTTATATTTTGCTTTTGCAATTCATCCATTATCACATTCTTATATCGTATTGATCATATGCACTCTTTCAGTCACTGATTTTTGAGTACAGCAATGTTTGCACATATAACATATACACATGAACAAGATTACCTCACAATTACACTTAGTGTTATAGCATATAGCTAATCACCAGTCAATTATTTGATATTTTATTTTGTAATATTTCATGGTTAAACTAATTTTATGCTAATAGGAAACAACATTTCGTCCGTTATTTTAGCAGTATCGATAAAATACCTCTTAATTAGCAGGAAGGTTAACTTTATCCATACCAGGTCACCGCCGCAGAGATAAACAACTTTCGTTTTAGCTTAATGTAATACTGGCAAACACTGTATACTGTAGTAACCAAATTCCAAACAAAGTACGTTTTGACAATTATCTTTGACAATTTATGCTTTATTATACGCACAAATTTAAAATATAATTGAAATATAGTATTTATTCGCGTTATCGACACATTTTAAAGTCACTGTTGTAACATTAAAAACAATGACAAACTATGAATCAAGAAATCATACTTACGTGATTTAAAACTCTTTAGTAAGATTCTTCTTCATAATGTACTATCTAGTATTTTGCAGTTCATACGTATACATGTATATTATATTTAAATCAGAAAACCGGAATCCCCATTATAATCTAAATAGGACATCTCTGGTATCGTATGTGTCGTAGCTAGTTATGCTTGTGAGTATTTTGCATTGCGTGATAAGCTTGGTTCCCGATTCGTACTAAGATAGTACGCCTGGCACAAACCAAATAACTTTGGACTGTAAAGTGTGATGGCTTGTCTGCAGTAATGCATGTTTGACAAGAATGAGTCAATTCATAAATCACACGGCCTTGTTAAATCAAATATACGTTAGATTACAAATAATAAAACTGTTTTGTATTGCGCGAGATGTCTATGCTAAAACAGTGACAAGTGAAGTGTATTTCGGATATAACAGTCCAGTTTGGATTTCGGATAAATGACTTGTTTCAATACTAGCTGCGTAAAATGAAGAGATATTGGCCACAATGGCAAAACAATATTATTTAAAAGTTTGAGAATTATATGCTCAATGTTTTATCACAATTGAATCTCAGTATTCACATTTTGTTAGTGTAACATGGAATATCCCAGAAGTCTTTACAATATATTCATATAAAATCAATTTATACCCACAGTATACATTGCTTCTATCGTGTTTGCTGATTCCATTAAATAGAATTTCTTCTTTAAAAACAGATTGGCGGCCAAGACTTCCAGTTGACTAATCCTGTCTCTAAAATCCATGTGTCAAAGCAAATGCTCTTGAAATAGCATTAATATTAATTTTACAAAGTTTTGTAGTCCCAATATTTGTAGTTTTAATGCACATATTAGTATTACAGAAAAATATAACCACTCTTCTTAACTTTATTGGGAACAAAATTAATTTTACTCTTGAGAGATTATTAGACATTAACTCAAGAAGCCAGACATTGGATTCACAATTTGTTTCACATTTTGTTCTGTAACTGTGAGATCTGTGCAGAATTCAATCATCGTAGATAGCTACATCCCCTATCAAAATAACTTGAAAACAAGTTCTTGTGCAAACAAAAGAACGACATAATGTAAATAATTGCATTGTTCACAAATAGGAATGGCAACCCTATATGTTTAAGCCCGAAGTGGTCAGCTCTTGATAGTACCTATTTAGCTCAATAAAATAACAACAACAACAACAACAAAAGGTGTGCATAAAATATGTAAGTGCTAGAGAAGACGAAGACAAACATTGATATAGAATGATATTTTGTACATTTTCTTGCATTAATCTGAAAGTTATTCTTTTTGTTTTTTAAATAAACCAGTATGCATATCAATCAAGATATATTCAGTACCATATATTATACTTTAACATGTTTAGTAAATAATGACATTTGACAAAACTATTTTCACTCTAATATAATATTAAACAACTTTGGTTTAAATATATAACTTGCACAACAAGTGTGCACTTCTTACTGCATTATCTGTCAGATTATAAGTGCTTATTTATTTTTCTTGAAATGTTCAAGTAAATGATTGAGTGGACTTTATTTTCAAAGCGGACTACTAAAGTAGTCCTAAATGTAGAAAATGAAATTAAATAGTGTATGCTGAACATTTGCCATGAAGACTTTAGTTACAGACCATTTAAAAATCGTGATACATAGTATATTACTATATTACTATACCCCACCCCCGATAAAAAAAAAAATTCCGCAATATACATATGGGCGTATATAAAACAGTAAAAACTGGAAAAATAAAAAAAAATCAATCGCTTTGCTCGCTCAATTTGGTAAAAGATACACATCAAATTCAGTAAAATAATACCCGACATAGCCAGACCCCTACGAGTTCTCACGTACGCCGTAGTACCGGCGCAAAGGTTCCTCGAAAACAATAAACTATAGACAATGGGTATATATACCTTATTTGTAATGATATGGTTTTCTTTTTAAATTCATATATTATATAAAGTTGTCGGATGCAATACACCGTTGGCACACATTTTTTAATTTTCGAATAAATATGATTTAAAGTAGAATTTAAGTAAAATCAATGACTACATTCGAGTTTAAACAGTTTTTCTCAATAAATAGTCAAGTTCCGAAAAATCATACCAAATTTCATATTGTTTTATGCATTCGTGAAAAAGATATAACTTGATAAAGTAAAGTGGAGTCCAAACCACTGGCTCAAATTCCTGGCGATTTCAGAGTTTTACCGGCACCATGTGTCAGCGAAATTGACAAAAGAAAAGGGCCATGATGGCCCAATGCGCTCACCTGAGAACTGGTACAGATGAAGTCCATACTGTTGTGACAGGTTTGAAAATTATGGTATTTGAACAATACGCAAAGAGGGATAGGATCTATTTTGATTTAACCATCAGTTAGTGCAATGGGCTAACTAAAGTACGAGTTGGGTAGTGGATTTGCGTTTTTTTTTTTGCTAATGGTTCTCAAATCATTTTTCTCAATATTTTTAACTGACCCCTTTTCATTAAGTCAGTGACAATTCTAGAAAATGCAGAAACAGTAGATTTTCATGTATTTTTCGCAGACAGTTTTGGAGAACTAGTTGCTATGCGATAATTGTTATGACTGAAATATATGGTCAAGTTTTGCTTTTTATTGATAATATTCTGTCCAATGATGATAATGATGTTAATGCAGGCTCTGAAGCCATCTGATCAATGTTGCATTTTAAAATAACTGCATGCAAGGTTTGCAACTGTTGGAAATAAAATTGTATCAATCAATTTTTATGGTCATAGGCAAACTGTGTAAGTTTGGTCAACATTGAATAAACAATCGTGTGTGCAAGCCAGTCATTGATAACTTGTGGATGCTTTTTTCCAAACACAAGGGGCAATAACTCCGGTGCTTTTGGCCCAATCATGCTACATTTGTCTTCACCTGTAGTCTTACGTTCATAGACAAACTGTGCACAATTGGTGAAGATTGGATGAAAATTGAAGTATCTATCCTGAATAATGTCCTTTTTTTTTTCCACAAACAAAGGGCAATAAATCTGGTGCTTCTGGTCCGATTTTGCTTATATTCAATTCACCTTTAATCTTATGGTCATAGACAAACTGTGCAAGATTGGTGAATATTGGATGAAACATGAAGTCTCTATCCTGAATAATGTCCATTTTTGCATATTTTTTCACAACCCGGTGTTTCTATTCCGATCTTGCTTATATTCGACTTCAACTGTAACCTCATGGTAATAGACAAACTGTGAAAGACTGGTAAAGATTGGATGAAAAATGAAGTCTCTATCCTGAATAATGTCCATTTTTGTATATTTTTAATAAAGAAAGGGCAATTACACCGGTGTTTGAAAAACGATCTGGCCCATGTTTGGCGTCTGCTGAGACCTGATTGTCATACACAAACTTTCAAAGTTTGGCTAAGATCGGATTGTTAATAAAGTCTATACGTTGGAAAAAGGCATTTTTGAACCCTTTTTGCATGAAAAAGGGGCAATAGCTGTAGTGTTACAGGTGTGATCTGACCCAATAACAATCCCATCCGAGACTTGATACACAAACTGTGCAAGTTAGGTCAAGAATGAATAAAAATGTGGTCTATATCGCGATAACGGTCAAAATTGTTGACTGCATACGGACGATGGACGACGCCCGAAAGCTCCCCTATACTAAAAGCTCACCGAGCACTACGTCCTCAGGAGAGCTTAAAAGTCTACCTTATTTGTTCAAAACGCAATCCTACGAGTATAATTCACAATATTTCGTGTAAAACATGTTCGTTTGTCTGTCAGTTAGTTCGTTTCGATGAAACAAAAACACACTGCATACGTGAAAACAACTGTATTACTATGAACGATTGAGTTATAACAAAATTAATGACATTCACTTCGAAAACAGACTATGCATAACACATAGTTAAGGATGTATGGTCGTTTGTACTTTACGGCAGTGTATACAGTTGTCGTATTTGTTCAGATATGAACAACTTAGTGCTAAAATCGTGAAAAAATATCAAACTCCGTAACGCTTCTTTCACCGTCAAAATATACAAAATATAGATCCCTTGAGCGCTTAGTTTTTGTACCACGTAAAACATTTACTACATTTGCAAGCGTCTGGAGACTATTGACCTTGACCGTATTGTAGCAGCAAACAGATTACAAACAACAAAAACGACAGAATCGGATTACTTTTACTAGACAATGTGAAAAACTTAGTTATAAACTTTTATCTGAGAATGTCAATTTTAGAAGATTTTAGAAACAATAACAGAAATAAAAAGGGTCGTTTTGCTCGTCAAACAGTAACAACTGCAAATAAAACACAAAGTGAAACTAAAAGTAACAAAACTTTTGTTTTTAATGAACATCATAACCATGGTTACGTTCGCACAGCTCAAACAAGTGATTCGTTTGATGAACAATGTGTCGAGTGTTTGACAACGGAGGAAGAGTGGCAGTTAGGGCGGAGAATTGTTGAACGGGGCAGTTTGGCAGAGAGTCTGAAGACATGCGTGAATTGTTCTGGCCCTTTGTTTCTTCATAATACAATTGCTAGCAGACATCACATGTGAAAACTGTTGCCAACTGAACACAGTTCATACTGGTAAAAAGCATGGCAAGATCTACAACATAAATACGAAGCTAGCCCTAGGTAAGTTATTCAAATGTCAATATTTTAATGTATTATTTTAAATATAAGTGTACTTATAGCCTCTTTTCTTGTATATTCGGCCACTTAAGAGCTAAACCGCTTGTATACCCTAAATGAGCACAATTTCAACAATAGTGAGACTTTTATCTATAAATGTAAGGTCTCTCCAACTAAATAAAGGCTAGATAATTTAGAGATCAGCCATTGACTTATTTACTGACCAATGATAGGAAGGCAACCGGGCAGCCGTGAATTTGTCAGATGTTGGCTATCATTTGGTTCAGTCTTCATTTTGTTTATTACTGATAGCCGGTATTTGGTAATATTAACATTTAAAAATAGTATATTTAGATATATTTTCCTGAAAAAAAAAATACCAACTGAAATTTGCAAAAAATTAACAACAAGGGAATTCTCTCTGTGACTTGCAGCTGTTGACATATGGTTTAATATCACATTGCAAAAAAAGATTTGATCAATGTTCTTGTTAGGTTAATTCCAAAATGCCATTTTGTCTAGCTGACTAAACAGTAAATTGTGCGGAGCCTTCAGACACTATTTCTCGTGGGTGCCCGTTTAGTTCTTGTTGTGTGTAACCCATTTTTGTTTAGTAAATTTTACAACGCAAACTTTATTGCAAGCTGTCGAAATGAAGTTTGTCTTTAAAAAAAAAACGTTGTATATTTCGGCTTCATGCCTTTCAACGTTCAGGGGTGTGGAAATATCATGATTGTTAACTTGCCGATGGACAAGTTCATTGCAGAAATCTACTTGTCTTCAAACAACAGTCACTTGTCCAAACAAAAACAGAGTTTTTCTTCAGGCTTTCATGAGATTACCGTAAATTCGCGACCCTTACATTAAATGTCAATAATCAAATTATTTCAACAATTTGAACATAATATTTAGAACAAATATTTGAAAATAAATATATATACCGCTGTTTTTTTAACTTATTTATCCAAAACAACGTTTAAAACTTCTAGCAGGTCAACATTGTTTACGTAAGTGTCAAGCAGTCGCCATCTTATTTAACTATCATTGATTCGCGGATATGACGTCATCCCATCATTCCTAGAAAATAATCTTTAATTAGGCCGCATGTACAACAAGTTTTGGATTATCGTATTTAACAGTGAATTTTATTTTTAAAAACAGAAATCTGAAATGTAATTCTTCCTTATCACAAAAGCACATTTAAGTAATACTATACCAGCGGGGAAAAACGTTTTTAGGTAAATTGATTATTTCTTTTAAGGTGGCTTATAGATTCTAAAATCGAGGATGATTAAGTTTAAGCAAGAAAAAAATAATCAATTACTGTTTTCATTTTGTTTGCAGTATATTATTGTAGGGTGTGTTTTTAATTTGTAGGTGAATAGAGCCTGTACAATTTCCTAAATGCCTCTTGTGTAACCATAATTCTATGACAAAGGCTAAAATTCACTTAAAATTAAGGTACTGAAACACACACAATAAACTTTGCTCGGCCTTAGTTACGACACACTGCCGAATCATGTCCCATATATGGACGTTCTACTACAACATCGGACGAAAACAAAAAATTTCCGGTTTGTATTTGTATTGAAAACACAAAATATAACTTCCTGGTCTTTTGGGAATAAGAAAACATGGTGTTTTTATATCAGGTATCATGTCCAATGCCTTTGTCTGTTTAACATGCAGTTTCTTCACACAATATTCGGTCACATGGCCCATTGGACATGTGTAAAGAAATTCCCGCGGCCACGTATGCGCATGCGCAAATGCCGTAGACGATCACGTGACAATAACAACATCCGCGAATCAATGGTAGTCGCGAATTTAGGGGAGTTGACGATAGTTTCATTTAATTATTTAAAAAAAAACAATTTGTCATTCAAATATACAAGGGTATAATAATATGATAATTAGCTTCCAACTTAAACATCATTTGTACATGTCCATGGACAAGAAGATAGGAAAAAATCACTTGTCCGACCGTAAAATTACCCGTGTCTGACAAGTCGGGCATAGGATTTCCACACCCCTGACGTTTCCTGGCTGACTGGTTGGTCAATATAATGCGATGACGTCCTCAGTGGTCTGTAGTGTACTATTTCTTACATAGGGAGAGATGCCTCAACATTTCTGTCACAGTTTTACAAAACGATGGTTGCTAAACCAAAAGTTTGATATACACAGAAATAAACCAAAATAGACATATATGCACTGAGTAAAAAAAACTACATTTTTGTGTGTCACCCATCAAGAAATCTATACATGGATGTACTTATACTCAGTAGTTATAATTGTATCATGCACCTTGGTCGCATTTACTTGATGCATGAAACATGCATTTATTATTATAACTCTCATTCATAATTTAATTTACTGTATTTTATTTCAATTGACTGTAACAAACACAAATCATATTACCAAACATTGTTTATTCAAGCTTGTCATCTAAATTAACAATTTGATGTAATGCTTACAGCAATGGTTCGTGCAGGAGTTGGGATTCGGCAAATAAACAGCATTTTGACCCCGTTGAATATCCCTGCTGTCAATCACTCCATGCTTATTAGAAGGTATGTAGTATTGTACTTATAAAAATAAAATAATTTTTTTTCATGAAATGTTAAGTTTCCATTATAATGAAATCATTAAAAAAAATCCTAAATATTTAGGCCTATAAAAATTGGCAGTAATGTAATTTAAATTCTGCACACTTTTGCTCATGTACATGTACTTTTTTAAGTTATGTTAAAATGACATATTTTGTTAATGATTACCATTTAGACATATTTATTTTCACCATTAGACAGAATGAGATGGGACAAGCAGTGGAAGATGTTGCAAAATCTAGTGTAGAGATATATCTGCAAGAAGAAGTAAAGTTAAATGAAATGTAAATTTTATTTGTTTACATTAAAATGTTATTGATTTTAAAATAGCTACATTATTAGTTATATGACTTCTTACTGACCCCGTACACTGTGATACAGGGTCAGTAAAAATAATATTGGGCAAGAGCGTAGCAAGAGCTCAATATAAGTTTACTGACCCTGTAGCTCACCATACGGGGTCAGTAAGAAGCCATGTAACAAATTTTATCTAACCGAGTACCATTCTTTTTCCCATTTTTGCCTCAAAATTGACAAAATAACAGTTTGTTTATGACCATCAAATATTAACTGCTACCGACATAGAATGGAATAATTAACGGTCACCATGTGACCAGGTTAAAGAAATAAAAAGCTATTATTTTGTACAAAGTAAGATACCTATATATAATATAGATAATAATTATGTGACTGTTGGATGAAGATCCAGTGTATCATGCAAGGCTGAGAAACATGTTAGTGGATGTTCTCTTGTATCATATCTCATCACATTGAACCAGGTCCTAACTATGACAGTGTTCATGTATATGCATACCGGTAGGTACAGTAATTGAGCTAAGATATTTACAGAGTTATCGTGGTTGAAAATTATTATATTTGTAAATGTATTTCATGTCTGATACTAATGTATGTTGTAAATTAATGGATTCTCAAATAACTGTACAAATGACCACAACAAGATGATGTATCACACATAGGTCCCAAATTTCGATGCCACATAAGTAAAATGTCATTGTGTAATGTATATAAGATAATATATGTGTAAATAAATGTAACAAGGTCACATGGTTGAAATTTCCATATGTACTGTTTGTATACGTTGTTCAAATCACCATTTGTTTATTACAACTGAATGTACCATTTCACTGTTTGCATCTAAGCACATCCTGGAATGTGCTGTTATGATGTGGGGCCCTTATCACATATCTCTATTTGCATTATATTCATTTTATACAGGCAGAAGAGTGAAATGGATGTTAGTGTGGATGCAGGGTGGCAGAAAAGAGGAAGTGGAAAGGCGTATGATAGTTTGTCCGGTAAAAAGGTGATGATTAATGTCCATAATGTTAATACTGTAAGTCCTTTATGTAGACCATCTATTCCACTGCTTATATACTTGAATCATCATGTTTAAATTCTTGAGGACATTATATAATAATTGTATGCAACATAACTGCGAATAAAATGCTGAATATTTGCCTGATGACAATAGTAGCTCTTGAGTTAACTAAGTAAATCAATTGTAAGTACCAGTAATGGTTTATCTAGCATAGTAAACATATTCAGGCTGTCTGACTTCCTCGCCCATTAGTATTTTGTAACTTTCCCAACTTGCAATAGACTAGCAAAACAGAGTTGACATACATTAAAACAATTATCGCATTATAGGTCATTGCTCTATGATTGGCCTGAAGACTGGAAAGGTCCTATCATATGCAGTACGGAGCAAAACATGCAGGGTGTGCAGCCAGCACCAGAGGAAAGGAAAAGGTACTAGCACCTGCAAACTTCATGATTGTAGAAAAAAACTGGAGTGGGTCATCGAAGGCCATGGAACCTGACATGGTCTCTGAAATGATTACTGAAACAGCCAAAAAAGGCATAAGGGTTACTCGGGTAGTGGGTGACGATGATACCACAACAGCTGCAAGACTAAGAGCTACTGTGCCCCATACTATAGAGAAAAGGTCAAACAAAAATCATGTGAAAAATAATTTGGCCAACTGCCTGTATGGCTTGCAAAAGAATTTTCCAATATTAAGCACAAAAATCATAAACTACTTGCTAAAATTGTTCAACTACAGTATTTCACAGAATAAACACAACCCTGCAGGCATTTCTCGTGGTTTGGATGTAGTTGTTAGTCACGTTTTTGGCGATCATTCATGTTGTAATGACACATGGTGCAGATTTCTAAATAACACAGCTGCCAAATACTCTTCATTACCGTATGGAAGACCACTGACAGATGGTTTACTGAAAGCTGCATTACTGGATGTATTTGGTGCCTACAAAAAAGTTGCAAACAAATTAAGCATGTTGGGCAGTACTCAGGCAAACGAGAGCCTTAACAAGTATATAGCCAGCAAAGCTCCCAAACAGCTTCACCTCTCTGGCTCAGTGAATTTGAATTTTAGGGTAGCTGCTGGAGTGGCACAGAAAAACCTTGGAAATAGTTATCTCACCAACGTAATATATCAAAATTTATTTTCTACTTTTGTCGAATTTCAAATAACAGAAAATGTTTGACTTTATCAAAATTTCCTTTGTTTTTAGAATTAGATTTTTTTGGTTTGTTAAACACTCAACTTACCAGTTATTTATAGAGACAGTTTAACAAACTTTAGGCAATACAATAAAAACTCACACATTTCCTGCAGTTTGTTTTAATATGTTCATGGTCACCTGAGCAATTGAAAATATAAAGTTATGTTAACTGTATGCTGTTCGATACGTTGTGGCACTTTCTTTACCATGTTCTTTTGTTAGAATCAATTGTGCATGTGGGCATATGTTTTTATTGATTACAGCATCTTGTTTTCTTAATTACGTTCGATTATTTTTATTTATTAATATTGTACTTTATGAATACTAATTTTTATTTATTTCAATCATCTTTATAATTCACGTGCATATTGTATATTAATTAAATACTTGAATTTTAATTTGTTTATGTAAAATAAGTTCACAAACACGAAATATAACCAGCAAAGCATTTTTGTTATTTTATTTAAGGATTTTGCTGGATACTTTAAGTTTCATGACAGTTATAAACTTTGTAAATTTATCTATCAACCTTATAACATAAGCATTTTTGAGCAGAGTGCGATTTCATCCATATTTGCATTTTCTGTATTCTGCTTCAGGTCAATCGAAAGCTAGGTGTTTCACCTGGAATGTACACATCAAAACTGGCCCTACTCCGTGACCTTCAACATTAAAAGAGAAAGGCTATAACTGTTACCAGAGCAGCCAAACAGCGACGTATAAGACTCAAACTTTAACGGTAAATGCACAATCTTGATATATAGGTTATTTGGTAAAAAAACCGTTGTACATTCTTTTAATGCAATTGAATTAAACAGGTCCTTTGCTTATATGTATTAAATAGTTAATTTTAAAGAAAATCAATATCTATTTTAATGCAAATGTTAATATGCAAACACTAATTTATGCACTTGCATTATTGTTTTAAACCCATTGTTGTATTTTATGAATAGCATAATGCATGTGAAATGCACATATTATTTATGCTTAAAATGTCCACTTCAAATTTTCTAATTTTATTTTTCCATCCATTGAAAACGATCAGCACAAGAGATACGAGAGGGACCAACATATGTCTGCAACATAGGGGAACAAGATGTCGACCTCACCAGCATTCCCCCACCTGTACCCAAGCCTGGTCCAGCAGGACTCGACACTGCCGGGAAAGAGTTTGTCATTTTTTGATCTGGAAACAACGGGTTTAGGTATGGTATTTCTTTAGTATCATATCCTTTATTCGAAGACTTACCAACTTCGATTGAAGATGGTATATATGTCATGTTAATACCGTTGAAGGAAAACAATTAATGACAAGCTGAATACATAGCCTCAGACGAAGTTATTTTCCATAATCCTGTACTGTTACTTACATTTGATAAGTGGATAGCCATTGGTTAAATGAATTATAAATCTTAAGCGTAAGTACATTTTTAACACATGATTGTCTTACTCTTTTGCTAATATTTTTGATGTTATAACTTTTTAAATTAACATTATTTTGTTTTCTAGAGCGTACTTCTCATATAGTACAGATTGCGGCTGTGCACGAAGCTGGCCAGTTTTCCATGCATGTGATGCCGAAAAAGAAGATGACCTCGAAAGCATCAGAGGTTACAGGAGTGACGATTGTTGGCAAGTCCATGATTCTCAAAGGCCGTCCAGTAGAATCTGCCTCAATCAAGCATGCTTTGGATAGTTTTCTTACATTCTTACAAAAATGCCAGAAATGCTCGCCAATCATTTTAGTTGGACATAACATTGAATCATTTGATTGCAAAGTATTGCTTCATGCTTTGCAAATTGTGGTAAACTTTCTGAGTTTCACAAATACGTCAATAGGTTTATGGATACATATAAAATGTTCAAAAAGTGTTTCCCAAATATGAAATCGTACAATCAAGAAGAATTAGTTAAAGATCTTATAGGTGAGTCATACATGGCTCACAGTGCAGTATACGATGTAGTAGCTTTACTAAAGTTGTTAAAGTCTGTTAATCTGGAACGAACAGTTCTATACAAATTTGCATTCTGCCTAGACAGAGCAATAGTAGCATACAATGTTTTACAAACTGTTGCATAAAATATCAAATCTTTACAACCAATTATTGACCAAAAAAGTGTCAGTCAAGGTGTTGCCAGGTCCACAGCAGGAAGTATTACAGTTTAAACATCTGTGTGTTGCTTCAAAACGGAATGGATCGGAAGGTTTAAGGAGTCTACTGTCAGAGGTATCAAATGGACAAATACGGGTCACAAAATCAGAAAAAATAATATCGGCTATTGCAAATTATGTTTCTCAGTACCACTAATTTGAAACAACTTGACATAGATATTATGCCCACTAACATTTTCATGAAGTTAGTTTAAGATCAGATGAAACATGTTGAACACAGTTGCACTTCTCATTGCGAAACATTGTTCTACTCATTAAGAAATATTGTTGTTCTACTCATCGAGAAACATTGTTGTTTTACTCATTGATAAATATTGTTGTGCTACTCATTGAGAAACATTGTTGTGCTACTCATTGAGAAACATAGTTGCACTACTCATTGAGAAATATTGTTGGGCTACTCATTGAGAAACACTGTTGTGCTACTCAATGTGAAAAATAGTTGTGCTACTCATTGAGAAACATAGTTGCACTACTCATTGTGAAATATTGTTGTGCTACTCATTGAGAAACATTATTGGTCTACTCATTGTGAAATATACTTGTGCTACTAATTGAGAAACACAGTTGCACTACTCATTGTGAAATGCTACTAATTGAGAAACATTGTTGTGCTACTCATTGAGAAACATTGTTGTGCTACTCATTGAGAAACATTGTTAGGCTGCTCATTTTGAAATATAGTTGCACTACTCATTGAGAAACATTGTTGTGCTTCTCATTGAGAAACATTGTTGTGCTACTTATTGTGAAATATAGTTGTGCTACTCATTGTTTACCTAACTTGTAATACTCATTGTGTACACCTGTTGCACGACTCATTGTGAAAATTATCTGTTATTCAAAAATATTGTAACTTCAAAACTACATAAGTTATTTACTTGACAATTAGAATGTACCTTTTTCATCAACTCCAACATCAAATGCAGCAACTCTGTTTTGTATTTTGATAGAGTTATGCCCCTTTTTCACATAGATTTTATGGTTAAAGTTTATATTCTAAAGTCTTACAACTTATTAACTACACAAGTTATTCACTTGCATCTGGGAATATATCGTACTCATCAATTCCAGCATCATATGCGACATTCTCCATAACTCTGTTTTGGATTATAGAATAATTATGTCCATTTTCACGTACATTTTTTCAGATTTAAGTTTGTATTAAAGAGTTTTATAATATGTACCAACTGTTATACTATGAATAGTTGAGTGTGCTGTCCTCTGACAGCTCTTGTTATAAAACCTGTATCAAATGTTTACTATTTGGAGATGGATGTGTTGCGTACAAAACCGAAGTCTCTACCTCCACGGTAAAGGTCACGACTTGAATTTTGTTTGATAAAATATGCTCTGTAGGTTTGTGTCTTGTTTGATAAAAAATGACTCTGTGTTGAAATTGTATGTCAACTTTGCTTTCTTGAAAACAGGCTAGACATGCTGCAGACAGACATGTACATGTGTAGTTTCATTGCATATTTTGAGCTTTTATATTGTCATTCCGGAGATAAATATGAAGGCATACATGTGCCTTTTTTGTCTAAAGGAAGTTACACACCTTTTGAATATGTATTTTTTGTTGTACTGTCAATGTCATTTTATGACTGAACTTGTACATTAATAATATTCATCTAGAATGTATAACACTTGTCTTATTCCTATAATAATATCCTGTATACATATATGATAATAATTGTTCTAAACATAAACTCATGATATGTTGTCTTTTTTCCCCATGTTGATTACCTAACATTGGGATAAGATTTGTTTCATTTTAATTGCAAGTGTATTACATTATTGTATTCAATATTTGTTCAAGATAAAAATGCTTTTTGTTTCTTGCGATAATTTACAAAATATTGAAATGTTCCATATAATGTCATTTTATTTCATGGTTGTACAGTTAACCAGAATGATATTGTCAATGTATCAGTGAAAGAAAAAAAAACATCTTCAGTCTTATCACAGAGTGGTGTCTTGGTAAAAGATTTTAAACTTCTGTTTCAAAAATAGTGATAACTTTCCGGCATCAAGATGTCCAACCTCAAAAAGAAAGTGATCAGCTGTCATTCTATCTCATTTTTTATTAATTTTATCTCTTAATGAAAGCTTCTGGAATAAAACCCTTTAAGTATTACATTCAATTTGTCTAAACATATTTATTGTACACATTTTCTCAATACTATTTATTAGGTATGGCGGATTGAATCTTGCTATTTTTATAGTTACTTGCAGTGTTTTAGTTACACTTTATATATTTTGTAAAATATATGTTGATAAATGGTATGGTTATAATAACACATTTGTATGCCCATTATTGGGAAACTATCTTTTGAAAGTGAGAAATGAAATAAATATATACAACAATTCATGAGATAATATAAAATGGAAAAAAGTGGGTGGGGTAATTAAGTAGGGAAATGTGAATACCGATAAATTTGTTTCCCCTTTTTTTTAAATTGTCGTAATAAAATATGTGATTTATTATATATCACTTTCAAAATAGATAACACCACCCCCTATTTTATACATTGCCAAAATGGTATTTTTTTTCAAAAACTATATGGTATTGAAGCAACTTGATTATCTGAAAATAATTCACGGTGACCCCAAATTTTTATTTCATATTTGTGACAGATACAGAAGTGACTATCAGGATACACATAATTAGAACATTCTGGATATTCTGAAAAATTGCCTGAAACGATCGCACATCCTTAATGAAAAATACCAATTATTATCGATGCGTGTGTGTTTGAATGTGGTCAGCTACGGATTTTACATAGTTAAAGATATACATAACATTGAATATCAAATACGTATTTAGTGGACAGCCATATCAACAAGGGCATTTTACTGGCAAAACAGGTGCGTGGCATACATATGAACCAAACATGTCATTCGAACATAATACGGTGAAGCATTAATTTATTTACTGCAACAAAGTGCATTTGATGATGATGAGGAGGAGAATGAGAATCATGTGCAAAGATTTAATATATATCTTCGATACGGATCTGTAGCTGATCACTGCAGACAACATAAAGGAGTTATAACTACACGATCAAAAGTTTACGCCCCACTAACCCGAAACCCCGGATACAAAACAAACACTTTTTAATTTCATCAGCAATACATATATTTATAACATTATTCATGTAGAAAGCTTGCAATTCTTTATAAACAGTTTAACATAATATAATGAGTAAACTGTATTCAAATAATTAAATAAGGGGAAATATTATTCTTAAACAGTACAAAACAAATACCTAATGTCTCCATCATATGTAAAGTATTGACAAGCATTCTTATATTTCGTTTACTATATTCAGTTTAATTGTTTTAGTGATGGTAAACCGCTTGAAATCGATTGACTGAAAATCAATTGTCTTTGCTTCTTGCATCTTTATGGCCAATTAGTTGTATGTTACTAATCATGCTACTTTGCACTTTAATATAACTCTGGCAAAATATCACAGACTTTTGTTGCACATGTAATACAGAATATTTCAGCACTAGAAGGGTCTGTGTCTGGTCTGTCAACATCTGTTTTGGGTAAACATCCAGGCATTCATATCCGATATGAAAATATAGTACCAATGCAGTAAAATAATGTATGAAATGAGTAACAAATCCCATTCAAACAGGTTATGCCCGAACTTTCTCGTTATTGCTGATTGTCCGATTTATTGTACAACTTGTCATGGGTATAAAGATATGTTTACCTTAATAGCATGTAAAATGTCTCTTTCAAATCCATTGACCATCATACACTCACATTTAGACACTTAATTAATACACTGTCTCGCAGAAACTTATGTCTGTCAACACTCTATCACGTGATTTTTTCGTCGAAGCTATTTAACCCAACTTTTGAGTTGTGAGAATTCCCAGAAAGCAGTCCCAAATGAATAAATTGCGTTGGTCAATTAAACAAAAGGGCCAAGATGGCCCTAGGTAGCTTACCTGAATTTTAGACATCATTAAGGCTTATTAAAATTAAGAGGGCCTAACAACCCTAAAGAACTAACCTGAGTATAAAGAATTGGGCCTTGCAGTTTCACGAGAAGATTTTAAGTCTATATAAACCATGTGACACCCAGAGCGTGGCCACTTTCTACACCTATGAAATATTTGAAAAATCTTTGTAGAGGACCTTGGTGTTTAAAAGCCTACTTTCCATATATATAAGTCTAAAAAAAACTATGTGACCCCGGAGAGTGGCTTCTGTTTATCCCAGGGGCACAATTTAACAATCTTTGTAGAGAACCAAAATACAATATTTCACGTAAATTATGAAACCTCAGCGCCTTGTGGTTTCCGAGATGTTTAGAGTCAACTTGCCATATAAGTCAATTGAAACAATATGACTCCCAGGACGTGGCCCATTTCTAACAATATATGTAGAGGACCACTACACAATGTTAAATACCTAATATAAAACTACTGGGCCTTACAGTTTCAGAGAAGATTTTTAATGTCATTTTGCTATAAAAGTCTATATAAACAATGTGACGCCCGGGGCATGGCCAGGTTTGATCCCAGGGGCATCATTTGAATAATCTTTGTAGAGAACAACTATTCAATGTTACATACCAAATATTAAATATCAGGGTCTTGCGGTTACAGAGATTTTTAAAGTCATTTTACTATTTAAATCTATATAAACAATGTAACCCCCGTGGCATGGCCAGATTTGACTCCAGAGGCATCATTTGAATAATATTTGTTGAGGACCACTATACAATGTTGCAAACTAAATATGAAACCTCCGGGTCTTGCGGTTTCAGAGAAGATTTTTAAAGTCAGTTTGCTATTTAAATCTAAGTAAACCATGCGTCCCCAACGGCGTGGCCAGTTTTGACTCCAGTGAAATAATTTGAACACACTTTGTAGAAGTCTACTAGAGGATGTCACATATCAATTACGAAAGCTCCAAGCCTAGTGGGTTAAGAGATATTTAAAGTTTTCAGTTCTTAAATCTATTTTGAGCTCTGGTGACTTACATATGCAGTGACCGGAACGATAAGAACAATACAAAAGAGAGTCACCCAATGATCATTCCTGTGAAGTTTGGTGAAAATATACCCAGCGGTTTAAGAGGAGATGTTCTTTGAATGAAAATGTTGACACACGACGAACGACGGAATAAAGGCGATCATAAAAGCTCACCATGTGCAAGTTGTGCTCAGGTGAGCTAAACTCCCACTACACTGGTCATTAAAGAGTTGGTGCAAAATCCCAATATATGGAGGACAGATTCATTTGGAATACCCATATCCAATTCAATAATTGAGATAAAACCGTTAGCACAAAATGAAAGCGTTAATAAATAAGCTACGCTATTAAAGTGTTTGACATGTATTTGCATGTTAAAGAGTAATACATTTTGCCGTTTTGCTCGATGTAAATGAATACACTTTACTACTTTCGATTGCCTCCTTTTATATTTGCACACTTTAATAGACAGTGTACCCACAACCTGGATGGGGCATACAATTGGTGGAAATGACCGCGGATTCACTCGTCGCTTGTGAATGAATTTATCCTCGGCGGCAGGTCATTGTCAGGTCAATGTTTCTGAGATTTAAATTACGAGTCTGGCGTTGAATAAGCAAACAAACTTTACCAAAACTTGTTGACATGTTGCATACAACTCAATAAATTGTATCTATATATACATATAATATGATACAATAGGGTAATGCACGTGCATAATTCGAACAAAAACTACTAGTTCATAAAGTTTCTTGCCGTGTATGAACCGATTACTAGATGCATATATTAATGTCTGCTTCATTCTCTTAAGCGTGTTGCTTAGTACCGGTATATTGTTTTAATTTTATTTGATAACCCTTTATTTACTAAAGAATATTTATATTTTCATATTAATTTTTAATGTTTCCTGAAAACATTTCCTAAGTAACGACACATATTACATTATAATGGTATGTCAGGAGGCGTAAAGTATGATTTGATATTGGAGTAAACTGTGCCAATCGGATCTAGTTGGGCATGCGACATAATAATATTTGAAACAAAAACAGACCAAGTTACACGGTTTAAATATTTATGTTGGAATTTACATTCCTTATTTGCAAAAGAAGAGAACTGTTATTAACAGCCCGAGGTCCTAAGGTTGTTAAACAATTAATGGCTTTGCCTTATAACGTTTCACTGAATATGCGTTTTCATATGGTTCTTGTGTGCGACAAACTGTTTCATATTGCTTTTTCTTTCTGACAAGCTATTTGAACAATCTTTAAAGCTGTTCAAAGATAATATATCCGCCAATAGCATGGGCGTACCCATAATTTCAGAAGGGATATGCTTGAAACATTGACATTATTTCGATTTTAGAGTACTCTTTTTAAGCTAATATCAAGATAAAAGACATACAATCTAATAAATCCGAAACAATTCAACTATCCATACAGCATTAAAGATTGAATTTGCAGAATGGATATATGGTTTGGCAAATATAAGAAAAATATATCATTTCATATTGCATATTCAAGTAGATGTGCATATATGAATTAGAAATTTTATACAGGGCAGTATTGTACCAAACGTTAAGTGGAGTCAATGAGGAAAAGGATTCTTCGGTGTGAACATAATATTTGCCTTAGTCACCTAGTTTTTATTACTTATGACCTGTATGGATTTCCAACTGATCAGGTGAAAATTCTTAAACTGGAGTGTAAACATAACACATATTCGAACAATCTGAAAAATGATCAAAAATATTCACCAACATTGAGTGAACAAGGCTTGTCACAGGATGTGACGCATGCCCCCGAAGCAAATGCTTGTCAGAGGAAGGCGACACAATGTCAGTTACATGTTGGAAAAAATGATGCTTCCTACAAAGAGAGTTATGGTTCTTGTACTCTGCACTTCGTCTCAACATCCTCTATCAATATATGTGGTTTTATTTTTAATCACTTAAATACTAATGGAGTTATGCACTGCACAAGAAAATTAACTGAAGGGCAACAAGTTATGGTCCTTGTACTTTGCGCTAACTTTCAATGTCCTCTATCAATATATTTGGTTTTATTTAAAATCCCTTCAATACCAATTGAATGTTATGCTCTGCACAAAAAATAAACAAAGGGCAATAACTCCGTAAATACTATAAACAGAGTTGTGGTCATTGTGCTCTGCACTTCCTCTCATTGTCCTCTATAATAATATGAAGTTTCATTTGAATCCCTTCAATACTTATAGAGTTATGCTCTGCACAAGAAAATGAATGCGTCACATAAGGAAATAAAATAAAGGGCAATAACTCCGTATTTATTGGAGAAAGAGTTATGGTCCTTGTGCTCTGCACCTCCTCTCATTGTTCTCTAGCCTTATATGAATTTTTATTTGAATGCCTTCAATAATAATGGAATTAGGCTCCGCAAAAGAAAATTAATGCTTGACATATGAAAATAAAACAAAGGGCGATAACTCTGTAAATATTGAAGAAAGAGTTGTGATCCTTATGCTCTGCACTTCCTCTTATTGTCCTCTATTATTATATGAAGTTTTATTTCAATCCCTTAAATACAAATCCAGGTATGCTCCGTACAAGACATTTAATGCTTCAAATACGGAAATTAAACAATAGGCAATAACTCCGTAAATATTGAAAAAAGAGTTGTGGTCCTTGTGCTCTGCAATTCCTCTCATTGTCCGCTATCATTATATGAAGTTTTATTTGAATCCCGTCAATACTAATACTTCAACATCAACAAAACCATTAAATACATTCCAAACTTTAAGTATATATATAAACAAATGACTTATATTTAAATGTACACAACTATTCGTTCACACAAAACAGTCACAAACACCAACAAAATACCAAGAAACATATCGATACATTCAGATAACAAGAAATAGAATGCGGAACCCACATTCAAGCCTGGTTTTTCGTTAGCTGACGGTAAATGTATTTGTATAAGCTGATCGTGTAGAAGAAAGGCTCAATTTCATGTCGACGACATAAACTGTAATGTAAGGAAAATGTATATGAAATGTTTTGAAAATCTAATTGTAAACAAGTTGAGCAGAAAATGTCGTTTAGAGACTTTCCTGTTTTTAGCAATGGTGGTCATCTTGTGTAGTGAAGCGGAACCCGCTGCGCAGGTTTGCTACAGGACTAACGTTTCAGCAAGACTGACCAAGATCATTTGAAAATATGAAAGGAAAGCAACAGGTTCACGCATATTTCTTTTATAAGCTCTGATGACCATTGCGTGTTGCCAACCAAATGAATAACTTTTTTAGAGGACAAGTAAAGACATATTTGTGTGAAATTATTGGAAAATATAGACAAAGTTTTAGAAGAAAATGGCGTTTTGCCAACTTTCTATTTTAGCTCTAGTGGTCATCTTTTGCAGTGCAGGGAAACCATAAGCGCTGGTTTGGAAGAGGACCATCATGGGGACATTTCTTTGAAGTTTCATCAAGATTGTAGATGAACTTTTGAAAATGTGACAGGATTACAAAACTTAAATGAACATTTCTATTTTTAGTTCCAGCTGCCATTTTGTGCATTGAGCCGGAACCATTCGAATTAATCTGGTAACAGACACCAAGCAAACATTTAAGTGAACGTATTTGAAAATCTAGCCATTGGTTAAGAAGAAAATGGAGGTTAGAAAATTGTCTATCTTAATCAGACAGTTTTTTACTTTAATTAGACAGTTGTCTATTTTAGGCTCTGGTGGCAATCTTGTGCAGTGAAACAGACCTATCTATGCAGGTCCAATTTGTAGATGAATATCAAATGAACATTTGTGTAAAGTTTCATCAAGTCTGACAACTATATCAAGAATACACAATTTTAACGCAAATAGTTAAAGATATCCGACTCACATGCGCCCGCGCCCGCCCGGTTTTCGCCAATCTATAAGCCGATATTTTTCGATGAAAAAATCCAGCTCATATTGTTTAATACACAATGAACAAAACACTTTGAAAATATTTGATACAGAATGTACAGATTTTAACACCTGTCGTGGAGTATCAGATATCATGCGAAATACATATGAAGCGACAATGAATAGGTATACAAATTAATTACCAAATGTACAGTCTCACCGATAATAAAAAAACAAACATCCACATATTATAACATTATGTAGGTGCAACACGTAATCCATGTTTTCTGTCTGAAACTAAGGAATATTTCACACTGGTGCATTCGGCTTAAAAATACATAATAAAATTCTCTAAACAAAGGAATAAATATAGCATCATTTTGATCATAACAAACAGTTTACATGAGTGGTAAGATTATCCCCGTTATTATTTCCTTGAAGACTTTGCTATTTTCCTCTCAGTGCAAACGGTTCCCTTGGAAAGCATGCCGCCTCCTTCTGCGGCGTTGTACAGTGGTGGCCACACCAGAAACTCGACCGTTTCACCGGATGCGGAGTATGCCGCATGCCAGTTTGGGTCAAACCTGTCGCCTTGTTTAATAGAGAAATCTATATGGAGAGGAGGTTCCGCTAACACCATCAGCCAACAAACATCAACACATCCCTCGAGGTACGGTGTACACGCCTCATTTAGCTGCTTATGTTCTTTCTTCAGACGAAGCATGTAGTACTGAAATTAAATAGTCAAAGTATATTAAACTGTTCTCTTCAATGAATACTATGGTCACCAATTTGGCTTACGTTAGGGTTGGAAAACATATCTCCATTGCATACATTGCAACAGAAAAATAGGTACCAGAAAGTTTCACAAACACTAGACTTAGATTTTGTTTTACAATATGTACCGATAGCAATAGTTTCGTTTACTAAGTGGCTTTAAACTAAAACTAATGCAAATAGATATGTGATACAGATGATTTATATAAAAGTAAAACTTTAATAAGTTTATTTCTATTATATCCTTTTCATTATTTTACTACCTGTTTCACCAGTATTCCAAGAACTGGCCCAATCTTTCTGCTGGCATCTCTGATGACCCGCAGTTCTTTTGAGCCAAGCCGCACACCTTGTTTCCACCCTTGCATTTTCTTATAATGTTTCAAACCAAAGTTAGACATAAATGACGAATGTACATGTCGGATATGTTTACTCATGTGACTGAGTGAGAGCAGCTATATTAAGCCTTTTATTTCAGCAATAGAGAATGGTATGATCAATAATGATCGTGTATGTACACAATGCGTACAATGTGAACATTCAAGATAAAGCTACTAATTGTGTAATATTATATTGAATATTTATAGACACATTTGATGTGTAGATATTTATAGGAGATGATAAAAACTAATATACAAAGAGAATACTAGGTTAGTGTTGAATACAGATAAGATTATTTAGCGAGGCTTAGAAAACCTAAACCACGAGCCTTGGCGAGTATTCAACAAGGTGGAATACAGCTAAGTTTATTCCATGGGTGTTATTTTGTCATGCAGGCGTGATGATGGGATAAAGTCTCATACCAAATATGTCAAACTTGATACATTAATAGCAAAAACGCATTGTATTTGGATTGCATTTTGATTGCATTTTGAAAATTATCAATTTTATTTATTGCAGTAGAACTAATTTTAGAAATAATCATTTTAATGTACAGAATAACAAGCAATGTTTGTAAAACATGTATGTCCCCCGACTTGCAGCCAAGCCGTCAATATGTGCAATTGTTAAGAGATTTTTTAAAATATTGTATGTGCACATTAACACATTGGGAGAAAATTAAAGTTGATGCTTTAGAAAGTAAATATAAAGCTGAAAGAAAGATGGAGTATAAATATGGATTTATTTTTACAGTCTATTATATAAGGATACCTGTTTTCTGTTTGATTTAAACATCAAATAGGCCAAAACATCTCTAGATATTCTGCGGAAACAAAATGGTCTACGGAGAAAACAGTTTTCATGTTACAAGCCCCTGTGACCTTGACCTTTGACCTGTTGACCTCAAAATGGATAGGCGTCGTCCTTTCCTCCCGAGTAACCAGCATACCAACTTGGATGATCGTAGGTCAAAGCGTATTCTACAAATCATGCGGAAACGAAATGGTCTACAGAGGAAACAGTTTTCATGTTACAAGACTCTGTCACCTTGACGTCTGACCTGTTGACCTCAAAATTGATAGGCGTCTTCCTTTCCTCCCAAGTAACCAGCATACCAAAATAAATGATCGTAGGTCAAAGCGTTCTCTAGATATCGTGCGGAAACGAATTTCATGTTACAAGCCCCTGTGACCTTGACCTTTGACCTGTTGACCTCAAAATGGACAGGCGTCGTCCTTTCCTCCCGAGTAACCAGCATACCAACTTGGATGATCGTAGGTCAAAGCGTATTTTACAAATCATGCGGAAACGAAATCGTCTACAGAGGAAACAGTTTTCATGTTACAAGACTCTGTCACCTTGACCTTTGACCTGTTGACCTCAAAATTGATAGGCGTCTTCCTTTCCTCCCAAGTAACCAGCAAACCAATGCAAATGATCGTAGGTCAAAGCGTTCTCTAGATATCGTGCGGAAACGAATTTCATGATACAAGCCCCTGTGATCTTGACCTTTGACCTGTTGACCTCAAAATCAAAAGACGTCTTCCTTTCCTCCCACGTAGCCAGCATACCTACTTAAATGATCTTATGTAAAAGCGTTCTGTATATATCGTGCGGAAACGAAATGGTCTACGGACAAACCGACCGACCATCCGATCGACCAACGGACAGGTGCAAAGCAATATACCCCCACTTCTTCGAAGGGGGGCATAATAATCAACATATTCTCTCACATGCCATACTGCCTGTATCAACAAAATTCAAGTCAGTGATCTCAAACACCACTTACACTCATGGCGTCTGCTTCCTGTATTGGATGAAGATATACATGATGCAAGGAAGCCATCCAGGAGTCAGCCACACGTTTGCACATTTCCCAACACTCCTGAAGTAATCTTATGAATGAAATAAATGACTTCACAAGTAAGCGATATAAATCACAATAGTGTCATTTATAGAAAAAGAACACTAAGCCTGACAGGATCACTATTTATAAATAAAGACATTTTTCTAAACAAGAGCTAAAAGGTGATTTATATTCCCACATATCGCTTTGATGCAAATGAAGAGGCTTACAGTTGTGGCGCTTTGATACTGAACAATGCTTTTACCTAAACGGTAGCCGTACAGTGTGCAACATACCGTCTAGATTAACATTTCTACTAACTTATTTCAAAACCCTGACATGTATTGGGAAGTAAGAGCCCGGCCAAACAGTAGTTTGACAGTGAAGTGCTCTATTTTGAAATTTGACCTCATAGTATGACCTTGGCCTTAAAGGTAGCCATAAGGTTATGGCGTGCGCCACACCGTCCCATTTAGGTAAAATACGTGCCAAGTAATTTCGAAATCGTTCTTATGCATATGGAAGGTAGAGTACAACAATTTTCGAGACAGACAGGCGGACCGACCGAACGATAGACCAACGTGACAAAGTGATTCCTTTATATCCCCTACCCCTCCCCCCACCCCCTGGTAGTGGGGGTACAAAAACACCAAATGCACCAGATAACTGATCAAACCTTTAGGCGGTCCAAAAGAAACTGTATGGCTTCTCTTGGTTTTTGCTTCTGTTTATCTGTGAGTTGTTCAAAAGCATCAGTCCATGTGTCATCAAACAACGCCCCAAACTTCTCAGACAACTTCATGGCTCTATTAGGATCACTGAGGTCAGCTATATCTGGGTTTTGATCAGTACGCTTGTGGTCTGCTAACTTGCTAAATCTGCACAAATAGTATATATGTATTATTTGTAGACTTCATCTCTGTATAAAGTTTCATTAATTAGATGAACATTCTAAAAACAAAGCCTGAAAACAAATTTCGACCACAAAATATCAACAAGACAAGAAAACTGGAAATTCCACGAAAACTAAATGTTTCGACCGAAATGCATTAGATAGCATAAAAACACAATTTTTAGTAACGGTGACCTTGACCATCACCCCATCAACACAATATGTAATCCCAAGCGAGAAGTTTCATTAAAATATGTCAATGTGTTCTCAAGCTATTGAGCGGAAACTGTCTATTTTTAGCCGGGATCATATTATTTTCGGTTTTGCCGGTCTGAGGCCGATTAGTTTAAAAAAAAAACCGATTGTAATGACTGGTAATCGGTCCGACCAGTTTTCTTGATGTATCCAGTCACTATAAAAATCGTGATAATCCCCTGATTTCAATAAACAATACACACATTTTATGGCCCAAATGCTCTGTAGGTGCGAAACGCCGGCGGATCAGTGATGCGTGAATTACCCCAATCGTGTCACTGTTGTTATATTAATGACACCGATCGATCTGTACTTCACGATAAAATCTTGTCTGGTTTCTATAGATACTTTTTTTTGCAACAATAATGTAATCCTCGTAGAAAACGTGCATTTGCTGCATAATATTTGAATGTACTGTGCTGCATTCATAATGATATAAAATATTTATATGAAATCTATCTAAACATCATGGTAAAAACATTGTTCAATACAATTAGTTTATCCGTTAGTTGGCTTAATTGACGTTCATGACGTCATGTAGTAAATTACAAAGTTACCATATTGTATTACATTCTTTTTTAACTTAAGTTCAGCAAAAGTCGAAAAAAAGACATAGAAATTAAAGTTTTGTTGAAGATTAAAAAATGGAAACTTAGTAGTTTATATCAATAATTAAATTCAAAATTACGGACACCTTATCTTTCGCATAAACATAATGGGGATACAGAATGGGCGTTTTATTGTACTTATTAAATTGCATTATCTTTAAATTTTTGTGAAGTTAAAACTCACAAAATACATAGAAATGATCAATTATTGAAGTTTGAGTCATGGAACTCTATTATAATAGTAATACTTTAAAATACACATGTTCGGCCATGCACCATTTTCGGATACACAAAATTCGGATAAATCATGAGTGTGATAGGCGGACCTCAGGACCGATTGACTTTCCAGAGAAATATGATCCCTGATTTTTAGTAATGGTGACTTTGACGCCACCCACCCTATAAGCAATCCTAAGCAAGGTCTCAATATAAGATATCTTTGTATTAAGTTTCATTAAAATATCTCAACGTGTAATCAAGTTATTGAGCGGAAGCCATTTCCTAGTTTTAGAAACAGTGACATTGACCCAACACATCCCATATGCAATCCCAAGGCAGGTCTCGATATAAGGTATCTATGTATCAAGTTTCATTAAAATATATCAAAGCATTCTTAACTTACTGACCCCAAACGGTTTTTCGATTTTTAGTAAGAGTGACCTCGACCCCAGCCACCCCATATGCAATCCCAAGCGAGGTCTTTATATAAGGTAACTGTGTTATTAGTTTCATTAAAAAATTCCAATGTGTTCTCAAGTTATTGAGTGGAAACCGTTTTCTATTTTTCGTAACAGTGACCTTGACCCCACCAACCCAATATGCAATCCCATGGGAGGTCTTGGTATAAGGTATCTATGTATTAAGTTTCAATAGAATATATCAATGCGTTCTCGAGTTATTTATCGGTCATTGTTTTCTACTTTGAGTAACGGTGACCTTGACCTTGACCCCACCCACCCCATATGCAATCCCAAGCGAGGTCTTCATATAAGGTATCTGTGTATTAAATTTCATGAAAATATCTAAATGCATTCTCAAGTTATTGAGCGGAAACCGTTTATCTATTTTTAGGAACAGTGACCTTGACCCCCCCACCCCATTTACAATCCCAAGCAAGGTCTCGATATAAGGTATCTATGCATAAAGTTTCATTAAAATATCTCAATGCGTTCTAAAGTTATTAAGCGGAAGTCGATTTTGTATTTTTAGAAATGGTGACCTTGACCCCACCCACCCCATATGGAATCCCAAGAGAGGTCTCAATGTAAGGCATCTATGTATGAAGTTTCATTAAAATATCTCGATGCGTTCTCAAGTTATTGAGCGGAAACTGTTTTTCTATTTTAAGTAACAGTGACCTTAATCTTGACCCAACCCACTCATATGCAATCCCAAGCAAAGTCTAGATATAAAGTATCTATGTATAAAGTTTTAATACAAAAGCTAAAACGAGAGAACGGAAACGGAAAGTTGACGCCGCCACCCCGCCCGCCCGCCAAACGACATACCCCAATCTAATAACCAAAATTTGTCTTCGAAAAATTCTGTAAAAAGTTGTACAGAGTTACTTAAATGTCAAAAATGGAAGATGGGATTTGGATATTAATCGGCATACATATATCTTCTAGCCAGGTAGACACAAGCATGAAGCATTTTTCATAGGATTCATATTTGTGCACATTCATGACTGATACACAAAATATAGAATCACTACCTTAACACTTGTCGACGATTAAAGGACAGAACAGAATCACGGGAAACATTCTGACCACTCTGATTAAAACGTTAAAAAAGAGGGTCACGATGGCCCAAAGGGGTCACCGGAGTACTGGCAAAGATGAAAACCTAACTGTTGTGACCGGCTTAAACAAATGTGGGAATGTACGCCATAATGTCCTTAAATACCTTGTCTAGCCAATTAACTCTCATGTATGTTTTTCTTTTGCTTCTTGGCTAATCAGGCGCGTAAGAGCAGGGACCGCGATCAATAAACCAATACACAACTTGTCAGGAAGCCGTTGAGAATCGGCGGATAACTGCTTTAACTCTAATTAAAACACGATGTAACATACCACAGTAATGCATAGGGTATTGTCTGATAACTGTTATAACTCTAATTCAAACAAGAGGTAACTAGAATTGTCACATGAGTGACGGATATACACCCACAATATGGCCTTGTCACAAAACTATGGCATCCAATCAAAAGAAATGGACAGAGAGAGAATGCTTTAATTTGTGAATGGACAAAAGTGTATTTTGAAAAAAAATGTAAATAGGAGCCATAACTCTGTCAAATTCAGTGGTTTGTAACCAAAGTTGAACTTGTTCTGTATTTTATGTTACACCCACATACCAAAACTAATTTAAATATGTGAAGCCTTTTATTAGTTTTTGTCCATGTTTTGGGGTAATTAAAGTCAAAAAGGGGCCATAACTGTGTCACAATTTAGTAGTTTGTAACCAAAGTCAAACCTGACCTGTATTTTATGATGCTACACATGTGTACCAATAATTATTTAAATATGTCTAGCCATTGTTGAGTTATCGTCAGGAAACCATGATTTAGGGAATTTAAGTCGAATAAAGGGCCATAACTCTGTCAAAATGTAGTGGTTTGTAGCTAAAGTCGAACTTGACTCATATTTTATGATAATGCACATGTATACCAAAAAGTATTTGAATATGACAAGCCCTCCTTGAGTTATTGTCAGGAAATCACGTTTTTAGGGAATTTTAAGTCGAAAAGGGGGCCATAACTCTGTTAAAATTTAGTGGTTTGTCCCCAACATCGAACTTGTGCTGTATTCTATGGTGTTACACATGTGTACTAAAAATTATTTGAGTTATCATTCGGAAACCAAAAACCGATGGACCGACAACCGACAAGCTCACTCCTATATACCCACCCTAAACTTCGTTTGTGTGGGTATAATTATCACAGTTATGATTTGAACCCACAGATGCTTAACCATTATTTATCAAAACATTTACCATTAAATGTTTGGCCAATAAATATAATTTTGAAAAGAAAAAGGTGTGAATACTTTCATTCATTCTTTTTTTTTAAAGGTCTTGCAGAAGAATTGATCAAAAGAATTTCCAATAATTTAAGACGTTCGCAACGAAAACAAAATATTTGTGTTAATTTCTCCTTTTGCTTCATTAATTTTGTATATAGGTTACAATATACTAATTTCAATCAATAAATATAAATCTTTGTAAGTCATTAAGTTCCAGTCAATGGTTAAAAGTTCGTAAAGCATGATAATAATCGAAAACACACATATACTTTGTATTGCCAAACAAATTAGTTTCAAAAAGATCCATTAAATATCTCCATTCTATTTTGGCAATTTATATTTTGTTTAAGTAAACACAACATGTGAAAGGCTTCACAGGTACCCTATTTCCCAAATTAGTTTGGTGGTCCATTCTTATCATGAATGTTTTGACGTTAAGTACACATTGGTGCATGTGCGAAATTTTGAGCAAATCTGTCGTTTGGATCAAACTATATTGATGCATACTAAATAACATTACAGTAGGTATAATTAGCACCCATTCGATCTACTTAAATGTCTAGTCAATTTCATTATTTTAACAGTAAATATTGGTAAAGAATTTTTTATTACCAAAATACACTTGTATATAGCCAAACAAGACATGTGAAAACATATCAGTTGAAAGAACCATAACCTTGTTTGAAAAAAGCTCTCCTATATATACTTAAAACATTGATAAAAAATCCAAAATGAAAAAAGGGGCTTCGACAGGTACCGTATTCAAAACTCAATTGTTCCGGAAAAAAGGCCGGTATTTGTTACCACTGTTTTAGTTTCAGTATACAATGACACATGTATATGGAATTTTTTAACAAAATCTATCGTTTGGAACTAAAGATATTCGTATATTTGATTATTTATTGATGTTTTCAAAGGTATTAAATGCATAATTAACATCATTAAGCGCAATAGTACATTGCCAAACGTAACATTAAACAAGATGGCCATGATGGCTCAAAGCCCTCACCTAAGAACTGGTACAGATGAAGACCATACTGTTGTGACCAGTTTGGAAAAGTAAGGTATCTGAACAATACACAGAGGGGGATAGGATCAATTTTGATTTAAAACATTGGTTAGTGCAATGGGCTAACTACGGTATGAGTTGGGTAGTGGATGTGCGTGTTTTTGCTAAGGGTTCTCAAATCATTTTTCACAGTATTCTTACCTGACCCATTGACAATTCTGGAACATTCAGAAACAGTCGATTTGGATGTCTTTTTCGCAAACAGTTTTGGAGAACTAGTTGCATTGAGATAATTGCGATGGCTGTGCTATAAGGTAAAGTTTTGCTTTTTCTCTGATAATTTTCTGTCCAATGATGATAAATGATGTCAATGCAGACTCTAAAGACATCAATGTTGCATGTACAAATAACTGCATGCAAGTCTTGCAAATGCTGGAAAGCAAATTTGATCAATAAATTATTATGGTCATGCGCAAACTGTGCTAGTTTGGTCATCATTGAATCAAAAATCGTGTGTGCAAGCCAATCATTGATAACTTGTTGATGTTTTTTTTTCCAAACACAAGCGGCAGTAACTCTGGTTTTTCTGGTCCGAACATTCTTATATTCGACTTCACCTGTAGTCTGATGTTCAAAGACAAACTGTAGACGATTGGTGAAGATTGGATGAAAAATGAAGTCTCTATCCCGAATAATGTCCATTTTTGCATATTTTTTTCACAACAAAGGGCAATAAATCTGGTGTTTCTGGTCCGATCTTGCTTATATTCGACTTCACCTTTAATCTTATGGTCATATACAAACTGTGCAAGACTGGTGAAGATTGGATGAAAAATGAAGTCTCTATCCTGAATAATGTCCATTTTTGCATATTTTTGTTCACAAACAAAGGACATTAACTCTGGTGTTTCTGGTTCGATCTTGCTTACATTCAACTTCAACTGTGATCTCATGATAATAGACAGACTGTGCTAGATTGGTGAAGATTGGATGAAAAATGAAGTCTCTATCTTGAATAATGTCCATGTTTGTATATTATAAACAAAGGACAATAACTCCCAAGTTTGATCTGGCCAATTTTTGGCGTCTGCTAAGAGCTGATGGACATACACAAACTGTGAAAGTTTGGTTAAGATTGGATGGAAAATAAAGTCTATACGTTGGAAAAGGGCATTTTTTCACTTTCTTGCATGAAAAACGGGCAATAGCTCTGGTGTTACTGGTCTGATCGGACCCAATAACAATCCCATCCGAGATTTTATGGTCATACATTAACTGTGCAAGTTAGGTCAAGATTGAATAAAAAATGTAGTCTTTATCGCGATAACGGTCCAAATTGTTAACGGCATATGGACGACGGACGATGCCGTAGGGGTCCCCTATATCAATAGCTCATCAAGCACTTCGTGCTCAGGTGAGGTAAAAAAGATGCATTTAAAAATCTCTGTCTTTGATTGAATATAAACGCTTCATATAATTGAACATTGCTTGTCACACAAACTGAAACAGGGCTTCGACAGGTACCGTATTTAAACCACAATATTTCCGGAGCAAGGCCGGTGACCAATATTTTTTTAGACTGTTTAGTTAAAGGGTATATTGACACATGTTTGTGCAAATTTTAAAGGAAATCTGTCGTTGGAAAAAAAAATGGAAAAAATTGTTGCGAATGTCTTTAACATGTGTAATTGAGTTTGCTCAATAAAACGCTCAAGTTCTTTTATTGAAATTAACATGCAGCTATTGTGCGTTTCTTTCTTAAATCCAAAGTTCATTTAAATGGATGTTCTAAACCACCCTTGAAATTTTAAATTTGCTAAATGATCATTTGGCATCAAAACCCCCGATCAGAGATCATTTAGCGTCCAGTGGTTTGATACATATCATTGTTGCATTGTTATTAGATAACGGATGTTTTTCTAATGTTGTTACATGCTACAAGATACCCAAATAAATGTTGAACCCTGTGTCTTTATTCCATTTAAGAATTCAATCACCACCTTAAGCAGAAAAAAATGCAAGAAAAGCTGTTTATTACATTTACAAAAACAAATTCTCGTAGGTTGGAGAAACGCCTCTCACACTCAACCCTTCTGCGGCCGCAATGTTCATGAGCTTCCTACGTTCCTGGGCTTGCCTTTGCTTTCAAAGACAAACTAGATGAGCCACAGACACGGATGCCCCCCACGATGCATGTTTGGACACAGACAAAGGCCGTGTCGCCAACACTATTTTTTGCGTTAAAACAATTATTTTCATATATATTCTACAATGGAAAAAATGAAAGGACCATAATTCTTCCAAAATTGGTTGCAGCCAAAATTCCTTTCTTTACGATCATCTACATATTTAGGGTTTTCAGCTGTGAAACTTTGAGCCAAATCTACACAGCAGTTAAAGAGGAGTGGAGCAAACACAATTCTATAGTGTGAAACACAACTAGATGTTGTCACATGAGTGACGGATATACCCCCACAATATGGTTTTTTCACAAAACTATAGCATCCATTCAAAAGAAATGAACAGAGAGAGAACGCTTTAATTTGTGAATGGTCAACACTGTATTTGAAAAAAAATTAATTTCAATAGGAGCCATAACTCTGTCAACATTTAATGGTTTGTAACCAAAGTTAAACTTGATCTGTATTTTATGATGTTACACATATGTACCAAAAATAATTTAACCATGCAGTCCAAAGGACATCTATATCCCACGCCATAATCCTTCATTAGATTTTAAAGGTGAATTTGAAATATCACAAGGTCAAGTGTGACCTTGACCTTGAGGTGGCAAGACTGCTCCATGCCTTCTGCACATCGCCTCAATGTGATAAACATTTGAGCCAAATTTTAAGAAAATCCTTCAAAGGGCATGCAAGATATGGTGCAGACACAAAAATGGAGGCTCAAACATTTGACCTTGAAGTGTGACCTTGACCTTGAGGTGGGTGACTGCCTCATACCTTCTGTACATTGCCGCAATGTGATAAACATGTGAGGCAAGTTTCATGAAAATCCTTTAAACGGCACAGTAGATATAGAACAGACATGAAAATACAGGCTCAAACATTCAACATTTAAGTGTGACCTTGACCTTGAGTTGGCGTGATTGGCTTATGCCTTCTGCACATGATCAATTAGCAAACATTTGAGCCAAGTTTCATGAAAATCCTTCAAAGGGTATAGGGGATATGCAGCGGACACGAATATTGGACATAAAAATGGAGGCTCAAAAATTTCACCTTCAAGTGTGACCTTGACCTTGAGCTGACTTGACTTGAAAGGCCCATGCCTTCTGCACATCGTCTCAATGATCTAAACATTTGAGCCAAGTTTCATGAAAATCCTTCAAAAGGCCTAGGAGATATAGAGCGGACACGAAATGGAGGCTCGACTATTTGACCTTCAAGTGTGACCTTAACCTTGAGCCGGCGTGACTGACTCATGCCTTCTACACATTGTCTCAATGACTTAAACATTTTGGCCAAGTTTTATGAAAATCCTTCAACGGGTATAGGAGATATGGAGCGGACACGAAAATGTTACGGACAGACGGACGGACGGCAGGGGATTAAATATGTGAAGCCTTTTATGAGTTATTGTCCATGTTTTTCGGGAATTTTAATTTAATTTAATTTAAGTCAAATAAAGGGCCATAACTCTGTCAAAATTAAGTGGTGTGTAACCAAAGTTGAACCAACTTCGAACTTAACCCGTATTTTATGATGCTACACATGTATACCAAGAATTATATGAATACGTCAAGCTATTTTTGAGTTATTGTCCGGAAATTCTGGGAATTTTAAGTCGAAAAAAAGGCCATAACTCTGGTCAAAATCTAGAGGTTTGTAACCAACATCGAACTTTAACTGTATTCTATAATGTTACACATGTGTACCAACAATTATGTTAAGCCTTTCTTGACTTATGATACGGAAACCAAAAACCAACCGACCGACAGACAGACCGGCAGACCAACAAGCTCACTCCTATATACCCCCCCCCCCAAACTTCGTTTGAGGGGGTATAACAAAGGGCCAGAATTCTGCCATAATTGGTCGCAGCCAAAATTCCTTCTTTTATGATCATATACACATTCAGGTTCTTCAGCTGTGAAAGTTTGAGCGAAATCAGCCCAGCAGTTAAAGAGGAGTTGAGCACACAAAATTCTATAATAAAAAAACAACAACAAAGGGCCTTAATTCTGCCTAAATTGGTCAAGGCAAATTCCTTCCTTTACGATCATCTACACATTGAGGTTCTTTAACTTTGAAAGTTTGAACGAAATCGGCCCAGCAGTTAAAGACGAGTTGAGCAGCGAGCACACCAAATTTTGGGACGTACAAACAAACAGACAAGTGCAACGCTTAATGCCTCCCACTTTGTGGGGGCATAAAATACAAACTCATGGTCATAAACAAGTAAGGACCTCGCTGTATTTTCTTTACCCTGGTATCAAACTTTTAACATGCAATTTCGTTGGAATATTGTTAATCTTGCAGTTCTGAAAGATAATGACGTTTGCTACATAAAGGTCATGTCATGCCTGTCAGCTTGTTCCAAAGATTGGAGTGAATATTTACCTTTCCTATATTCAAATTTGCTTTAGATTTTATGGTCATCTTGGTTTAAAACTGATCAAAATGATTTGAAGGAATATGGTACAGGGGCAGGCAGGGATCATTTCTGTGAAATTACAGTCGAAACGCGATACTACCAATAGTCACGAGACACACTGATTTGTACGTAGTATCGCGTTGGTCGTAGTATCGTATTTTTCTTACATTATGTGTTAACAATAGTGTATGTATTGCATTATAAATAAAAACAAGCATAAAATCACTCCACGCACAGTTATCGAATTTGTAAAATATACCAATTAAAGTCATTTAGTCAAACGCAAATCTCACACTGCATCATTTAACGTGACTTAAAATGGTTTATACATTTGTTAACAACTTTGTCCACAGTGCATACAAACCGGCTAGGTATCTAACGGGGAAGAGGTGTGAAATCTTTGTTAAAAAGGTGTGAAAAGTCTCCTTGACAAATATGACACGTAGTATCGCGTTAAAGTTTCAATACAAACATGATGATGGGACTGAAAATTTCTTCGTTATAACGCATCTTTCAGAGTATCGCAAAATCGAAGTTTTGATTTTTTTTGTAGTCAACCAGCAGCCTTATTCGTAGTATCCCGTCATTTCGTAGTATCGCGATTCGCAGTATGGTGTTTCAACTGTATTAAGAAATCCAGAAAGTGGTTTTAGACAAGAAAATTGTCAAATTTGCCTATACAGCCATATAGGGTCAGAATTCCCCATCACCTGGTAGCCATGTTTTTTTTAACAAATCAGTATTATTTGAAGGAATTTGGTAGAGGCTCATCCAAGCAACATTTCTATTAAATCATTTGGAAATCCTTTAAGTGTTTTCTGACGAGAAGACTGTCACGTTGTCTATATCGACATATACGGTCAAACTTCACCACCTTTAGGCCAAGTTTTGTAACATATCAAAATTACTTGAAGGGATTTGGTAGATGGTCACATAAGGAACATTTCAGTGAAATTACTAAAAAAATCAGCAAGTGGTTTTCACGAGAAGATTATCAAAAATGCCTACAGTATACAGCCATATAATGGTCAAACTTTCCCACCCACTGGCGGCCATGTTTTTCTTTAAGTATCAAAGTTATTTGAAGGTATTTGGTAGAGGGTCCAACAAGGAACATTTCTATAAAATTATTATAATTTCAGTACCTGGTTTCCAAAGAGAAGATTGTCAAAATTGCCTATATGGCCATATACAGTCAAACTTCGCAGCCACTGGTGGCCATGTTTTTAAAAGAATCAAAATTACTTGAAGGAATACGGCAAAAAGTCACCCAATGAACATTTCTGTGGAATTATTTCAAAATCCAGCTAGTGGTTTATGACGAGAAGATTGTTGCCTATTAAACTATTTACTGTAAAAATTCGCCACCCACAGGCAGCCATGTTTTTTAACTAATCAAAATTATTTGAAGCAATTTGGTAAAAACTCACCCAAGGAACATTTATCTGAAATTACTTTAAAATCCATTAAGTAGTTTCTGAAGTGAAGATTGTCAAAGTTGCCTGTATTGCTATATACCGTCAAACTCCACCACCCCCTAGAGGCAATGTTTTTAACGAATCTAAATTATTCTAAGGAATTTGGTAGAGGTTCATGAAATGAACATTTCTGTGAAATTATTTCAAGATCCACTTAGTGGTTTCTGATAAGAAGATTGTAAAAGTTGCCAATACAGCCATATACTGTCGAACTTCCCCACCCCCACCAGGGGTTCCGCTGGCTCAAAAAAAGCCACTTTCACAAATTTGGAGCCAATATGCTATTTGTCATATATCAACATACTTCTTTATTAATAGCAATAGCCACTATTAAATAGCATTAAATGCATTCTTATTATACAACTAAGAAATACAATAATTAACTTATGGGAATTTAGATTTTACAACACTTTACTTGAACAGATTTAGTAATGTTGATTGTTTTTGAACAGATTTAGTAATGTTGATTGTTTTGTAGCGTCGTGGAAATATATATGACACCTGTCTGTCTATAATTCATGTTAAAATTCATCATGACTATGGACAAGCAGTTTGACAATGCTCAGAAATAAATCCAGACACAGAACTGTTTTCCTTTGTTTTAAGCCTATATTTAGGTCAGCCTCATTTTGGAATGAAGTAACCACATGTTCCAAGATGCTTTTTTCTGATAACTGTGTTGTTAATTTTAATTTAAATTTTGTCTATTGCAGATTAAATCATTTCACAATTTTAACTAGTCAGAAGAGTAAAAATCAATAATGCTGATTTGGATTTCAACTAAATGTTTACATAGCCTAACCAAGTGGAAAACTGATGCTATGACATAAGAGATGAGCTTTAACACAATGCCATGCTTGTCGGCAACAATAGGCTAAGTAGTGATCTGATAACAATGATATCAATGCCATGGTCATGTTTGTAGACACAGTTTTGTTGCAAATGACATTTCTTATACCAGATAATGCAGATTAGCACAGTCTAATATTAGGTTGTCTGCAATAAAATTCACCACTTTGAAAAAACTGTCGCCACTTTCGCGAATTTGCCTCATTAGTCGACAGTGGTGATCGACAGCAAAACCCCTGCTCTGGCTGCCATATTTTTCAACGAATCAAAATTATTTGAAGGAATTTAGTGCAGGGTCGGACAAAAAACATTTCTCTAAAATTATTTTGAAACTCGCAAGTGGTTTCGGACGAGAAGATTATCAAAGCTACCTATACAGCCATAAACAGTCAAACTTCCCCACCCCCTGACGGCTATGTTTATAAACGATCATCAAAATGCTGACAGCGTTGAAAGACAAAAGGGATACACGCATGTGAATTATGAGTGCACTTTTGCTAAAAATATTAAATTTGAATGAAGTTCAAATTTCAACCTTTACACTTGAGATTATGGCTTCTTATTGAATAGTATATGACATAATAAAAATTAATGTGTAAGTAATGAACAAATATTTTTCAAGCTAATTATCTTATGCAAATGGAATTAAACATGCTAGTTAACAAGTCAATCTGCAACGAACCATGCATAATATCTGATGAAGCGTGGTAACGAGGAGCATGGATTGTTCGTGATTCGTAGCCTACTTAGTCAAAAGTAGGTCATAAAATACATGCTCTCGATTTTCCATACGACACTTTTAAATTACATTGCAGTAATTAGTAATCAAAGTATTCAGAATAAGAATCGGTAACAAGAAACAACACTTTCCTAACGAGTCCAAAATAACCGATGTAGCGCATTAATTAAGTGGTATTATTCTTGGACACCCATGTGAATATTGGGTTGCATACAAGTAAAGAGCGAAAAATAGAGCTGTCATTAATATGACACAACATTTTTAATAAATTGACTTTTTTAAAGACTCTTTTGAGAGGGTAATTTCCAATTTCCAGCTATTAATTTTTGCTGTTTTCAAAGAAGAACCTTTTCAGATTTTGATTTATTGACTGGTAGCCTGCAAAGAAAATAAGTAGTTTTCCACGATACCTGTTTGGAAATTATCCTCTCAAAAGACAGTCTAAAAATTATCTGAAAGTATTTGGTGCAGGCCCACCCAAGGAACATTTTTATTAAATTATTTCAAAATCCAGTAAGTAATTTCTGACCAGAAGATTGTCAAAGGTGCCTATATGGCCATATACAGTCAAACTTCCCCACCCTCTGGCGAGAATATTAAAAACAAAAAAAAATATTTGATGAATTTGGTAAAGGGCCACTCAAGGAACATTTCTGTGAAATTATTTTGAAATCCACCCAGTGGTTTCAGATTTTAAAATTGTTCGTGTTTTTGAAGCTTTCAATTGCCATGGCAACCAGAGTGTTCTATATAGAGTTGAACGCCGCTATTTCGAAGTTGTTGGGGCCGACGAAAATAGTTCGAAATTGGAAAGTTATAAAAATAGTAATGTTCAACCTCCGCACACAGATTTGACTGGTTCCAAGCATACATGTAGCTCTAATCGAATCCCTGCCGTCAAAACAAACCGCATGATGATGCGGTTAAATAACACCACATGTTAATACAACGTTGCCATGTATAATGAAGATTTGTAACTAAAATTGTAAAGATTGTAAATATTTAAGCATTTTTTGTTACTCACAATTATAACTCTACAGTATATCCACTTAATGCAGATTATTTACCCATGCGTCAGTTATCACTTGGTAAACCCGAGAACAACTGAAGATGCAAAACTTAACCGAGCGACGACTGCCCAGTCATCACACCTTTGATACACAGCTTGGGCTTATGTGCGACTTCGAAATAAACACTGATGATTACGTGTGAAAAACTTAGTTGGGACCAGAATTTTAGTTTGAAATAGAGATGAATTCGAAATAGGCAAATTTGAATTAATGATTGTTATTTTAGTTAAATAAAGAAGGAAAAAATAGTTCCAAATAGCAATTAATTCAAATTAACGGTGTTAGAAATAGCGATGTTCAACTGTATTCTATTGAATTTAAGTAATTTGATAAAAGACCACCCAAGGAACAGGTTTGGCTAAAATAAGAGAAGAAGTCGTTTAAAGTAAAAAATGATGACGAACGACGAATAACGGACAGTGAGTGACCACAATAAGAACGGAACTTGTTTAGCTAAAAAATGCAGTCGTTATCGCGATAATTGTAAAATTGTTGACGACATACAGACGACACAGGAGAGGTCCTCTATATCAATAGCTCACCGAGCACGAACAGGTGAGCTAACAATTTTAGCAGCTTGATGTAGTCTGACAATATGTTTAACCCTACTGATGTTATTTAGTGTATATATTTATATTACTTATATTTACCTATTTTTCAAATCGGTATGGTCTTTGGTTAGGTTCTCCAGATTACCTTCCAGTGACATAATCGTTCTATCTCTCTCTTCAATTGCTTGTTGATACTTCTTTTCTGCGTTTTCCAAATGCACAGTATGCTTAAGGTATTCATTTCTACTCTCTATTGCTACATCATAATCTGCCATTTTTTCCTTAAGATGTGCCTTCACTTCCTGATATTTGTTGTCGAGAACTTAATTCTTCTCATTTATTTCATCACGGAGTGACTCCAATTCACTAATTTTCTTTTGAAGTGATTCAATTTGTATATTTCTGTAAAAACAATATGTATGTTCATGCAATTATGCAAACATGCGTAATATAATTAATATGTTAGAGTGAATTATATTCTGTAGACTTCACATACTAGTAATAAGGTCAGCAACAATAACATAGTTCCATTATTTTACTGCATAAAATATATAAACTCCAGAAATGGCATTCACAATCATAACTGAATACTTCTGTGCAAAAAACAAATCAAAATGGATGCTGTCCAAATAATGTCTGACAGCGCATTTATCAGTTTCAACCTAATACATATTTATATATGTTGGTAAATTTTATTTATTTACTTAAAATCTGAATGCATTTTAGCTGTCACTACAATGCTTTACAAAAGTACAACATACAAATGTTAACTGTATAGTTTTCAAAATACAAAGGACTTGAATAATAAGTGAGGTATAAAACTTAATGTTGCATTAGGTCACCATTTTCTGTTTGCAATCTTTTGTTTTCATTTTCAATTTCCTCGATTTGTTTCAATCTGTCAGCTGCGATGTTTTCGTCTGACAGCACATTTATCACTTTCAACCTAATACATATTTATACTAACAAAATGAGCTGTGGATGAATATAAGTGGATTACAGGAATAAAAGGCAAAGTTGTGCTTTACATAAGAACATTGATCAAAAGACAGAGATCCATAAATATTGTATATACTTATTGTTCTTCTCGTGTCCTTCTTGCCCTTCCTCCCATGCTTAATACTTACTCAGATACGCGTATATCTCTTTGCTAAAATGAATATAAAAATAAAAGTACAATTGTAAAAGTGTCAATTAATACAGGTGTCAACATTACAGTAATCAAATCTTAGTGTGGAAAGTTATATATTTTTATACTACTAAGTATAAACTTACCGTTAGACTAACAATCTATGTGTGATCATCAAAAACAGTATACTTGTCAGGAATAAAATAAAGAATTAAAGAAATATCAACCAACCTGATCTACTTTCTTAAAGAACATGTTAAGGTGTTCTTGTGCCTTTCTCGCCTCGTTGATCGCCTCTTCTGTTACCTCCACTAGACACTTCCTTCGTCGACCTGGTACCTGGTCTGCCATTTTCTGAATTAAAGTAGAATAAGCCCTGCACACGAGCGGGTTTGGTTATATTTTGCTTTTGCAATTCATCCATTATCACATTCTTTTATCGTATTGATCATATGCACTCTTTCAGTCACTGATTTTTGAGTACAGCAATGTTTGCATTTCGGTCAGGATCTGTTTAAAATTTCTTTGATAATGAGATATTAATTTTTTCTAACATATAAACATGAACAAGATTACCTCACAATTACACTTAGTGTTATAGCATATGCCTAACCACCAGTCAATTATTTTATATTTTATTTTGTAATATTTCGGGGTTAAACTAATTTTATGCTAATAGGAAACACAACATTTCGTCCGTTATTTTAGCAGTATCGATAAAATACCTCTTAATTAGCAGGAAGGTTAACTTTATCCATACCTGGTCACCGTCGCAGAGACAAGCAACTTTTGTTTTAGCTTTATGTAACACTGGCAAACACTGTATACTGTAGTAACCAAATTCCAAACTAAGTACGTTTTGACAATTAACTTTGACAATTTATGCTTTATTATACGCACAAATTTAAAAATATAATTGAAATATAGTATTTATTCGCGTTATCGACACATTTTAAAGTTACTGTTGTAACATTAAAAGCAATGACAAACTATGAATCAAGAAATCATACTTACGTGATTTAAAACTCTTTAGTAAGATTCTTCTGCATAATGTACTATCTAGTATTTTGCAGTACATGTATATTATATTTAAATCAGAAAACCGGAATCCCCATTATAATCATAACTAGGTAGGACATCTCTGGTATCGTATGTGTCGTAGCTAGTTATGCTTGTGAGTATTTTGCGATGCGTGATTAGCTTGGTTCCCGGTTCGTACTAAGATAGTACACCTGGCACAAACCAAATAACTTTGGACTGTAAAGTGTGATGGCTTGTCTGCAGTAATGCATGTTTGACAAGAATGAGTCAATTCATAAATCACACGGCCTTGTTAAATCAAATATACGTAAGCTTACAAATAATAAAACTGTTGTGTATTGCGCGAGATGTCTATGCTAAAACAGTGACAAGTGAAGTTATTTCGGATATAACAGTCCAGTTTGGATTTCGGATAAATGACTTGTTTCAATACTAGCTGCGTAAAATGAAGAGATATTGGCCACAATGGCAAAACAATATTATTAAAAAGTTTGAAACTTATATGCTCAATGTTTTATCACAAATGAATCTCAGTATTCACATTTTGTTAGTGTAACATGGAATATCCCAGAAGTCTTTACAATATATTCAATTTATACCCACAGTATACATTGCTTCTATCGTGTTTGCTCATTCCATTAAATAGAATTTCTTCTTTAAAAACATATTGGCGGCCAAGACTTCCAGTTGACTAATCCTGTCTCTAAAATCCATGTGTCAAAGCAAATGCTCTTGAAATAGCATTAATATTAATTTTACAGAGTTTTGTAGTCCCAATATTTGTAGTTTTAATACACATATTAGTATTACAGAAAAATATAACCACTCTTCTTAACTTTATTGGGAACAAAACTAATTTTACTCTTGAGAGATTATTAGACATTAACTCAAGAAGCCAGACATTGGATTCACAATTTGTTTCACATTTTGTTCTGTAACTGTGAGATCTGTGCAGAATTCAATCATCGTACATAGATACATCCCCTATCAAAATAACTTGAAAACAAGTTCTTGTGCAAACAAAAGAACGACATAATGTAAATAATTGCATTGTTCACAAATAGGAATGGCAACCCTATATGTTTAAGCCCGAAGTGGTCAGCTCTTGATAGTACCTATTTAGCTCAATAAAATAACAACAACAACAAAAGGTGTGCATAAAATATGTAAGTGCTAGAGAAGACGAAGACAAACATTGATATAGAATGATATTTTGTACATTTTCTTGCATTAATCTGAAAGTTATTTGTTGTTGTTTTTTTAAATAAACCAGCTATGCATATCAATCAAGACATATTCAGTACCATATATTATACTTTAACATGTTTAGTAAATAATGACATTTGACAAAACTATTTTCACTCTAATATAATATTAAACAACTTTGGTTTAAATATATAACTTGCACAACAAGTGTGCACTTCTTATTGCATTATCTGTCAGTTTATAAGTGCTTATTTATTTTTCTTGAAATGTACAAGTAAATGATTGAGTGGACTTTATTTTCAAAGCGGACTACTAAAGTAGTCCTAAATGTAAAAAATGAAATTAAATAGTGTATGCTGAACATATGCCATCAAGACTTTAGTTACAGACCATTTAAAAATCGTTATACATAGTATATTATATGTTGTGATACATGCAATAAATTACCTGTACTTGAAAGCTAATGAATTTTCTAAAAACTTACAGGTAAGACATATACCACTAGCGGATCCAGGGAGCGCACACGGCGCACGTCCCCACCCGCCCCCGCAAAAAAAAACTTCCGCAATATACATATGGGCGTATATAAAACAGTAAAAACCTGATAATATAAAAAAAAATCAATCGCTTTGCTCGCTCAATTTGGTAAAAGATACACATCAAATTCAGTAAAACATACCCGACCTAGCCAGACCCCTACGAGTTCACGTACGCCGTAGTACCGGCGCAAAAGTTCATCGAAAACAATAAACTATAGACAATGGGTATATATACCTTATTTGTAACGATATGGTTTTCTTTTTTAAATTCATATATTATATAAAGATGTCGGATGCAATACACCGTTGGCATACATTTTTTATTTTTCGAATAAATATGATTTAAAGTAGAATTTAAGTAAAATCAATGACTACATTCGAGTTTAAACAGTTTTTCTCAATAAATAGTCAAGTTCCGAAAAATCTTACCAAATTTCATATTGTTTTATGCATTCGTGAAAAAGATATAACGTGATAAAGTAAAGTGGAGTCCAAACCATTGGCTCAAATTCCTGGCGATTTCAGAGTTTTACCGGCACCATGTGTCAGCGAAATTGACAAAAGAAAAGGGCCATGATGGCCAAGATGGCCCAACGCGCTCACCTGAAAACTGGTACAGATGAAGTCCATACTGTTGTGACAGGTTTGAAAATTATGGTATTTTAACAATACGCAAAGGGGGATATGATCTATTTTTATTTAAACCATCAGTTAGTGCAATGGGCTAACTAAAGTACGAGTTGGGTAGTGGATTTGCGTTTTTTTTTTGCTAATGGTTCTCAAATCATTTTTCTCAATATTTTTAACTGACCCTTTTTCATTAAGTCAGTGACAATTCTTGAAAATGCAGAATCGGTAGATTTTCATATATTTTTCGCAGACAGTTTTGGAGAACTAGTTGCTATGCGATAATTGTTATGGCTGAAATATATGGTCAAGTTTTGTTTTTCCTTGATAATATTCTGTCCAATGATGATAATGCAGGCTCTGAAGCCATCTGATCAATGTTGCATGTTCAAATAACTGCATGCAAGGTTTGCAACTGTTGGAAATAAAATTGTATCAATCAATTTTTATGGTCATAGGCAAACTGTGTAAGTTTGGTCAACATTTAATAAACCATCGTGTGTGCAAGCCAATCATTGATAACTTGTGGATGCTTTTTTCCAAACACAAGGGGCAATAACTCCGGTGCTTTTGGCCCAATCATGCTTACATTCGTCTTCACCTGTAGTCTTACGTTTATAGACAAACTGTGCACGATTGGTGAAGATTGGATGAAAAATGAAGTATCTATCCTAAATAATATCCATTTATATATATTTTTTTTTTCACAAACAAAGGGCTAAAAATCTGGTGTTTCTGGTCCGATTTTGCTTATATTCAATTCACCTTTAATCTTATGGTCATAGACAAACTGTGCAAGATTGGTGAATATTGGATGAAACATGAAGTCTCTATCCTGAATAATGTCCATTTTTGCATATTTTTTCACAACCCGGTATTTCTATTCCGATCTTGCTTATATTCGACTTCAACTGTAACCTCATGGTAATAGACAAACTGTGAAAGACTGGTAAAGATTGGATGAAAAATGAAGTCTCTATCCTGAATAATGTCCATTTTTGTATATTATTAATAAAGAAAGGGCAATTACACCGGTGTTTGAAAAACGATCTGGCCCATGTTTGGCGTCTGCTGAGATCTGATTGTCATACACAAACTGTCAAAGTTTGGCTAAGATTGGATTGTTAATAAAGTCTATACGTTGGAAAAAGGCATTTTTGAACCCTTTTTGCATGAAAAAGTGGCAATAGCTCTAGTGTTACAGGTGTGATCTGACCCAATAACAATCCCATCCGAGACTTGATGGTAATACACAAACTGTGCAAGTTAGGTCAAGAATGAATAAAAATGTGGTCTATATCGCGATAACGGTCAAAATTGTTGACTGCATACGGACGACGGACGATGGACGACGCCGGAAATCTCCCTATACCAAAAGCTCACCGAGCACTACGTCCTCAGGAGAGCTAAAAAGACTACGTTATTTGTTCAAAACTAGCGATAACAGAGGTTTTTTTTTATTTTAGCAAAACCTACAAAATTATATACCATTTTAAAGGTTATTCATTTAGAAAAACAAAACTGCAATTGAAATTACTGTATCTTGAAAAATAACAAATTTATGTGTATCAGAAGAAGGTAACTCCCCGCATTTCCTTCTGTCAAATATGTAAATTCTGTCAATAATACACCTGGCAATAATTTCTAGCAGTTAAACAGGTTGAAAGTAATCTTTTCATGTCACTTTATGCTTTGTTAAGTAAATACTTCACATATTTTCACTGTCTTACATACATGGTGACTTATAAAAGACAACAAATCATTTAAAATGGAATGAGTATGAAAGCCAAATGCTGGACTGAATCTGGGTAAGACAATGTCTCTAGTACTGCGTAAAAAAACATTTGGCATTTACAAACTGCAAGTAAAAGATGTTATATGTATTTATAAAGCTCAGTTATATGTATTATATATATCTTTAACATGCTTAGTACATATAACATGCTAATTTATTTCAGTATTCGGAACAGTGTTTTCATTAACTTTAAAGGCATATATCCGACATCATCTCCAGTTTTAAGACCACTCTTTCTGGAGACCAAAACACAAAGTAAAATATTTTACCTTTTAAATCTGCCAAAAAGATCATGTACTCTTCAAAGTAATTAAAAAATGGCCACAGAAATGTAAATACATGTATTAAACAACATGCGGTCTTGATGAAAGGTGGTCTTTCAAAATAGCTTTTGCTTTAGGAACTTTTTGGAATACTAATTGTTCACTTGTTCAAAAGAATTCAAACCATACCTTGAATACAACAATTAACATAATTTAAATGCTGAATTTTTTTTTTAAGTATTGATCAGAAAATACTTTAAAAGTACATGGTCTTGATATTATACGAAACACTTTTCCGACAAATATGAACAGTAACAGTAACATCAAACATTAACAAATTGAATACTGAATAGGCCATCTTAGGCAAAATAAAAAAAAAATAAAAGCTGCAATGCAAAGCACCAGAACACAACTTTAAAGACTTCTTGGCTGACCATCTTGGAAACAACCTAACATGAGAAAGACTGTTAATTTCTGTCTTCAAAAGCCACTGTCTCCACTGTCTTGTTTATCCTGTATGAACAGAAGACTAAAAACCAAAGCACAATATCTTTCAAAAACTGCAGCAATCCTGAAATTAATATATGCAAAAGCAAATCATGCAATACTTAACAGCATTTTATGAAGTGCTACTAGTATTGCAGTTAAGTTAAAAGATCAAGCATGCAGAATAAAAGCTGTTACAAGATTGTTTTCAATGTAAGAATTGTTTTTCAATGTAAGGATGTTTTAAGATTTAAAGAAAAAGAACAACAACAAAGCTTTAAATATTAAGAAAATATTAAACCTTGTAAGTATACAACATGAAGTCATTCAATTAAACCTGCAGTGACCACTTAAAGGCAATGACAAGGGAGGGAGGGCTCACCCCTCTCCCACCCAGCTTCCTTATTTGCAGCTCATTCAAGATATGGTATAGATTAAATTGATCAATTATAAATGAAAATAAACACGACAGGCTTTACATTTCAGTTGTGTACACGGTGGTGATTGAGGATCAATGCTTTGCTATAAATCGAGACAGATTATTTGTCTTGTCAAATTGTTGTCCACTTTCACTTTCACTATCTTCCAGCAACCTAAACATCGTAAATCTTATGTGACATAATTATATTAACAGCCATCTTGCATGCACTAATTGCAATAATAATTATTTTGATGTGGTAAATAGTTTGCAGTACCTGTAATATACAATCAAACAACAAAGATTGACAAAGACGTCAAAGTTGCGAGACTGCAATACCTCGCGAAAACTGATAACATTCAGGGGAGATCACTCTTTGCAGTATGACGAACGTTAAGCGGAGTGACACGAAATCAGTTTCGGTAGATAACGGGTCGCTATCGGAAAATGACGGAAGAACACGAAGTACCTGATCGACAGTTCATTGAATTAAATGAATTGCGCAAAAATGCGCTAAGATGTAATTTTAAGAAACTGATGTTAAATGGTGGATGGATGCTTATATTTTGCTGGTATACTTGTGCTTTCCAGTGACCATATTGTTTTCATCAGACAAATGGCCAGTGAAAATTGCCTTAATTTGGCGCCATGCTGCTCTTCCATGCATAAATATATGCATAGTTTATTTTCAGACCAATAGAAAGCGTGTTCTTTCACCTTTCCAATGATGTATAATACATGATTGTAGCTAAAAATAGGCAGGAGTAATTTATATTTAAATCACATGATCCGTTCGTGTAAACAAAGATGGCAGACGCAAATTCTGTTCAGTACACAACAAAATCGGCAATTTAATAGTGAAAATGATCAACAAAACGCTCATGATTTTCAATTTTATTCCTAATATATAAACATTTCAACTTTAATGTCTTTAATTCCATCCAAACAATGACTTTTATGTCCGTAGTTAATTTTCAGTGATGTGATAAAAATGTATGGTTTACTATGGTGACAGATATGGACTGGCTGAATGAACAAAGCTTTGTTATCGCTATGACAAAACGCAATCCTACGAGTATAATTCACAATATTTCGTGTAAAACATGTTCGTTTGTCTGTCAGTTAGTTCGTTTCGATCGAACAAAAACACACTGCATACGTGAAAACAACTGTATTACTATAAACGATTGAGTTATAACAAAATTAATGACATTCACTTCGAAAACAGACTATGCATAACACATAGTTACGGATGTATGGTCGTTTTTACTTTACGGCAGTGTATACAGTTGTCGTAAAATTTATATGTTACTTTTGCAATTTTAGAAAAAATTTGTTCAGATATGAACAACTTAGTGCTAAAATCGTGAAAAAAATCAAACTCCGTAACGCTTCTTTCACCGTCAAAATATACAAAATATAGATCCCTTGAGCGCTTAGTTTTTGTACCACGTAAAACATTTACTACATTTGCAAGCGTCTGGAGACTATTGACCTTGACCGTAATGTAGCAGCAGACAGATTACAAACAACAAAAACGACAGAATCGGATTACTTTTACTAGATAATGTGAAAAACTTAGTTATAAAATTTTATCTGAGAATGTCAATTTTAGAAGATTTCAGAATTGCTAGCAGAAATTTTGGTCTTGCCACAATTTTAGACATCACATGTGAAAACTGTTGCCAACTGAACACAGTTCATACTGGTAAAAAGCATGGCAAGATCTACGACATAAATACGAAGCTAGCCCTAGGTAAGTTATTCAAATGTCAATGTTTTAATGTATTCTTTTCAATATAAGTGTACTTATAGCCTCTTTTCTTGTATATTCGGCCACTTAAGAGCTAAACTGCTTGTATACCCTAAATGAGCACAATTTCAACAATAGTGAGACTTTTATCTATAAATTTAAGGTCTCCCCAACTAAATAAAGGCTAGATAATTTAGAGATCAGCCATTGACTTATTTACTGACCAATGATCGGAAGGCAACCGGGCAGCCATGAATTTGTCAGATGTTGCCTATCATTTGGTTCAGTCTTCATTTTGTTTATTACTGATAGCCGGTATTTGGTAATATTAACATTTAAAATTAGTATATTTAGATATATTTTCCTGAAAAAAAACAATACCAACTGAAATTTGCAAAAAAATAACAACAAGGGAATTCCCTCTGTGACTTGCAGCTGTTGACATGTGGTTTAATATGTCATTGCAAAAAAAGATTTGATCAATGTTCTTGTTAGGTTAATTCCAAAATGCTATTTTATCTAGCTGACTAAACAGTAAATTGTGCGGAGCCTTCAGACACTATTTCTCGTGGGTGCCCGTTTAGTTCTTGTTGTGTGTAACCCATTTTTGTTTAGTAAATTTTACAACGCAAACTTTTTTGCAAGCGGTCGAAATGAAGTTTGTCTTTAAAAAAACGTTGTATATTTCGGCTTCATGCCTTTCAACGTTCAGGGGTGTGGAAATATCATGATTGTTAACTTGCCGATGGACTAGTTCATTGCAAAAATCTACTTGTCTGCAAACAACAGTCACTTGTCCAAACAAAAACAGAGTTTTTCTTCAGGCTTTGATGAGATAGTTTCATTTAATTATTTAAAAAACACACAATTTGTCATTCAAATATACAAGGGTATAATAATATGATAATTAGCTTCCAACTTTTTTACACACTGAAATTGTACATGTCCATGGACAAGTAGATAGGAAAAAATCACTTGTCCGACCGTAAAATTACCCGCATCTGACAAGTCGGGCATAGGATATCCACACCCCTGACGTTTCCTGGCTGACTGTTTGGTCAATATAACTCGATGACGTCCTCCGTGGTCTGTAGTGTACTATTTCTTACATAGGGAGAGCTGCCTCAACATTTCTGTCACAGTTTTACAAAACGATGGTTGCTAAACCAAAACTTTGATATACACAAAAATAAACCATAATAGACATATATGCACTGAGTAAAAAAAAAACATTTTTGTGTGTCACCCATCAAGAAATCTATACATGGATGTACTTATACTCTGTAGTTATAATTGTATCATGCACCTTGGTTGCATTTACTTGATGCATGAAACATGCATTTATTATTATAACTCTCATTCATAATTTAATTTACTGTATTTTATTTCAATTGACTGTAACAAACACAAATCATATTACCAAACATTGTTTATTCAAGCTTGTCATCTAAATTAACAATTTGATGTAATGCTTACAGCAATGGTTCATGCAGGAGTTGGGATTCGGCAAATAAACAGCATTTTGACCTCGTTGAATATCCCTGCTGTCAATCACTCCATGCTTATTAGAAGGTATGTAGTATTGTACTTATAAAAATATTTTTTTTTTTTTTTCATGAAATGTTAAGTTTCCGTTATAATGAAATCAGTAAAAAAAAAAATCCAAAATATTTAGGCCTATACAAATTTGCAGTAATGTAATGTAAATTCTGCACACTTTTGCTCATGTACATGTACTTTTTTAAGTTATGTTAAAATGACATATTTTGTTAATGATTACCATTTAGACATAGATCTATTTATTTTCACCATTAGACAGAATGAGATGGGACAAGCAGTGGAAGATGTTGCAAAATCTAGTGTAGAGATATATCTGCAAGAAGAAGTAAAGTTAAATGAAATGTAAGTTTTATTTTTTTACATTAAAATGTTATTGATTTTAAAATAGCTACATTTTTAGTTATATGACTTCTTACTGACCCCGTACACTGTGATACAGGGTCAGTAAAAATAATATTGGGCAAGAGCGTAGCAAGAGCTCAATATAAGTTTACTGACCCTGTAGCTCACCATACGGGGTCAGTAAGAAGCCATGTAACAAATTTTATCTAACCGAGTACCATTCTTTTTCCCGTTGTTGCCTCAAAATTGACAAAATAACAGTTTGTTTATGACCATCAAATATTAACTGCTACCGACATAGAATGGAATAATTAACGGTCAGCATGTGACCAGGCTAAAGAAATAAAAAGCTATTATTTTGTACAAAGTAAGATAACTATATATAATATAGATAATAATTATGTGACTGTTGGATGAAGATCAAGTGTATCATGCAAGGCTGAGAAACATGTTAGTGGATGTTCTCTTGTATCATGTCTCATCACATTGAACCAGGTCCTAACTATGACAGTGTTCATGTATATGCATACCGGTAGGTACAGTAATTGAGCTAAAATATTTACATAGTTATCGTTGTTGAAAATTATTATATTTGTACTTGTATTTCATGTCTGATACTAATATATGTTGTAAATTAATGGATTCTTAAATAACTGTACAAATGACCACAACAAGATGATGTATCACACATAGGTCCCAAATTTCGATGCCACATAAGTAAAATGTCATTGTGTAATGTATATAAGATCATATATGTGTAAATAAATGTAACAAGGTCACATGGTTGAAATTTCAATATGTACTGTTTGTATACGTTGTTCAAATCACCATTTGTTTATTACAACTGAATGTACCATTTCACTGTTGGCTTCTAAGCACATCCTGGAATGTGCTCTTATGATGTGGGGCCCTTATCACATATCTCTATTTGCATTATATTCATTTTATACAGGCAGAAGAGTGAAATGGATGTTAGTGTGGATGCAGGGTGGCAGAAAAGAGGAAGTGGAAAGGCGTATGATAGTTTGTCAGGTAAAAACGTGATGATTAATGTCCATAATGTTAATACTGTAAGTCTTTTATGTAGACCATCTATTCCACTGCTTATATACTTGAATCATCATGTTTAAATTCTTGAGGACATTATATAATAATTGTATGCAACATAACTGCGAATAAAATACTGAATATTTGTCTGATGACAATAGTAGCTTTTGAGTTAACTAAGTAAATCAACTGTAAGTACCAGTAATGGTTTATCTAGCATAGTAAACATATTCAGGCTGTCTGACATCCTCGCCCATTAGTATTTTGTAACTTTCCCAACTTGCAATAGACTAGCAAAACAGAGTTGACATACATTAAAACAATTATCGCATTATAGGGCATTGCTCTATGATTGGCCTGAAGACTGGAAAGGTCTTGTCATATGCAGTACGGAGCAAAACATGCAGGGTGTGCAGCCAGCACCAGAGGAACGGAAAAGGTACTAGCACCTGCAAACTTCATGATTGTATAAAAAACTGGAGTGGGTCATCGAAGGCCATGGAACCTGACATGGTCTCTGAAATGAAACAGCCAAAACAGGCATAAGGGTTACTCGGGTAGTGGGTGACGATGATACCACAACAGCTGCAAGACTAAGAGTTACTGTGCCCCATACTATAGAGAAAAGGTCAGACAAAATTCATGTGAACAATAATTTGGCCCACTGCCTGTATGGCTTGCAAAAGAATTTTCCAATATTAAGTACAAAAATCATAAACTACTTGCTAAAATTGTTCAACTACAGTATTTCACAGAATAAACACAACCCTGCAGGCATTTCTCGTGGTTTGGATGTAGTTGTTGGTCACGTTTTTGGCGATCATTCATGCTGTAATGACACATGGTGCAGATTTCTAAATAACACAGCTGCCAAATACTCTTCATTACCCTATGGAAGCCCACTGACAGATGGTTCACTGAAAGCTGCATTACTGGATGTATTTGGTGCCTACAAAAAAGTTGCAAACAAATTAAGCATGTTGGGCAGTACTCAGGCAAACGAGAGCCTTAACAAGTATATAGCCAGCAAAGCTCCCAAACAGCTTCACCTCTCTGGCTCAGTGAATTTGAATTTTAGGGTAGCTGCTGGAGTGGCACAGAAAAACCTTGGAAATAGTTATCTCACCAACGTAATATATCAAAATTTATTTTCTACTTTTGTCGAATGTCAAATAACAGAAAATGTTTGACTTTATCAAGATTTCCTTTGTTTTTAGAATTAGAATTTGTTTTTTGTTTGTTTGTTAAACACTCAACTTACCAGTTATTTATAGAGACAGTTAAACACTCAACTTACCAGTTATTTATAGAGACAGTTAAACACTCAACTTACCAGTTATTTATAGAGACAGTTTAACAAACTTTAGGCAATACAATAAAAAGTCACACATTTCCTGCAGTTTGTTTTAATATGTTCATGGTCACCTGAGCAATTGAAAATATAAAGTTATGTTAACTGTATGCTGTTCGATACGTTGAGGCACTTTCTTTACCATGTTCTTTTGTTAGAATCAATTTTGCATGTGGGCATATGTTTTTATTGATTACAGCATCTTGTTTTCTTAATTTAGTTCGATTATTTTTATTTATTAATATTGTACTTTATGAATACTAATTTTTATTTATTTCAATCATCTTTATAATTCACGTGCATATTGTATATTACTTAAATACTTGAATTTTAATTTTTGTATGTAAAATAAGTTCACAAACACGAAAAAATAACCAGCAAAGCATTTTTGTTATTTTATTTAAGGACTTTGCTGGACACTTTAAGTTTCATGACAGTTATAAACTAAAATTTATCTATCAGCCTTATAACTTAAGCATTTTTGAGCAGAGTGCGATTTCATCCATACTTGCATTTTCTGTATTCTGCTTCAGGTCAATCGAAAGCTGGGTGTTTCACCTGGAATTTACACATCAAAACAAGCCCTACTCCGTGACCTTCAACATAAAAAGAGAAAGGCCATAGCTGTTACCAGAGCCGCCAAACAGCGATGTATAAGACTCAAACTTGAATGGTAAATGCACAATCTTGATATATAGGTTATTTGGTTAAAAAAAACAACGTTGTACATTCTTTTAATGCAATTGAATTAAACAGGTCCTTTGCTTATATGTATTAAATATTTACATTTAAAGAAAATCAATATCTATTTTAATGCATATGGTAATATGCAAACACTAATTTATGCACTTCCAGTATTGTTTTAAACCCATTGTTGTATTTTATGAATAGCATAATGCATGTCAGATGCACATATTATTTATGCTTACAATGTCCACTTCAAATGTTCAATTTTTTTTTTCCAGCCATTCAAAACGATCAGTACAAGAGGTACGAGAGGCACCAACATATACCTGCAACATAGGGGAACAAGATGTCGACCTCACCACCATTCCCCCACCTGTACCCAAGCCTGGTCCAGCAGGACTCGACACTGCCGGGAAAGAGTTTGTCTTTTTTGATCTGGAAACAACAGGTTTAGGTATGGTATTTCTTTAGTATCATATCCTTTGTTTGAAGACTTACCAACTTTGATTGAAGATGGTATATATGTCATGTTAATACCGTTGAAGGAAATCAATTAATGACAAGCTGAATACTTAGCCTCAGACGAAGTTATTTTCCATAATCCTGTACTGTTACTTACATTTGATAAGTGGATAGCCATTGGTTAAATGAATTATAAATTTTAAGCATAAGTACATTTTTAACACATGATTGTCTTGCTCTTTTGTTAAAATTTTTGTTGTTATAACTTTTTAAATTAACATTATTTTGTTTTCTAGAGCGTACTTCTCATATAGTACAGATTGCGGCTGTGCACGAAGCTGGCCAGTTTTCCATGCATGTGATGCCGAAAAAGAAGATGTCCTCGAAAGCATCAGAGGTTACAGGAGTGACGATTGTTGGCCAGTCCATGATTCTCATAGGCCGTGCAGTAGAAGCTGCCTCAATCAAGCATGCTTTGGATAGTTTTCTTACATTCTTACAAAAATGCCAGAAATGCTCGCCAATCATTTTAGTTGGACATAACATTGAATCATTTGATTGCAAAGTATTGCTTCATGCTTTGCAAAATTTTGGTAAACTTTCTGAGTTTCAAAGATACGTCCATGGGTTTATGGATACATATAAAATGTTCAAAAAGTGTTTCCCAAATATGAAATCATACAAGCAAGAAGAATTAGTTAAAGATCTTATAGGTGAGTCATACATGGCACACAGTGCATTACACGATGTAGTAGCTTTACAAAAGTTGTTAAAGTCTGTTAATCTGGAACGAACAGTTCTAAACAAATTTGCATTCTGCCTAGACAGAGCAATAGTAGCATATAATGTTTCACAAACTGTTGCATAAAATATCAAATCTTTACAACCAATTATTGACCAAAAAATTATCAGTCAAGGTGTTGCCAGGTCCATAGCAGGAAGCGTATTACAGTTTAAACATCTGTGTGTTGCTTCAAAACGGAATGGAGTGGAATGTTTAAGGAGTCTACTGTCAGAGGTATCAAATGGACAAATACGGGTCACAAAATCAGAAAAAATAATAGTGGCTATTGCAAATTATGTTTCTCAATACCACTAATTTGAAACAACTTGACATAGATATTATGCCCACTAACATTTTCATGAAGTTAGTTTATCAGATGAAACCTGTTGAACACAGTTGCACTACTCATTGTGAAATATTGTTGTTCTACTCATTGAGAAATATTGTTGTTCTACTCATTGAGAGACATTGTTGTTCTACTCATTGAGAAATATTGTTGTGCTACTCATTGAGAAACATTGTTGGGCTACTCATTGTGAAAAATAGTTGTGCTACTCATTAAGAAACATAGTTGCACTACTCATTGTGAAATATTGTTGTGCTACTAATTGAGAAACATTGTTGGTCTACTCATTGTGGAATATACTTGTGCTACTAATTGAGAAATACAGTTGCACTACTCATTGTGAAATGCTACTAATTGAGAAACATTGTTGTGCTACTCATTGAGAAACATTGTTGTGCTACTCATTGAGAAACATTGTTGGGCTGCTCATTTTGAAATATAGTTGCACTAATCATTGAGAAACATTGTTGTTCTACTTATTGTGAAATATAGTTGTGCTACTCATTGTTTACCTAACTTGCAATACTCATTGTGTACACCTGTTGCACTACTCATTGTGAAAATTATCTGTTATTCAAAAGTATTGTAACTTCAAAACTACATAAGTTATTTACTTGACAATTAGAATGTACCTTTTTCATCAACTCCAACATCAAATGCAACAACACTGTTTTGTATTTTGACAGAGTTATGCCCCTTTTTCACATAGATTTTATGGTTAAAGTTTATATTCAAAAGTCTTACAACTTATAAACTACACAAGTTATTCACTTGCATCTGGGAATATATCGTACTCGTCAATTCCAGCATCATATGCGACGTTCTCCATAACTCTGTTTTGGATTATAGAACAATTATGTCCATTTTCACATAGATTTTTTCAGATTTAAGTTTGTATTAAAGAGTTTTATAATATGTACCAACTGTTATACTATGAATAGTTGAGTGTGCTGTCCTCTGACAGCTCTTGTTATAAAACTTGCATCAAATGTTCACTATTTGGAGATGGATGTGTTGCGTACAAAACCGAAGTCTCTACCTCCACGGTAAAGGTCACGACTTGAATTTTGTTTGATAAAATATGCTCTGTAGGTTTGTGTCTTGTTTGATAAAAAATGACTCTGTGTTGAAATTGTATGTCAACTTTGCTTTCTTGAAAACAGGCTAGACATGTTGCCTACAGGCATGTACATGTCTAGTTTCATTGCATATTTTGAGCTTTTATATTGTCATTCCGGATATAAATATGAAGGCATACATGTGCCTTTTTGTCTAAAGGAAGTTACACACCTTTTAAATATGTATTTTGTGTTGTACTGTCAATGTCATTTTATGACTGAACTTGTACATTAATAATATTCATCTAGAATGTATAACACTTGTCTTATTCCTATAATAATATCCTGTATACATATATGATAATAATTGTTCTAAACATAAACTCATGATATGTTGTCTTTTTTCCCCATGTTGATTACCTAACATTGGGATAAGATTTGTTTCATTGGAATTGCAAGTGCATTACATTATTGTATTCAATATTTGTTCAAGATAAAAATGCTTTTTTTCTTGCGATAATTTACAAAATATTGAAATGTTACATATAATATCATTTTATTTCATGGTTGTACAGTTAACCAGAATGATATTGTCAATGTAACAGTGAAAGAAAAAAAAACATCTTCAGTCTTATCACAGAGTGGTATATTGGTAAAAGTTTTTCAACTTCTGTTTCAAAAACAGTGATAACTTTCCGGCATCAAGATGTCCAACCTCAAAAAGAAAGTGATCAGCTATCATTCTCTCTCATTATTTATTAATTTTATCTCTTAATGAAAGCTTCTGGAATAAAACCCTTTAAGTATTACATTGAATTTGTCTAAACATATTTATTGTACACATTTTCTCAATACTATTTATTCGGTATGGCGGATTGAATCTTGCTATTTTTATAGTTACTTGCAGTGTTTTAGTTATACTTTATATATTTTGTAAAATATATGTTGATAAATGGTATGGTTATAATAACACATTTGTATGCCCATTATTGAGAAACTATCTTTTGAAAGTGAGAAATGAAATAAATATATACAACAATTCATGAGATAATATAAAATGGAAAAAAAGTGGGTGGGGTAATTAAGTAGGGATATGTGAATACCGATACATTTTTTTTCCATTTTTGTTTAAATTGTCGTGATAAATATGTTATTTATTATATATCACTTTAAGATAGATAACACCACCCCCTATTTTATACATTGCCAAAATGGTAATTTTTTCAAAAACTATATGGTATTGAAAAAACTTGATTATCTGAAAATAATTCACGTTGACCCCCAATTTTTATTTCATATTTGTGACAGATACAGAAGTGACTATCAGCATACACTAAATTAGAACATTCTGGATATTCTGAAAAATTGCCTGAAACGATCGCACATCCTTAAATGAAAAAGACCAATTATTATCGATGCGTGTGTGTTTGAATGTAGTCAGCTACGGATTTTACCTAGTTAAAGATGTTCCTGATATATATAACGTTGAATATCAAATACGTATTTAGTGGACAGCCATATCAACAAGGGCAATTTACTGGCAAAACAGGTGCGTGGCATACATATGAACCAGCATGTCATTCGAACATAATACGGTGAAGCATTAATTTATTTACTGCAACAAAGTGCATTTGATGATGATGAGGAGGAGGAGGAGAATGATAATCATGATGATGTTTAAAGATTTAATATATATCTTCGATACGGATCTGTAGCTGATCAATGCAGACAACATAAAGGGGTTATAACTACACGGTCAAAAGTTTACGCCCCCCTAACCCGAAACCCTGGATACAAAACAAACACTTTTTAATTTCATCAGCAATACATATATTTATAACTTTATTCATGTAGAAAGCTTGCAATTCTTTATAAACAATTTAACATAATATAATGAGTAAACTGTATTCAAATCATTAAATAAGGGGAAATATTATTCTTAAACAGTACAAAACAAATACTTAATGTCTCCATCATATGTAAAGTATTGACAAGCATTCTTATATTTCGTTTACTATATTCAGTTTAATTGTTTTAGCGATGATAAACCGCTTGAAATCGGTTGACTGAGAATCAATTATCTTTGCGTCTTGCATCTTTATGGCCAACTAGTTGTATGTTACTAATCATGCTACTTTGCACTTTAATATAACTCTGGCAAAATATCACAGACTTTTGTTGCACATGTAATACAGAATATTTCAGCACTAGAAGGGTCTGTGTCTGGTCTGTCAACATCTGTTTTGGGTAAACATCCCCATCATTCATATCCGATATGAAAATATAGTAACAATGCAGTAAACTAATGTGTGAAATGAGTAACAAATCCCATTCAAACAGGTTATGTCCGAACTTTATCTTTATTGCTGATTGTCCGATTTATTGTACAACTTGTCATGGGTATAAAGATATGTTTACCTAAATAGCATGTAAAATGTCTCTTTCAAATCCATTTACCATCATACACTCTAATTTATACACTGTCTCGCAGAAACTTGTGTCTGTCAACACTCCATCACGTGATTTTTTCGTCGTAGCTATTTAACCCAACTTTTGAGTTGTGAGAATTTCCAGAAAGCAGTCCCAAATGAATACATTGCGTCTGTCAATAAAACAAGAGGGCCAAGATGGCCCTAGGTAGCTTACCTGAGTTTGAGGCATCATTAAGGCTTATTACAATTAAGAGGGCCTAACAACCCTAAAGAACTAACCTGAGTATAAAGAATTGGACCTTGCAGTTTCACGAGGATTTTAAGTCTATATAAACCATGTAACACCCAGTGCATGGCCACTTTCTACACCTATGAAATATTTGAAAAATCTTTGTAGAGGACCTTGGGGTTTCAGAGGAGAAGATCTTTAAAGCCTACTTTCCATATATATAAGTCTAAAAAACTATGTGACCCCGGAGAATGGCTTCTCTTTACCCCAAGGGCACAATTTTACAATCTTTGTAGAGAACCAATATTAAATATTTCACGTAAAATATGAAACCTCAGCGCCTTGTGGTTTCCGAGAAGATGTTTAGAGTTAACTTGTCATATAAGTCAATTGAAACAATATGACTCCCAGGACGTGGCCAATTCTAACAATATATGTGAGGACCACTACACAATGTTAAATTCCTAATATAAAACTACTGGGCCTTACAGTTTCAGAGAAGATATTTAATGTCATTTTGCTATAAAAGTCTATATAAACAATATGACGCCCGGGGCATGGCCAGGTTTCATCCCAGGGGCATCATTTGAATACTCTTTGTAGAGAACCACTATTCAATGTTACATACCAAATATTAAATCTCAAGGCCTTGCGGTTTCAGAGAAGATTTTTAGAGTCATTTTACTATTTAAATCTATATAAACAATGTAACCCCCGTGGCATGGCCAGATTTGACTCCAGAGGCATCATTTGAATAATATTTGTAGAGGACCACTATACAATGTTGCAAACTAAATATGAAACCTCCGGGCCTTGCGTTTTCAGAGAAGATTTTTAAAGTCAGTTTGCTATTTAAATCTAAATAAACCATGCGACCCCAACGGCGTGGCCAGTTTTGACTCCAGTGGAAGAATTTGAACAAACTTTGTAGAAGTCTACTAGAGGATGTCACATATCAAATACGAAAGCTCCAAGCCTAGTGGGTTAAGAGAAGATTTTTAAAGTTTTCAGTTCTTAAATCTTTGAGCTCTGGTAACTTACATATGCAGTGACCGGAACGATAAGAACAATAAAAAAGAGAGTCACCCAATGATCATTCCTGTGACGTTTGGTGAAAATATACCCAGCGGTTTAAGAGGAGATGTTGTTTGAATGAAAATGTTGACACACGACGAACGACGGAATAAAGGCGATCATAAAAGCTCACCATGTGCAAGTTGTGCTCAGGTGAGCTAAAATCCCACTACACTGGTCATAAAAGAGTTGGTGCAAAATCCCAATATATGGAAGACAGATTCATTTGGAATACTTATATCCAATTCAATAATTGGGATAAAACCGTTAGCACAAAATGAAAGCGTTAATAAATAAGCAACGCTATTAAAGTGTTTGACATGTATTTGCATGTTAAAGAGTAATACATTTTGCCGTTTTGCTCGATGTAAATGAATACACTTTACTACTTTCGATTGCCTCCTTTTATATTTGCACACTTTAATAGACAATGTACCCACAACCTGGATGGGGCATACAATTGGTGGAAATGACCGCGGATTCACTCGTCGCTTGTGAATGAATTTACCCTCGGCGGCAGGTCATTGTCAGGTCAATCTTTCTGAGATTTAAACTACTAGTCTGGCGTTGAATAAGCAAACAAACTTTACCAAAACTTGTTGACATGTTGCATACAACTCAATAAATTGTATCTATATATACATATAATATGATACAATAGGGTAATGCACGTGCATAATTCGAACAAAAACTACTAGTTCATAAAGTTTCTTGCCGTGTATGAACCGATTACTAGATGCATATATTTATGTCTGCTTCATTCTCTTAAGCGTGTTGCTTAGTACCGGTATATTGTTTTAATTTTATTTGATAACCCGTTATTTACTAAAGAATATTTATATTTTCATATTAATTTTTAATGTTTCCTGAAAACATGTCCTAAGTAACGACACATATTACATTATAATGGTATGCCAGGAGGCGTAAAGTATTATTTGATATTGGAGTAAACTGTGCCAATCGGATCTAGTCGGGCATGCGAATAAGTGAATAATATTTGAAACAAAAACAGACCAAGTTACACGGTTTAAATATTTATGTTGGAATTTACATTCCTTATTTGCAAAATTACCGCCGCTGAATATCTATTTTAAAGATATCTCTTGTTTCAAGTAGTCTAATATATAGTCAAACAAAATAGGCAAACGCAAAATGATATTCAAAAAGTGGCATGTTAAATATAAACAAAGCGAAACTGCAGTTGCGACAGCAGGAGAGAACTGTCATTAACAGCCCGAGGTCCTAAGGTTGTTAAACAATTAATGGCATTGCCTTATAACGTTTCACTGAATATGCGTTTTCACATGGTTCTTGTGTGCGACAAACTGTCTCATATTGCTTTTTCTTTCTGACAAGCTATTTGAACAATCTTTAAAGCTGTTCAAAGATAATATATCCGTCAATAGCATGGGCGTACCCATAATTCAGAAGGGATATGCTTGAAATATTGACATTATTTCGATTTTAGAGGACTCTTTTTAAGCTAATATCAAGATAAAAGACATACACACTTATAAATCCGAAACAATTAAACTATCAATACCGCATTTAAGATTGAATTTGCAGAATGGATATATGGTTTGGCAAATATAAGAAAAATATATCATTTCATATTGCATATTCAAGTAGATGTGCATATATGAATTCGAAATTTCATACAGGGCAGTATTGTACCAAACGTTAAGTGGAGTCAATGAGGAAAAGGATTCTTCGGTGTGAACATATTATTTGCCTTAGTCACCTAGTTTTTATTACTTATGACCTGTATGGATTTGCAACTGAGCAGGTGAAAATTCTGAAACTGGAGTGTAAACATGACACGTATTCGAACAATCTGAAAAATGATCAAAAATATTCACCAACATTGAGTGAACAAGGCTTGTCACAGGATGTGACGCATGCCCCCGAAGCAAATGCTTGTCAGAGGAAGGCGACACAATGTCAGTTACATGTTGGAAAAAAATGATGCTTCCTACAAAGAGAGTTATGGTTCTTGTACACTGCACTTCGTCTCAACATCCTCTATCAATATATGTGGTTTTATTTTTAATCACTTCAATACTAATGGAGTTATGCACTGCACACGAAAATTAACTGAAGGGAAACAAGTTATGGTCCTTGTACTCTGCGCTTCTTTCAATGTCCTCTATCAATATATTTGGTTTTATTAAAAATCACTGAATACCAATGGAACGTTGTGCTCTGCACAAAAATTAAACAAAGGGCAATAACTCCGTAAATACTATAAACAGAGTTGTGGTCCTTGTGCTCTGCACTTCCTCTCATTGTCCTCTATAATAATATGAAGTTTCATTTGAATCCCTTTAATACTAATGGAGTTATGCTCTGCACAAGAAAATTAATGCGTCACATAAGGAAATAAAACAAAGGGCAATAACTCCGTAAATATCAGAGAAAGAGTTATGGTCCTTGCGCTCTGCACCTCCTCTCATTGTCCTCTAGCATTATATGATTTTTTATTTGAATGCCTTCAATAATAATGGATTTAGGCTCCGCAAAAGAAAATTCATGCTTGACATAGGAAAATAAAACAAAGGGCAATAACTTCGTAAATATTGGATAAAGAGTTGTGCTCCTTGTGCTCTGCACTTTCTCCGTTTGTCCTCTTTCATTTTATGAAGTTTCATTTGATTCCCTTCAATACAAATGGAGTTTTGCTTCGCACAAGAAAATTAAACGAAGGGCGATAACTCTGTGAATATTGAAGAAAGAGTTGTGATCCTTGTGCTCTGCACTTCCTCTTATTGTCCTCTATCATTGTATGAAGTTTTATTTTAATCCCTTAAATACAAATCCAGTTATGCTCCGCACAAGACAATAATGCTTCAAATACGGAAATAAAACAATAGGCAATAACGCCGTAAATATTGAAAAAAAGAGTTGTGGTCCTTGTGCCCTGCCATTCCTCTCATTGTCCGCTATCATTATTTGAAGTTTTATTTGAATCCCTTCAATACTAATGGAGATATGCTCCGCAAAAAAAATTTAAACAAAGGGCAATAACTCTGTAAATAGTGAAGAAAGAGTTGTGGTTTTTGTACACTTTCTCTTATTGTCCTCTATAATTACATGCAGTTTCATCTGAATCCTTTCAATACTAATGGAGTTATGATCTGAAGAATACAAGAATCGTGACGGACGGACGGACAGTCGGACGGACGATGCGATTACCATATGCCCCCGAAGTTCCCTTCGGGTGACATAAAACGTTCATAGATTTTGAAAAAGTTTTTACATACTATAGGACACAGTGGTTTCAATCTACATGAATAATATGCAATTAATCTGACAAAGTTTTAACCAGATTGGATAAAAAATGAAACCACAGCTTCTAGTGTAAGTAAACAGGATGATTACACCATGTATCTTACTTGACCTATTGATCTAAGTTTTATTTTTTATTTTTCTAGCGTTTATAGAACCTGTTGTTCTACAGTGACTCACCGCTCAAATCTGTCGGTTGTAGCAAACAGGACTAACATTAATTTGCTTTGATATATTTAATCCAGTTTCTGATTATGAACATTTTTAATATGTATTATGCAGTACATATACTAAACTATAAATTGTAATTTCAACACATTCTGCCATGATTATATCTGATAATAACACCCAACAACCATGTTAACATTATAACATGTAATAAACATTACTTTGCTTATGTACGTTGTGTTGATATTCTCATTCATACAATATCATTGATCAATCAAATCGCCGATAGCGTAGAAAGACTGTTGGCGACAAAAGAAACTAAAAGCTTGTGAATGATAAGTGCAGTTTTGCTAACAAGTAAACATTTGTTTGAATGAAGTTCAATTTCCTATCTTTAAACTTTATAATGTGGCTCCTTATTCAACAGCATACAACATCAAAACTTATTTGTAGGGTAACGAAAAAATATTTCTTTCGAGCTAATTATCTTATGCACACGGAATTATATACATGCCTGTTAATAAGTCTGCAACGGGCCAGAATAGCAGATGAAGTGCAGTAGTAATGCACAACTTGTTAGTGTTTCTTCGCCAAAGATCTATAAGTAAACATGTTTATTCATAGATATTTGTTCGTAGCCTACTTAGTCAAAAGTAGATCATACGATGCAAGCTCTCGATTTTCCATAGAATTGTTTAACATTCAATAAATTGCAGTAATTTGTTGTCGAAATATTCAGAATGAGAATTAGTAACAAAAAAAACACTTTCGCAAGGAGTAAAAAAATAACCGATGTAGCGCATTAAGTTGGTGGTCTTATTCCAGGACACTTAAATGTATAGTTCAGTTACATACAAGTAAAGAGCAAATGTAGTGGTGTCACAAGTTTAAGGTTATATTATTTTTATAAATAGACCTTATTTTCGAACTGTAATTGTATTAAATCAAATGATATACACATTATAATACACAGTACATACAGTATCTTTAAATAATTAAAACGTAAGAAAACGGGTGTAAAATTTTGCTGCTTTGAAGAACGACCCTTACTAATTTCGAATTACCGACTAATAGCCTGCACAAAAAAGAAGTAGTTGTCCGCGATACCTGTTTTGGAAATTACCGTCTCAAAGACCGTTGGCTTTCGCCGACAGTCTAAAAACTAACCTGATATTCCAAACGTGTAAACATACATTACTATAGTATACAGTAGCATACATTTACCTCCTTGTATCTAACATGTGATTATAAATTACATATTTGGAACTAATTATGCACATGGATTATTTTAGAACATTTTACATATAAAACCAATACAGCAGACATAATACGAGTACCATAGACTGCAATTAAGACTTGTGTTTTTACTGCGATGTACTATTTTCAAATGAATCATTTTTACAAACACTACCTAACACACTGTTCATACATTTGCAATATTTGCAACATTAAACAGCACTTTTTCTACAGTGAAACTTTTAGGTAGAAAAACTTGTGCAGGCGCACGTCATGGAAACATCGTCTGGTACTATTTTGTAAGTATGTGTTGGCCCCGAATTTACATCATCATCATCCTCAGAATATCCATACATTCGGGGGACGAATTCGGAAGACCCATTAATTTCCAAACAGTTGATTTGTATGAATGTTGTATACAAACTCCGTAGTATGTGGTCTCTTATTGCCAAGCTTGTTTTGCCGGCATGGTACAATGAGAAACGGAGATCATCCATAGTTTTGCACGGGCTGTTGTGTTTAAGTGCACTAAATACTCCTCAGCTTTCATAAGCACTTCTTTTAAAGTACAGGATAATGTTTGTCTGAAATTAGCCAAAAATGCTTCTGGTCGAGCTTTTAAGGCCGCATTTTCTGTACCCACTTTACTTTTATAGTTCAACCCGTAAGAATGTGTACTGCGGGCAACACCTGCCATCCTCCATCCACAATTCTTCCAAGCCATCTTATAACATTTATCTCCAGAAATACAGCGCTAGGATCATGACGTCAGTGTCACTGAAAAGAGCACAACTCGTTAATTGCCATGTCCTATGGCATTGATAGTATGGGACAGAATGCGAATGTCAGCTTCTTCAGTGTATTGTTTGAGTGACTCCAAACGGGTTTCAATAGTTATTTGCTGCAATACAATCCGTAGGCTTACAAGATTGTATTGTACAGCTTAACACAACATCAGTATCAGGACAAATACTCCCAGAATGTGTTCTAATCCATACACTAAAACGATTCTTAAGTTTAATCTCGTTGGAATTGGAGGACAAGAATGAATCCATGTTGACTGGCAATCGCGTGTAGTCATTCATAACACTGACTTCTACTGGCCAGTGCATTGCTCGCCTTGACATTTCGTTGTCTTTAATAGAATCTTCTAGGTAAGAGACAAATACGAAGTCGATTCTGGATGCCTTCTTGCTTAGCGAAGAAAAATTCTCGGCAACGAACACACAAAGGTTACCAAAGGTTTTCATGTCTGCAATTTTTATTTTCCTCATATTGGCCATGACATCAACTATGTATGCAGTTGGTTTTGGGTTCAATGATGATGTCGAGATTTTCATCCGGTAATTTTCAAAGTTTTTTTTTCTAGTTCATGAACATATACTTGTATTTGCATTAAGCTTTCGTCATCAAACAAGTAATTTTTTGAGACAAGATCGTATTTAAAATGTTCCTTGCTGCTATACCTTCTTGCTTGACAAACGTCTAATAGCTTGTACCCTGCAGCTGATTCCTTGATCTTACGTTTTGATTTGTTCGAGTTTCATTTATTGACTGAAAGCTTGACATTGTTTCTGTGAATAATTACATTTTAACACAGATAACATTTATGTTAGTTTGGATCCTCAGTTTCAAGATTCACATTTGTATTTCAGACCATTATTTATTATTTGCGTCATATTAGGTTGGCTTAACATTCCAAATTGCAATACGAATACTTTCTGTCATAACATAGCAGTAAATATCTTAAATGGTATAAATGAAATATATTCAAACAGAGAAAGATGGGTTCTATTTGGAATAATCAAATCATGTAACTGTCCTATCACGCCTTCTTAGTCATAGGAACATCGTTTACAATAGACACGAGATAAGTGTAGGCTATATAGGCTACCTTTGTCGTTTTCTGCGCTAAATCGTTGTTAACATCAATTCACAAGCAACTAGTCCACGTCTCTGGAGGAATTTATGTGCATTTCAACTATTCATACAGCTCTTCTTTACACATGAACGGTTTGATTAAATGAATGTCGTCACCAGCATGATTCCATTGTTTCAACCTATACTAGGCAAAACTTCTAACGCACAAAATAGAAATACTGTCAGTATGTTACATTGAAGCAGAAACAACAAGTTGTTCCAAATGACCTTAGTTGACCTATCAATTTCACCAATAATTATTCCGTTCAAAAGAATTGATAATTGACAGTAAAGTGTAAAAATTTCATTTATATATGTTTAGGAATACAGTTTGTATGTCAAATATTAATGTACGTTTGGAGATTTGCCTAGTATATAGTGATAGTTGTATACTACCAAAGCGTTTGCTTTTGAAGGGTTTGTGTAGCGCACCATGACTAAGAGTTTTCAAAATGTCCTTGCCATGTGTATATTAAACGAAGATAAATTACGAGTATATTTATAGACCTTTGTACTCAAATAAAACATTTGCAGATAAAAACAAACTATTTTATTTAGTACGGCATCATTATTCGCGAACACGTATTGTATTTATGATCAATACATATTATACGTATATATTTTCATATACTGATAGTATGTTAGTGTGACTTCGTAGTTTTGGCATGTTGTTAAAAGTTAGACATCCGCCCAATATTTTGTGACACTGAATAAGCAAATATCATCAGTTTAAGTTTGTTTTATCACCGCAATTTGAAAAATTCGTTATGCAGAATATGAGGAATAAAATGCTTTGCGAATTATTCAGTAAAGCTACATTTGTGTTTGTAGTTTACATGTCGATACGGTATATTTAAAATATATTAAAAACAGGAACATATAAGTTTTATTGACTATTTTCATCACTTTGCTTAACATTTTACTTTTATTGTTAATTTGGACAAAATACAAAGTATCCATTTCTAAAAATAAAGATTTATATTCATAACTTTCCAGCAATAAGTCTATAGTTCCTTGATTAAACATTTCAAAACACACAAGCAAGGATAATCGCTTTGTGAAAATCACTGTGTTTCAACACTAAGATCTTTAATAATTAATATCCATCCGAAAGAATGCCATGGTAATTTTACTAACTTATTTATAAAGACAATTCATTCATTTATCTGTTGTTCTTTTCATAAAAACAAACAATATGCAGTAACGTAATATGATTTAATTACATTAATTAATTAAGTACACATACATACACAGTCTGCGTGTTGCTGTAGTTCCGCAGCTAAAAAGTTCAACACAATCAAATACTTCAGCATCAACAAAACCATTAAATACATTCCAAACTTTAAATATATATATAAACAAATGAGTTATATTTAAATGTATACAACTATTCGTTCACACAAAACAGTCACAAACACCAACAAAATACCAAGAAACATATCGATACATTCAGATAACAAGAAATAGAATGCGGAACCCACATTCAAGCCTGTTTTGTAGTTAGCTGACGATAAATGTATTTGTATAAGCTGATCGTGTAGAAGAAAGGCTGAATTTCATGTCGACGACATAAACTGTAATGTAAGGAAAATGTATATGAAATTTTTTGAAAATCTAATTGTAAACAGGTTGAGCAGAAAATGTCGTTTAGAGACTTTCCTGTTTTTAGCAATGGTGGTCATCTTGTGTAGTGAAGCGGAACCCGCTGCGTAGGTTTGCTACAGGACTAACGTTTCAGCAAGACTGACCAAGATCATTTGAAAATATGAAACGAAAGCAACAGTTTCACGCATATTTCTTTTTTAAGCTCTAATGACCATTGCGTGTTGTGAACCAAATGAATAACTTTTTTAGAGGACAAGTAAAGACATATTTGTGTGAAATTATTGGAAAATATCAAGTTTTAGAAGAAAATGGCGTTTTGCCAACTTTCTATTTTAGCTCTAGTGGCCATCTTTTGCAGTGCAGGGAAACCATAAGCGCTGGTTTGGAAGAGGACCATCATTGGGACATTTCTCTGAAGTTTCATCAAGATTGTAGATGAACTTTTGAAAATGTGACAGGATTACAAAACTTAAATGAACATTTCTATTTTTAGTTCCAGCTGCCATTTTGTGCATTGAGCCGGAACCATTCGAATTAATCTGGTAACAGACACCAAGCAAACATTTAAGTGAACGTATTTGAAAATCTAGCCATAGGTTTAGAAGAAAATGGAGGTTAGAAAGTTGTCTATCTTTATCAGACAGTGTTCTACTTTAATTAGACAGTTGTCTATTTTAGGCTCTGGTGGCAATCTTGTGCAGTGAAACAGACCTATCTATGCAGGTCCAATTTGTAGATGAATATCATATGAACATTTGTGTAAAGTTTCATCAAGTCTGACAACTATATCAGGAATACACAATTTTAACGCAAATAGTTAAAGATATCCGACTCACATGCGCCCGCGCCCGTCCGGTTTTCGCCAATCTATAAGCCGATATTTTTCGATGAAAAAATACAGCTCATATTGTTTAATACACAATGAAAAAAACACTTTGAAAATATATGATACAGAATGTACAGATTTTAACACCTCTCGTGGAGTATCAGATATCATGCGAAATACATATGAAGCGACAATGAATAGGTATACAAATTAATTACCGAATGTACAGTCTCACCGATAATAAAAAAAAAAAACATCCACATATTACAACATTATGTAGGTGCAACACGTAATCCATGTTTTCTGTCTAAAACTAAGGAATATTTCACACTGGTGCATTCGGATTAAAATTACATAATAAAATTCTCTAAACAAAGGAATAAATATAGCATCGTTTTGAACATAACAAACAGTTTACATGAGTGGTAAGATTATCCCCGTTATTATTTCCTTCAAGACTTTGCTACTTTCCTCTCAGTGGAAACGGTTCCCTTGGAAAGCATGCTGCCTCCGTCTGCGGCGTCGTACAGTGGTGGCCACACCAGAAACTCGACCGTTTCACCGGATGCGGAGTATGCCGCATGCCGGTTTGGGTCAAACCTGTCGCCTTGTTTAATAGAGAAATCTATATGGAGAGGAGGTTCCGCTAACACCATCAGCCAACAAACATCAACACATCCCTCGAGGTACGGTGTACACGCCTCATTTAGCTTCTGATGTTCTTTCTTCAGATGAAGCATGTAGTACTGAAATGAAATAGTATATTAAACTGTTCTCTGCAATGAATACTATGGTCACCAATTTGGCTTACGTTAGGGTTGGAAAACATATCTCCATTGCATACATTGCAGAAATTTAGGTACCAGAAAGTTTCACAAACACTATACTTAGATTTTGTATTACAATATGTACCGATAGCTATAGTTTCGTTTACTAAGAGGCTTTAAACTAAAACTAATGCAAATATATATGTGATACAGATGATTTATATAAAAGTAAAACTTTAAAAAGTTTATTTCTATTATATCCTTTTCATTATTTTACTACCTGTTTCACCAGCATTCCAACAACTGGCCCAATCTTTCTGCTGGCATCTCTGATGACCCGCTGTTCTTTTGAGCCAAGCCGCAAACCTTGTTTCCCCCCTTGCATTCTCTTATAATGATTTCAAACCAAAATTAGACATAAATGACGAATGTACATGTCGGATATGTTTACTCATGTGACTGATTTAGAGCAGCTGTATTAAGCCTTTTATTTCAGCAATAGAGAATGGTATGATCAATAATGATCGTGTATGTACACAATGCGTACAATGTGAACATTCAAGATAAAGCTACTGATCGTGTTATATTATATTGAATATTTATAGACACATTTGATGTGCAGATATTTATAGTAGATGATAAAAACTTATATACATAGAGAATACTAGGTTAGTGTTGAATACAGATAAGATTATTTAGCGAGGCTTAGAAAAACTAAACCACGAGCCTTGGCGAGCATTCAACAAGGTGGAATAGAGCTAAGTTTATTCCATGGGTGTTATTTTGTCATGCAGGCGTGATGATGGAATAATACCTCATACCTAATATGTCAAACTTGATACATTAATAGCAAAAACGCATTGTATTTTGATTGCATTTTGAAAATTATCAATTTTATTTATTGCAGTAGAACTAATTTTATGTACATAATAACAAGCAGTGTTTGTAAAACATGTATGTCCCCCGACTTGCAGCCAAGCCGTCAATATGTGCAATTGTTAAGAGATTTTTTAAAATATTGTATGTGCACATTAACACATGGGGAGAAAATTAAAGTTGATGCTTTAGAAAGTAAATATAAAGCTGAAAGAAAGATGGAGTATAAATATGGATTTATTTTTACAGTCTATTTTATAAGGATACCTTTTTTCTGTTTGATTTAATATCCAATAGGCTAAAACATCTCTAGATATTCTGCGGAAACAAAATGGTCTACGGAGAAAATAGTTTTCATGTTACAAGCCCCTGTGACCTTGACCTTTGACCTGTTGACCTCAAAATTGATAGGCGTCGTCCTTTCCTCCCGAGTAACCAGTATACCAACTTGGATGATCGTAGGTCAAAGCGTATTCTACAAATAATGCGGAAACGAAATGGTCTACAGAGGAAACAATTTTCATGTTACAAGCCTCTGTCACCTTGACCTTTCACCAGTTGACTTCAAAATTGATAGGCGTCTTCCTTTCCTCCCAAGTAACCAGCATACCAACTTAAATGATCGTACGTCAAGGCGTTCTCTAGATATCGTGCGGAAACGAATTTCATGTTACAAGCCCCTGTGATCTTGACCTTTGACCTGTTGACCTCATAATCAACAGGCGTCTTCCTTTCCTCCCACGTAGCCAGCATACCTACTTAAATGATCGTATGTAAAAGCGTTCTCTAGATATCGTGCGCAAACGAAATGGTCTACGGACAGGCCGACTGACCGACCGACGGACAGGTGCAAAGCAATATACCGCCACTTCTTCGAAGGGGGGCATAATAATCAACATATTCTCTCACATGCCATACTGCCTGTATCAAAACAATTCAAGTCAGTGATCTCAAACACCACTTACACTCATGGCGTCTGTTTCCTGTATTGGATGAAGATATACATGATGCAAGGAAGCCATCCAGGAGTCAGCCACATTTTTGCACATTTCCCAACACTCCTGAAGTAATCTTATGATTGAAATAAATGACTTCACAAGTAAGCGATATAAATCACAATAGTGTCATTTATTGAAAAAGAACACTAAGCCTGACATGATCACTATTTATAAATAAAGACATTTATCTAAACAAGAGCTAAAGTGTGATTTATACTCCCAAAATTCGCTTTGATGCAAATGAAGAGGCTTACAGTTGTGGCGCTTTGATACTGAACAATACTTTTACCTTAACGGTAGCCGTACAGTGTGCAACATACCGTCTAGATTAACATTTCTACTAACTAATTTCAAAACCATGACATGTATTGGAGAGTAAGAGCCCGGCCAAACAGTAGTTTGACAGTGAAGTGCTATATTTTGACATTTAATCTCATAGCATGACCTTGTCCTTAAAGGTAGCCATCAGGTTATCGCGTGCACCACACCGTCCCATTTAGGTAAAATACGTGCCAAGTAATTTCGAAATCGTTCTTATGCATATGGAAGGTAGAGTATAACAATTTTTCGAGACAGACAGGCGGACCGACCGACAGATAGACCAACGTGACAAATTCCTTTATATCCCCTACCCCCCCCCTGGTAGTGGGGGGTACAAAAACACCAAATGCACCAGATAACTGATCAAACCTTTAGGCGGTCCACAAGAAACTGTATGGCATCTCTTGGTTGTTGCTTCTGTTCCTCTGTGAGCTGTTCAAAAGCATCAGTCCATGTGTCATCAAACAACGCCCCAAACTTCTCAGACAACTTCATGGCTCTATTAGGATCACTGAGGTCAGCTATATCTGGGTTTTGATCAGTAAGCTTGTGGCCTGCTAACTTGCTAAATCTGCATAAATAGTATATACGTATTATTTGTAGACTTCATTTCTGTATAAAGTTTCATTAATTAGATGAACATTCTAAAAACAAAGCATGAAAACAAATTTCGACCTCAAAATATCAACAAGACAAGAAAACTGGAATTTCCACGAAAACTAAATTTTTCGAACGAAATGCATTAGATAGCACAAAGACACAATTTTTAGTAACGGTGACCTTGACCATCACCCCATCAACACAATATGTAATCCCAAGCGAGAAGTTTCATTAAAATATGTCAATGTGTTCTCAAGCTATTGAGCGGAAACTGTTTGTCTATTTTTAGCCGGGATCATATTATTTTCGGTTTTGCCGGTCTGAGACCGATTAGTTTAAAAAAAACATACCGATTGTAATGACTGGTAATCGGTCCGACCAGTTTTCTTGATGTATCCAGTCACTATAAAAATCCTGATAATCCCCTGATTTCAATAAACAATACACACATTTTATGGCCCAAATGCTCTGTAGGTGCGAAACGCCGGCGGATCAGTGATGCGTGAATTACCCCAATCGTGTCAGTTGTTATATTACTGACACCGATCGATCTGTACTTCACGATAAAATCTTGTCTGGTTTCTATAGATACTTTTTTTTGCAACAATAATGTAATCCTCGTAGAAAATGTGCATTTGCTGCATAATATTTGAATGTACTGTGCTGCATTCATAATGATATAAAATATTTATATGAAATCTATCTAAACATCATGGTAAAAACATAGTTCAATACAATTAGTTTATCCGTTAGTTGGCTTAATTGACGTTCATGACGTCATGTAGTAAATTACAAAGTTACCATATTGTATTACATTCATTTTTAACTTAAGTTCAGCAAAAGTCGTAAAAAAGACATAGAAATAAAAGTTTTGTTGAAGATTAAAATATGGAAACTTAGTAGTTTATATCAATAATTAATTTCAAAATTACGGACATACCTTATCTTTCGGATAAACATAATGCGGATACAGAATGGGCGTTTTATTGTACTTATTAAATTGCATTATCTTTAAATTTTTGTGAAGTTAAAACTCACAAAATACATAGAAATGATCAATTATTGAAGTTTGAGTCATGGAAACTCTATTATAATAGTAATACTTTAAAATACACATGTTCGGCCATGCACCATTTTCGGATACACAAAATTCGGATAAATCATGAGTGTGATAGGCGGACCTCAGGACCGATTGACTTTCCAGAGAAATATGATCCCTGATTTTTAGTAATGGTGACTTTGACGCCACCCACCCTATAAGCAATCCTAAGCAAGGTCTCAATATAAGATATCTTTGTATTAAGTTTCATTAAAATATCTCAACGTGTAATCAAGTTATTGAGCGGAAACCATTTCCTAGTTTTAGAAACAGTGACATTGACCCAACTCATCCCATATGCAATCCCAAGGCAGGTCTCGATATAAGGTATCTATGTATTAAGTTTCATTAAAATACATCAAAGCATTCTTAACTTACTGACCCCAAACCGTTTTTCGATTTTTAGTAAGAGTGACCTCGACCCCAGCCACCCCATATGCAATCCCAAGCGAGGTCTTTATATAAGGTAACTGTGTTATTAGTTTCATTAAAAAATTCCAATGTGTTCTCAAGTTATTGAGTGGAAACCGTTTTCTATTTTTCGTAACAGTGACCTTGACCCCACCAACCCAATATGCAATCCCATGGGAGGACTTGGGATAAGGTATCTATGTATTAAGTTTCAATAGAATATATCAATGCGTTCTCGAGTTATTTATCGGTCATTGTTTTTCTACTTTGAGTAACTGTGACCTTGACCTTGACCCCACCCACCCCATATGCAATCCCAAGCGAGGTCTTCATATAAGGTATCTGTGTATTAAATTTCATGAAAATATCTCAATGCATTCTCAAGTTATTGAGCGGAAACCGTTTATCTATTTTTAGGAACAGTGACCTTGACCCCACCACCCCATTTACAATTTCAAGCAAGGTCTCGATATAAGGTATCTATGCATAAAATTTCATTAAAATATTTCAATGCGTTCTAAAGTTATTAAGCGGAAGTCGATTTTCTATTTTTAGAAATGGTGACCTTGACCCCACCCACCCCATATGCAATCCCAAGAGAGGTCTCAATGTAAGGCATCTATGTATGAAGTTTCATTAAAATATCTCGATGCGTTCTCAAGTTATTGAGCGGAAACTGTTTTTCTATTTTAAGTAAAAGTGACCTTAATCTTGACCCAACCCACTCATATGCAATCCCAAGCAAAGTCTAGATATAAAGTATCTATGTATGAAGTTTTAATACAAAAGCTAAAACGAGAGAACGGAAACGGAAAGTTGACGCCGCCACCCCGCCCGCCCGCCAAACGACATACCCCAATCTAATAACCAAAATTTGTCTTCAAAAAATTCTGTAAAAAGTTGTACAGAGTTATTTAAATGTCCAAAATGGAAGATGGGATTTGGATATTAATCGGCATACATATATCTTCTAGCCAGGTAGACACAAGCATGAAGCATTTTTCATAGGATTCATATTTTTGCACATTCATGACTGATACAATAATATAGAATCACTACCTTAACACTTGTCGACGATTAAAGGACATAACAGAATCACGGGAAACATTCTGACCACTCTGATTAAAACGTTAAAAAAGAGGGTCACGATGGCCCAAAGGGGTCACCTGAGTACTGGCAAAGATGAAAACCTAACTGTTGTGACCGGCTTAAACAAATGTGGGAATGTACGCCATAATGTCCTTAAATACCTTGTCTAGCTAATTAACTCTCATGTATGTTTTTCTTTTGCTTCTTGGCTAATCAGGCGCGTAAGAGCAGGGACCGCGATCAATAAACCAATACAGAACTTGTCAGGAAGCCGTTGAGAATCGGCGGATAACTGCTTTAACTCTAATTAAAACACGATGTAACATACCACAGTAATGCATAGGGTATTGTCTGATAACTGTTATAACTCTAATTCGAACAAGAGGTAACTAGAATTGTCACATGAGTGACGGATATACCCCCACAATATGGCCTTGTCACAAAACTACGGCATCCAATCAAAAGAAATGGACAGAGATAGAATGCTTTAATTTGTGAATGGACAACAGTGTATTTTGAAAAACAAATGTAAATAGGAGCCATAACTCTGTCAAATTCAGTGGTTTGTAACCAAAGTTGAACTTGATCTGTATTTTATGATGTTACATCCACATACCGAAACTAATTTAAATATGTGAAGCCTTTTATTAGTTTTTGTCCATGTTTTGGGGTAATTAAAGTCAAAAAGGGGCCATAACTGTGTCACAATTTAGTGGTTTGTAACCAAAGTCAAACCTGACCTGTATTTTATGATGCTACACATGTGTACCAATAATTATTTAAATACGTCTAGCCATTGTTGAGTTATCGTCAGGAAACCTTGTTTTAGGGAATTTAAGTCGAATAAAGGGCCATAACTCTGTCAAAATGTAGTGGTTTGTAACTAAAGTCGAACTTGACTCATATTTTATGATAATGCACATGTCTACCAAAAAGTATTTGAATATGACAAGCCCTCCTTGAGTTATTGTCAGGAAATCACGTTTTTAGGGAATTTTAAGTCGAAAAGGGGGCCATAACTCTGTTAAAATTTAGTGGTTTGTCCCCAACATCGAACTTGTGCTGTATTCTATGGTGTTACACATGTGTACTAAAAATTATTTGAGTTATCATTCGGAAACCAAAACCCGATGGACCGACAACCGACAAGCTCACTCCTATATACCCACCCTAAACTTCGTTTGTGTGGGTATAATTATCACAGTTATGCTTTGAACCCACAGATGCTTACCCATTATTTATCAAAACATTTACCATTAAATGTTTGGCCAATAAATATAATTTTGAAAGAAAAAGGTGTGAATACTCATTCATTCTTTTTTTTAAAGGTCTTGCAGAAGAATTGATCAAAAGAATTTCCAATAATTTAAGACGTTCGCAACGAAAACAAAATATTTGTGTTAATTTCTCCTTTTGCTTCATTATTTTTGTATTGTATATAGGTTACAATATACTCATTTCAATCAATAAATATAAATCTTTGTAAGTCATTAAGTTCCAGTCAATGGTTAAAAGTTCGTAAAGCATGATAATAATCGAAAACACACATATACTTTGTATTGCCAAACAAATTAGTTTAAAAAAGATCCATTAAATATCTCCATTCTATTTTGGCAATTTATATTTTGTTTAAGTAAACACAACATGTGAAAGGCTTCACAGGTACCCTATTTCCCAAATTAGTTTGGTGGTCCATTCGTATCGTAAATGTTTTGACGTTAAGTACACATTGGTGCATGTGCGAAATTTTGAGAAAATCTGTCCTTTGGATCAAACTATATTGCTGCATACTAAATAACATTACAGTAGGTATAATTAGCACCCATTCGATCTACTTAAATGTCTAGTCAATTTCATTATTTTAAAGTAAATATTGGTAAAGAATTTTTTATTACCAAAATACACTTGTATATATCCAAACAAGACATGTGAAAACATATCAGTTGAAAGAACCATAACCTTGTTTGAAAAAAGCTCTCCTATATATACTGAATACATTGATAAAAAATCCAAACTGAAAAAAGGGGCTTCGACAGGTACCGTAGTCAAAACTCAATTGTTCCGGAAAAAAGGCCGGTATTTGTTATCACTGTTTTAGTTTCAGTATACAATGACACATGTATATGGAATTTTTTAACAAAATCTGTCGTTTGGAACTAAAGATATTCATATATTTGATTATTTATTGATGTTTTCAAAGGTATATTAAACGCATAATTAACATCATTAAGCGTCCATTAAGCGCACTTGTACATTGCCAAACGTAACATTAAACAAGAGGGCCATGATGGCCCAAAGCCCTCACCTAAGAACTGGTACAGATGACGACATACTGTTGTGACAGGTTTGCAAAATTAAGGTATCTGAACAATACACAGAGGGGGATAGGATCAATTTTGATTTAAAACATTGGTTAGTGCAATGGGCTATCTAAAGTATGAGTTGGGTAGTGGATGTGCGTATTTTTGCTAAGGGTTCAAAAATCATTTTTCACAGTATTCTTACCTGACCTATTGACAATTCTTGAAAATTCAAAAACAGTAGATTTGGATGTCTTTTTCGCAAACAGTTTTGGAGAACTAGTTGCATTGCGATAATTGCAATGGCTGTGATATAAGGTAAAGTTTTGCTTTTTTTCTGATAATGTTCTGTCCAATGATGATAAATGATGTCAATGCAGGCTCTAAAGACATCAATGTTGTATGTACAAATAACTGCATGCAAGTCTTGCAACTGCTGGAAAGAAAATGTTATAAATCAATTTTTATGGTCATGCGCAAACTGTGTAAGTTTTGTCATCATTGAGTCAAAAATCCTGTGTGCAAGCCAATCATTGATAACTTGTTGATGTTTTTTTTATCCAAACACAAGGGGCAATAACTCTGGTTTTTCTGGTCCGATCAATTTTATATTGGACTTCACCTGTAGTCTTATTTTCATAGACAAACTGTAGACGATTGGTGAAGATTGGATGAAAAATGAAGTCTCTATCCAGAATAATGTCAATTTTTGCATATTTTTTTCACAAACAAAGGGCAATAAATCTGGTGTTTCTGGTCCGATCTTGCTTATATTCGACTTCACCTTTAATCTTATGGTCATAGACAAACTGTGCAAGACTGGTGAAGATTGGATGAAAAATGAAGTCTCTATCCTGAATAATGTCCATTGTTTGCATATTTTTGTTCACAAACAAAGGGCATTAACTCTGGTGTTTCTGGTCCGATCTTGCTTACATTCAACTTCAACTGTGATCTCATGATAATAGACAAAATGTGCTAGATTGGTGAAGATTGGATGAAAAATGAAGTCTCTATCTTGAATAATGGCCAATTTTGTATATTTTTTTTAATAAACAAAGGACAATAACTCCCATGTTTGATCTGGCCATTTTTTGGCGTCTGCTAAGAGCTGATGGTCATACACAAACTGTGAAAGTTTGGTTAAGATTGGATGGAAAATAAAGTCTATACGTTGGAAAAGGGCATTTTTGCACTTTATTGCATTAAAGAGGGGCATATGGACGACGGACGATGCCGGAGAGGTCCCCTATATCAATAGCTCATCAAGCACTTCGTGCTCAGGTGAGCTAATAAAGATGCATTTAAAAATCTCTGTCTTTGATTGAATATGAACGCTTTATATAACTGAACATTGCTTGTCACACAAACTGAAAAAGGGCTTCGACAGGTACCGTATTTAAACCACAATATTTCCGGAACAAGGCCGGTGACCAATATTTTTTTAGACTGTTTAGTTTAAGGGTACATTGACAAATGTTTGTGCAAATTTTAAAGAAAATCTATCGTTGGAAAAAAATGGAAAAAATTGTTGCGAACCTCTTTAACATGTGTAATTGAGTTTGCTTAATAAAATGCTCAAGTTCTTTTATTGAAATTTAACATGCAGCTATTTTACTGTTTCTTTCTTAAATCCAAACTTCATTAAAATGGATGTTCTAAACCGACCTTGAAATTTTAATTTGCTAAATGATCAATCATTTAATGTCCAGTGGTTTGATACCTATGCTTGTTGCATTGCTATTAGATAACGGATGTTTTTCAAATGTTGTTACATGCTACAAGATACCCAAATAAATGTTGAACCCTGTGTCTTTATTCCATTAAGAATTCAATCACCACCTTAAGCAGAAAAAATGCAAGAAAAGCTGTTTATTACATTTACAAAAAAAAAAATTATCGTAGGTAGGAGAAACGCCTCCCACACTCAACCCTTCTGCTGCCGCAATGTTCATGAGCTTCCTACGTTCCTGGGCTTGCCATTGCTTGTCAAAGACAAACTAGATGAGCCACAAACACTGATGCCCCCCACGATGCATGTTTGGACACAGACAAAGGCCGTGTCGCCAACACTATTTTTTGCGTTTACAAATTAATTTTCATATACATTCTACAATGGAAAAAATTAAAGGACCATAATTCTTCCAAAATTGGTTGCAGCCAAAATTCTTTTCTTTACGATCATCTACATATTAAGGTTTTTCAGCTGTGAAACTTTGAGCGAAATCTAACCAGCAGTTAAAGAGCAGTGGAGCAAACAAAATTCTGTAGTGTGAAAAACAACTAGAATTGTCACATGAGTGACGAATATACCCCCGCAATATGGTTTTTTCACAAAACTATAGCATCCATTCAAAAGAAATGAACAGAGAGAGAACGCTTTAATTTGTGAATGATCAACACTGTATTTGAAAAAAATTAATTTCAATAGGAGCCATAACTGTGTTAACATTTAATGGTTTGTAACCAAAGTTAAACTTGATCTGTATTTTATGATGTTACACATATGTACCAAAAATAATTTAACCATGCAGTCCAAAGGACAGCTATATCCCCACGCCATGATCATTCATTAGATTTTAAAGGTGAATTTGAAATATCACACTGACCTTAATCAGTTTTATACAAAATCCTTAAAGGGCATAGGAGCCTCAAAAATGGAGGCTCAAACATTTTACCTTTAAGTGTGACCTTGACCTTGAGGTGGCAAGACTGCTCCATGCCTTCTGCACATCGCCTCAATGTGATAAATATTTGAGCCAAGTTTTAAGAAAATCCTTCAAGTGTGACCTTGACCTTGAGTTGGCGTGATTGGCTTATGCCTTCTGCACAAGGTCTCAATAAGCAAAACATTTGAGCCAAGTTTCATGAAAATCCTTCAAAGGGTATAGGGTATATGGAGCGGACATAAATATTGGACATAAAAATGGAGGCTCAAAAGTTTCACCTTCAAGTGTCACCTTGACCTTGAGCTGGCTTGAAAGGCGTCTCAATGACCTAAATATTTGAGCCAAGTTTCATGAAAATCCTTCAAAAGGCATAGGAGATATGGAGCGGACACGAAATGGAGGCTCGAATATTTGACCTTCAAGTGTGACCTTGACCTTTAGCCGGCGTGACTGACTCATGCCTTCTACACATCTCAATTTCTCAATGACTTAAACATTTTGGCCAAGTTTCATGAAAATCCTTCAAAGGGTATAGGAGATATAGAGCGGACACAAAAATGTTACGGACAGACAGACGGACGGCAGGGGATTAAATATATGAAGCCTTTCATGAGTTATTGTCCATGTGTTTCGGGAATTTAAATTTAAATTTAATTTAATTTAAGTCAAATAAAGGGCCATAACTCTGTCAAAATTAAGTGCTGTGTAACCAAAATTGAACCAAATTCGAACTTAACCCGTATTTATGATGCTACACATGTATACCAAGAATTATTTGAATACGTCAAGTAATTCTTGAGTTATGGTCCATAAATCATGTTTTAAGGGAATTTTAAGTCGAAAAGAGGCCATAACTCTGTCAACATTTAGTGGTTTGTAACTAACATCGAACTTAACCTGTATTCTATGATGTTACACATGTGTACCAACAAGTATTTGAAGCCTTTCTTGACTAATGATACGGAAACCAAAAACCAACAGACCGACAGACAGGCCGGCAGACCAATAAGCTCACTCCTAAATACCCCCCCCTAAACTTCATTTGTGGGGGTATGACAAAGGGCCAGAATTCTGCCATAATTGGTCACAGCCAACATTCCTTCCTTTATGACCATCTACACATTCAGGTTCTTCAGCTGTGAAAGTTTGAGCGAAATCATCCCAGCTGTTAAAGAGGAATTGGGCACACAATATTCTATAGTAAAAAAACTATAAATGGCCTTAATTCTGCCCAAATTGGTCGAAATTACAGTCGAAACGCGATACTACGAAGAGTCATGACACACACTGATTTGTACGTAGTATCGCTTTGGTCGAAGTATTGCATCTTTCGGAAATTACGATATTATCGTGTTTTTTCTTATATTATGTGTTAACAATAGTGTATGTATTGCATTATAAATAAAAAGACGCATAAAATCAATCCACGCACTGTTATCGAATTTGTAAAATATACAAATTAAAGCCATTTAGTCAAACGCAAATCTCACACTGCATCATTTAAAGTGACTTAAAATGGTGAATAAATTTGTGAATAACTGTCTTTGTCCACGTTGCAAACAAACCGGCTAGGTATCTAAAGGGGAAGAGGTGTGAAATCTTTGATGAAAAGGTGTGAAAAGTCTCCTTGACAATATGAATCATAGTATCGCGTTAAAGTTTCAATACAAACATTTATGATGGGACTGAAACTTTGCTCGTAATAACGCATCTTTCAGAGTATCGCAAATTCGTAGTATCGAATTTTTTTTTTAGTTAAATATAAAAGGAAAACGGGGGCAACCAGCAGCCTTATTCGTGGTATCCCGTCATTTCGTAGTATCGCGATTCGCAGTATGGTGTTTCAATTGTATTCAAAAATCCAGAAAGTGGTTTCAGACAAGAAAATTGTCAAATTTGCCTATACAGCCATATAGAGTCAGAATTCCCCATCCCATGGTAGCCATGTTTTTTTAACAAATCAGTATTATTTGAAGGAATTTGATAGAGGCTCATCCAAGGAACATTTCTATGAAACTATTTGGAAATCCTTTAAGTGATTTCTGACAAGAAGACTGTAACGTTGTCTATATCGACATATACGGTCAAACTTCACCACATGGAGGCCAAGTTTTGTAACATATCAAAATTACTTGAAGGGATTTGGTAGATGGTCACCTAAGGAACATTTCAGTAAAATTATTTTAAAAAATCAGCAAGTGGTTTTCACTAGAAGATTATCAACAATGCCTACAGTATACAGACATATAATGGTCAAACGTTCCCACCCACTGGCGGCCATGTTTTGCTTTAAATATCAAAGTTATTTGAAGGTATTTGGTAGAGGGTCCAACAAGGAACATTTCTATAAAATTATTTTAATTTTAGTACCTGGTTTCCGAAGAGAAGATTGTCAAAATTGCCTATATGGCCATATACAGTCAAACTTCCCAGCCACGGGTGGCCATGTTTTTAAAAGAATCAAAATTACTTGAAGGAATACGGCAAAAAGTCACCCAATGAACATTTCTGTGGAATTATTTCAAAATCCAGCTAGTGGTTTATGACGAGAAGATTGTAGCCTATTCAACTATTTACGGTAAAAATTCGCCACCCACAGGCAGTCATGTTTTTTAACTTATCAAAATTATTTGAAGCAATTTGGTAAAAGCTCCACCAAGGAACATTTATCTGAAATTACTTTAAAATCCATTAAGTAGCTTCTGAAGTGAAGATTGTCAAAGGTGCCTGTATTGCTATATACCGTCAGACTCCACCCCCCCCCACCCTAGAGGCAATGTTTTTTACGAATCTAAATTATTCTAAGGAATTTGGTACAGGTTCATGAAATGAACATTTCGGTGAAATTATTTCAAGATCCATTTAGTGGTTTCTGATCAGAAGATTGTAAAAGTTACCAATACAGCCATATACTGTCGAACTTCCCCACCCCACCAGGGGTTCCGCTGGCTCAAAAAAAGCCACTTTCACAAATTTGGAGCCAATATGCTATTTTTCATATATCAACATACTTCTCTATTAACAGCAATATCCACTATTAAATAGCATTAAATGCATTCTTATTATAAAACTAAGAAATACAATCATTAACTTATGGGTATTTAGATTTTACAACACTTTACTTGAACAGATTTAGTAATGTTGATTGTTTTTGAACAGCTTTAGTAATGTTGATGTCTGTCTATAATTCATGTTAAAATTCATCATGACTATGGACAAGCAGTTTCACAATGCTCAGAAATAATTCCAGACACAGAACTGTTCTCCTTTGTTTTAAGCCTATATTTAGGTCAGCCTCATTTTGGAATGAAGTAAACCACATGTCCCAAGATGCTCTTTTCTGATAACTGTGTTGTTAATTTTAATTGAAATTTTGTATATTGCAGATTAAATCATTTCACAATTTTAACTAGTCAGAAGATTAAAAATCAATAATGCTGATTTGGATTTCAACTAAATGTTTACATAGCCTAACCAAGTGGAAAACTGATGCTATGACATAAGAGATGAGCTTTAACACAATGCCATGCTTGTCTGCAACAATAGGCTAAGTGGTAATCTGATAACAATGATATCAATGCCATGGTCATGTTTGTAGACACAGTTTTGTTGCAAATGAGATACCAGATCATGCAGATTAGGACAGTCTAATATTAGGTTGCCTGCAATAAAATTCACCACTTTGAAAAAACTGTCGCCACTTTCGCGAATTTGCCTCATTAGTCGACAGTTGTGATCGACAGCAAAACCCCTGCTCTGGCTGCCATATTTTTCAACGTAAATCAAAAATATTTGAAGGAATATAGTGCAGGGTCGGACAAAAAACATTTATCTAAAATTATTTTGAAACTCGCAAGTGGTTTCGGACGAGAAGATTATCAAAGCTACCTATACAGCCATAAACAGTCAAACTTCCCTACCCCCTGATGGCTATGTTTTTAAACGATCATCAAAATGCTGACAGCGTTGAAAGACAAAAGGGATACAAGCATGTGAATTATGAGTGCACTTTTGCTAAAAATATTAAATTTGAATGAAGTTCAAATTTCTACCTTTACACTTGAGATTATGGCTTCTTATTGAATAGTATATGACATAGTAAAAATTAATGTGTTAGAATGAACAAATATTTTTCAAGCTAATTATCTTATGCAATGGAATTAAACATGCTAGTTAACAAGTCAATCTGCAACGAACCATGCATAATATCTGATGAAGCGTGGTAACGAGGAGCATGGATTGTTCGTGATTCGTACCCTACTTAGTCAAAAGTAGGTCATAAAATGCATGCTCTCCATTTTCCACACGACACATTTAAATTACATTGCAGTAATTAGTAATCAAAGTATTCAGAATAAGAATCGGTAACAAGAAATAACACTTTCCTAACGAGTCAAAAATAACCGATGTTGCGCATTAATTAAGTGATATTATTCTTGGACACCCATGTGAATATTCGGGTTCCATACAAGTAAAGAGCGAAAAATAGAGGTGTCATTAAAATGACACAACATTTTTTATAAATTGACTTTTTTTATACTCTTTTGAGAGGGTAATTTCCAATGTCCATCTATTAATTTTTGCTGTTTTCAAAGAAGAACCGTTTCAGATTTTGATTTATTGACTGGTAGCCTGCAAGGAAAATAAGTAGTTTCTGACCAGAAGATTGTCAAAGTGCCTATATGGCCATATACAGTCAAACTTCCCCACTCTCTGGCGAGAATATTAAAAAATAAATAAAAATATTTGAATGAATTTGGTAAAGGGTTACTCAAGGAACATTTCTGTGAAATTATTTTGAAATCCACCCAGTGGTTTCAGATTTTAAAATTGTTCGTGTTTTTGAAGCTTTCAATTGCCATGTCAACCAGAGTGTTCTATATACAGTTGAACGCCGCTATTTCGAAGTTGTTGGGGCCGACGAAAATAGTTCGAAATTGGAAAGTTATAAAAATAGTAATGTTCAACCTCCGCACACAGATTTGACTGGTTCCCAGCATACATGTAGCCCTAATAAAATCCCTGCCGTCCAAACAAACCGCATGATAATGCGGCTAAATAACATCACATGGTAATACAACGTTGCCACGTATAATAAAGATTTGTAACTAAAATTGTAAAGATTGTAAATATTTAAGCATTTTTTGTTACTCACAATTATAACTCTACAGTATATCCACTTAATGCTGATTATTTACCCATTCGTCAGTCATCACTTGGTAAACCCGAGAACAACTGAAGATGCAAAAACTTAACAAAGCGACGACTGCCAAGTCATCACACCTTTGATACACAGCTTGGGCTTATGTGCGACTTCGAAATAAACACTGATGATTACGTGTGAAAAACGTAGTTGGGACCAGAATTTTAGTTTGAAATAGAGATGAATTCGAAATAGAATTTGAATTAATGATTGTTATTTTAGTTAAATAAAGAAGGAAACAATAATTCCAAATAGCAATTAATTCAAATTAACGGTGCTAGAAATAGCGGTGTTCAACTGTATTCTCTTGAATTTAAGTAATTTGATAAAAGACCACCCAAGGACTAGGTTTGGCTAAAATAAGAGAAGAAGTCGTTTAAAGTAAAAATTGATGACCAACGACGAATAACGGACAGTGAGTGACCACAATAATAGCGGAACTTGGTTAGCTAAAAAATGCAGTCGTTATCGCGATAATTGTAAAATTGTTGACGACATACAGACGACACAGGCGAGGTCTTCTATATCAATAGCTCACCGAGCAGGAACAGGTGAGCTAACAATTTTTACAGCTTGATGTAGTCTGACAATATGTTTAACCCTACTGATGTTATTTAGTGTATATTTATATTACTTATATTTACCTATTTTTCAAATCGGTATGGTCTTTGATTAGGGCCTCCACATTACCTTCCAGTGACCAAATCGTTCTATCTTTCTCTTCAATTGCTTGTTGATACTTCTTTTCTGCATTTTCCAAATGCACAGTGCGCTCAAGGTATCCATTTCTACTCTCTATTACTGCATCATAATCTGCCATTTGTTTCTTAAGATCTGCATTCACTTTCTTATATTTGTTGCCGATATCTTCATTCTTCTTGTTTATTTCATCACAGCGTGACTCCAATTCACTAATTTTCTTTTGAAGTGATTCAATGTCTTTATTTCTGTAAAACAACTAATATGTACGGTCATGTAATAATGCAAACATGCATAATATAATTAATATGTTATAGTGAATTATATGCTGTAGACTTCACATACTAGTAACTAGGTCAACAACAATAACATAGTTCCTTTATTGTACTGCATAAAATATTCAAACTCCAGAAATGGCATGCACAATCAAACAGAACTAAATACTTCTGTGCAAAAAAAAATCAAAATGGATGCTGTCCAAATAATGTCTGACAGCACATTTATCAGTTTCTACCTAATACATATTTATATTTGATGGTAAATTTTATTAATTTACTTCAAATCTGAATGCATTTTAGCTGTCACTACAATACTTTACAAAAGTACAACATACAAATGTTAACTGTATAGTTTTCAAAATACAAAGGACTTGAATCATAAGTGAGGTCTAAAACTTAATGTAGCATTAGGTAACCATTTTCTGTTTGCAATCCTGACAGCACATTTATCACTTTCAACCTAATACATATTTATACTAACAAAATGAGCTGTGGATGAATATAAGTGGATTACAGGAATAAAAGGCAAAGTTGTGCTATACATAAGAACATTGAGCAAACAAAGACAGAGATCCATAAATATTGTATATACTTATTGTTCTTCTCGTGTACTTCTTGCCCTTCCTCCCATGCTTAATACTTACTCAGATACGCGTATATCTCTTTGCTAAAATGAATATAAAAATAAAAGTACAATTGTAAAAGTGTCAATTAATTCAGGTGTTAAAATGACAGTAATCAAATCTTAGTGTGGAAATTTATATATTTTTATACTACTAAGTATAAACTTACCGTTAGACTAACAATCTATGTGTGATCATCAAAAACGGTTTACTTGTGAGGAATAAAATAAAGAATTAAAGAAATATAAACCAACCTGATCTACTTTCTTAAAGAACATGTTAATGTGTTCTTGTGCCTTTCTCGCATCGTTGATCGCCTCTTCTGTTACCTCCACTAGACACTTTCTTCGTCGACCTGGTACCTGGTCTGCCATTTTCTGAATTAAATTAGAATAAGCCATGCACACGAGCGGGTTTGGTTATATTTTGCTTTTGCAATTCATCAATTATCACATTCTTTTATCGTATTGATCATATGCACTCTTTCAGTCACTGATTTTTGAGTACAGCAATGTTTGCATTTCGGTCAGGATCTGTTTAAAATTTCTTTGATTATGAGATATTATCATATACACATGAACAAGATTACCTCACAATTACATTTAGTGTTATAGCATATGCCTAACCACCAGTCAATTATTTTATATTTTATTTTGTAATATTTCGGGGTTAAACTAATTTTATGCTAATAGGAAACACAACATTTCGTCCGTTATTTTAGCACTATCGATAAAATACCTCTTAATTAGCAGGAAGGTTAACTTTATCCATACCTGGTCACCGTCGCAGAGATAAACAACTTTCGTTTTAGCTTTATGTAATACTGGCAAACACTGTATACTGTAGTAACCAAATTCAAAACTAAGTACGTTTCAACAATTAACTTTGACAATTTATGCTTTATTATACGCACAAATTTAAAAATATAATTGAAATATAGTATTTAGTCGCGTTATCGACACATTTTAAAGTTACTGTTGTATCATTAAAAGCAATGACAAACTATGAATCAAGAAATCATACTTACGTGATTTAAAACTCTTTAGTAAGATTCTTCTTCATAATGTACTATCTAGTATTTTGCAGTTCATACGTATACATGTATATTATATTTAAATCAGAAAACCGGAATCCCCATTATAATCATAACTAAGTAGGACATATCTGATATCGTATCTGTGGTAGCTAGTTATGCTTGTGAGTATTTTGCAATGCGTGATTAGCTTGGTTCACGGTTCGTACTAAGATAGTACATATGGCACAAACCAAATAACTTTGGACTGTAAAGTGTGATGGCTTGTCTGCAGTAATGCATGTTTGACAAGAATGAGTCAATTCATAAATCACACGGCCTTGTTAAATCAAATATACGCAAGATTACAAATAATAAAACTGTTTTGTATTGCGCGAGATGTCTATGCTAAAACAGTGACAAGTGAAGTGTATTTCGGATATAACAGTCCAGTTCAGATTTCGGATAAATGACTTGTTTCAATACTAGCTGCGTAAAATGAAGAGATATTGGCCACAATGGCAAAACAATATTATTTAAAAGTTAGAAAATTATATGCTCAATGTTTTATCACAATTGAATCTCAGTATTCACAATTTGTTAGTGTAACATGGACTATCCCAGAAGTCTTTACAATATATTCATATAAAGTCAATTTATACCCACAGTATACATTGCTTCTATCGTGTTTGCTGATTCCATTAAATATAATTTCTTCTTTAAAAACAGATTGGCGGCCAAGACTTCCAGTTGACTAATCCTGTCTCTAAAATCCAATTGTCAAAGCAAATGCTCTTGAAATAGCATTAATATTAATTTTACAGAGTTTTGTAGTCCCGATATTTGTAGTTTTAATACACATATTAGTATTACAGAAAAATATAACCACTCTTCTTAACTTTATTGGGAACAAAATTAATTTTACTCTTGAGAGATTATTAGACATTAACTCAAGAAGCCAGACATTGGATTCACAATTTGTTTCACATTTTGTTCTGTAACTGTGAGATCTGTGCAGAATTCAATCATCGTACATAGATACATCCCCTATCAAAATAACTACTTGAAAACAAGTTCTTGTGCAAACAAAAGAACGACATAATGTAAATAATTGCATTGTTCACAAATAGGAATGGCAACCCTATATGTTTAAGCCCGAAGTGGTCAGCTCTTGATAGTACCTATTTAGCTCAATAAAATAACAACAACAACAACAACAAAAGGTGTACATCAAATATGTAAGTGCTAGAGAAGACGAAGACATACATTCATACAGAATGATATTTTGTACATTTTCTTGCATTAATCTGAAAGTTATTTGTTGTTGTTTTTTAAATAAACCAGCTATGCATATCAATCAAGACATATTCAGTACCATATATATACTGTAACATGTTTAGTAAATAATGACATTTGACAGAACTATTTTCACTCCAATATAATGTTAAACAATTTTGGTTTAAATATATAACTTGCACAACAAGTATCTGTCAGATTATAAGTGCTTATTTATTTTTCTTGAAATGTTCTAGTAAACGATTGAGTGGAATTTATTTTCAAAGCGGACTACTAAAGTAGTCCTAAATGTAAAAACTGAAATTAAATAGTGTATGCAGAACATATGCCATCACGACTTTAGTTACAGACCATTTAAAAATCGTGATACATAGAATATTATATGTTGTGATACATGCAATAAATTACCTGTACTTGAAAGCTAATGAATTTTCTAAAAACTTACAGGTAAGACATATACCACTAGCGGATCCAGGGAGCGCACACGGCGCACGTCCCCACCCCCCACCCCCAACAAAAAATTCCGCAATACTCATATGGGCGTATATAAAACAGTGAAAACTGATAATATTAAAAAATCAATTGCTTTGCTCGCTCAATTTGGTAAAAGATACACATCAAATTCAGTAAAACATACCCAACCTAGCCAGACCCCTACGAGTTCTCACGTACGCCGTAGTACCGGCGCAAAAGTTCCTCGAAAACAATAAACTATAGACAATGGGTATATATACCTTATTTGTAATGATATGGTTTTCTTTTTGTTCCGAAAAAAATAAAAAATTCATAGTTTTATGCATTCGTTAAAACGATATAACTTGATAAAGTAAAGTGGATTCCAAACCATTGGCTCAAATTCCTGGCGATTTCAGAGTTTTACCGGCACCTTGCATCAGCGAAATTAACAAAAGAAAAGGGCCATGATGGCCCAACGCGCTCACCTGAGAACTGGTACAGATGAAGTCCATACTGTTGTGACAGGTTTGAAAATTATGGTATTTGAACAATACGCAAAGGGGGATAGGATCTATTTTGATTTAAACCATCAGTTAGTGCAATGGGCTATCTAAAGTACGAGTTGGGTAGTGGATTTGCGTTTTTATTTTGGCTAATGGTTCTCAAATGATTTTTCTCAATATTTATAACTGACTCTTTTTCATTAAGTCAGTGACAATTCTAGAAAATGCAGAAACAGTAGATTTTCATGTATTTTTCGCAGACAGTTTTGGAGAACTAGTTGCTATGCGATAATTGTTATGACTGACATATATGGTCAAGTTTTGCTTTTTCCTTGATAATATTCTGTCCAATGATGATAATGATGTTAATGCAGGCTCTGAAGCCATCTGATCAATGTTGCATGTTCAAATAACTGCATGCAAGGTTTGCAACTGTTGGAAATAAAATTGTATCAATCAATTTTTATGGTCATAGGCAAACTTTGTAAGTTTGGTCAACATTGAATAAACAATCGTGTGTTCAAGCCAATCATTGATAACTTGTGGATGCTTTTTTCCAAACACAAGGGGCAATAACTCCGGTGCTTTTGGGCCAATCATGCTTACATTCATCTTCACCTGTAGTCTTACGTTCATAGACAAACTGTGCATGATTGGTGAAGATTGGATGAAAAATGAAGTATCAATCCTGAATAATATCCATTTTTTATATATTTCTTTTTTCACAAACAAAGGGCAATAAATCTGGTGTTTCTGGTCCGATTTTGCTTATATTCAATTCACCTTTAATCTTATGGTCATAGACAAACTGTGCAAGATTGGTGAACATTGGATGAAACATGAAGTCTCTATCCTGAATAATGTCCATTTGTGCATATTTTTTCACAACCCGGTGTTTCTTTTCAGATCTTGCTTATATTCGACTTCAACTGTAACCTCATGGTAATAGACAAACTGTGAAAGACTGGTAAAGATTGGATGACAAATGAAGTCTCTATCCTGAAAAATGTCCATTTTTGTATATTTTTAAAAAAGAAAGGGCAATTACACCGGTGTTTGAAAAACGATCTGGCCCATGTTTGGCGTCTGCTGAGATCTGATTGTCATACACAAACTGTCAAAGTTTGGCTAAGATTGGATTGTTAATAAAGTCTATACGTTGGCAAAAGGCATTTTTGAACCCTTTTTGCATGAAAAAGGGGTAATAGCTCTAGTGTTACAGGTGTGATCTGACCCAATAACAATCCCATCCGAGACTTGATGGTAATACACAAACTGTGCAAGTTAGGTCAAGAATGATTACAAATGTGGTCTATATCGCGATAACGGTCAAAATGGTTGACTGCATACGGACGACGGACGACGCCGGAAAGCTCCCATATTCCAAAAGCTCACCTCAGGAGAGCTAAAAAGTCTACCTTATTTGTTCAAAACGCAATCCTACGAGTATAATTCACAATATTTCGTGTAAAACATGTTCGTTTGTCTGTCAGTTAGTTCGTTTCGATGAAACAAAAACACACTGCATACGTGAAAACAACTGTATTACTATGAACGATTGAGTTATAACAAAATTAATGACATTCACTTCGAAAACAGACTATGCATAACACATAGAACTTTACGGATGTATGGTCGTTTTTACTTTACGGCAGTGTATATCTACAGTTGTCGTAAAATTTATATGTTACTTTTGCAATTTTAGAAAAAAAAAAAATTGTTCAGATATGAACAACTTAGTGCTAAAATCGTGAAAAAAAAAATCCAACTCCGTAACGCTTCTTTCACCGTCAAAATATACAAAATATAGATCCCTTGAGCGCTTAGTTTTTGGACCACGTAAAACATTTACTACATTTGCAAGCGTCTGGAGACTATTGACCTTGACCGTATTGTAGCAGCAGACAGATTACAAACAACAACAAAAACGACAGAATCGGATTACTTTTACTAGATAATGTGAAAAACTTAGTAATAAAATGTTATCTGAGAATGTCAATTTTAGAAGATTTTAGAAACAATTACAGAAATAAAAAGGGTCGTTTTGCTCGTCAAACAGTAACAACTGCAAATAAAACACAAAGTGAAACTAAAAGTAACAAAACTTTTGTTTTGAATGAACATCATGAACGCAAGTGATTCGTTTGATGAACAATGTGTCGAGTGTTTGATAACGGAAGAAGAGTTACGCTACAGTTTTCGAGCATCACATATGAAAACTGTTGCCAACTGAACACAGTTCATACTGGTAAAAAGCATGGCAAGATCTACGACATAAATACGAAGCTTGCCCTAGGTAAGTTATTCAAATGTCAATGTTTTAATGTATTATTTTCAATATAATTGTACTTATAGCCTCTTTTCTTGTATATTCGGCCACTTAAGAGCTAAACTGCTTGTATACCCTAAATGAGCACAATTTCAACAATAGTGAGACTTTTATCTGTAAATTTGAGGTCTCTCCAACTAAATAAAGGTTAGATAATTTAGAGATCAGCCATTGACTTATTTACTGACCAATGATAGGAAGGCAACGGGGCAGCCATGAATTTGTCAGATGTTGCCTATCATTTGGTTCAGTCTTCATTTTGTTTATTACTGATAGCCGGTATTTGGTAATATTAACATTTAAAATTAGCATATTTAGATATATTTTCCTGAAAAAATAAATACCAACTGAAATTTGCAAAAAAATAACAACAAGGGAATTCCCTCTGTGGCTTGCAGCTGTTGACATATGGTTTAATATCACATTGCAAAAAATGATTTGATCAATGTTCTTGTTAGGTTAATGCCAAAATGCCATTTTATCTAGCTGACTAAACAGTAAATTGTGCGGAGCCTTCAGACACTATTTCTCGTGGGTGCCCGTTTAGTTCTTGTTGTGTGTAACCCATTTTTGTTTAGTAAATTTTACAACGCTAACTTTTTTGCAAGCGGTGGAAATGAAGTTTCTCTTTAAAAAAACGTTGTATATTTCGGCTTCATGCCTTTCAACGTTCATGGTGTGGAAATATCATGATTGTTAACTTGCCGATGGACAAGTTCATTGCAGAAATCTACTTGTCCGCAAACAACAGTCACTTGTCCAAACAAAAACAGATTTTTTATTCAGGCCTTCATGAGATAGTTTCATTTAATTATTTAAAAAAAAAACAAGTTGTCATTCAAATATACAAGGGTATAATAATACGATAATTAGCTTCCAACTTAAACAACATCTTTACACACTGAAATGTCCATGGACAAGTAGATAGGAAAAAATCACTTGTCCGACACTAAAATTACCAGCGTCTGACAAGTCGGGCATAGGATTTCCACACCCCTGACGTTTCTGGGCTGACTGGTCGGTCAGTATAACGCGATGAGGTCCTCAGTTGTCTGTAGTGTACTATTTCTTACATAGGGAGAGCTGCCTCAACATTTCTGTCACAGTTTTACAAAACGATGGTTGCTAAACCAAAAGTTTGATATACACAGAAATAAACCAAAATAAACATATATGCACTGAGTAAAAAAAACAAAACATTTTTGTGTGTCACCATCAAGAAGTCTATACATGGGTGTACTTATACACCGTAGTTATAATTGTATCATGCACGTTGGTCGCATTTACTTGATGCATGAAACATGCATTTATTATTATAACTCTCATTCATAATTTTACTAACTATATTTTATTTCAATTGACTGTAATAAACACAAATCATATTACCGAACATTGTTTATTCAAGCTTTTCATCTAAATTAACAATTTGATTTAATGCTTACAGCAAGGGTTCATGCAGGAATTGGGATTCGGCAAATAAACAGCATTTTGACCTCGTTGAATATCCCTGCTGTCAATCACTCCATGCTTATTAGAAGGTATGTAGTATTGTACTTATACAAATAAAATAAAAACATTTCATGAAATGTTAAGTTTTCATGATAATGAAATCAGTAAAAAGAAAATCCAAAATATTTGGGCCCATATAAATTTGCAGTAATGTAATGTAAATTCTGCACACTTTTGCTCATGTACATGTACTTTTTTAGGTTATGTTAAAATGACATATTTTGTCACTGATTGCCATTTAGACATATTTATTTTCACCATTAGACAGAATGACATGGGACAAGCAGTGGAAGATGTTGCAAAATCTAGTTTAGAGATATATCTGCAAGAAGAGGTAAAGTTAAATGAAATGTAAGTTTTATTTTTTTACATTAAAATGTTATTGATTTTAAAATAGCTACGTTATTAGTAACATGACTTCTTACTGACCCCGTACACTGTGATACAGGGTCAGTAAAAGTAATATTGGGCGAGAGCGTAGCAAGAGCTCAATATAAGTTTACTGACCCTGTAGCTCACCATATGGGGTTAGTAAGAAGCCATGTAACAAATTTTATCTAACCGAGTACCATTCTTTTTCCCATTGTTGCGTCAAAATTGACGAAATAACAGTTTGTTTATGACCATCAAATATTAACTGCTACCAACATAGAATGGAAAAATTAACGGTCAGCATGTGACCAGGCTAAATAAATAAAATGCTATTATTTTGTACTAAGTAAGATAACTATATATAATATAGATAATAATTATGTGACTGCTGGATGAAGATCAAGTGAGAAACATGTTAGTGGATGTTCTCTTGTATCATGTCTCATCACATTGAACCAGGTCCTAACTATGTCAGTGTTCATGTATATGCATACCGGTAGGTATAGTAATTGAGCTAAAATATTTACAGATTTATCGTTCTCAAATAACTGTACAAATGACCACAACAAGATGATGTATCACACATAGGTCCCAAATTTCGATGCCACATAAGTAAAATGTCATTGTGTAATGTATATTAGATAATATATGTGTAAATAAATGTAACAAGTTCACATGGTTGAAAAATTTGAATATGTACTGTTTGTATATGTTGTTCAAATCACTATTTGTTTATTACAACTGAATGTACCATTTCACTGTTTGCATCTAAGCACATCCTGGAATGTGCTCTTATGATGTGGGACCCTTATCACATATCTCTATTTGCATAATATTCATTTTATACAGGCAGAAGAGTGAAATGGATGTTAGGGTGGATGCAGGGTGGCAGAAAAGAGGAAGTGGAAAGGCGTATGATAGTTTGTCAGGTAAAAAGGTGATGATTAATGTCCATAATGTTACCATTGTAAGTCTTTTATGTACACCATCTATTCCACTGCTTATATACTTGAATCATCATGTTTAACTTCTTGAGGACATTATATAACAATTGTATGCAACATAACTGCGAATAAAATGCTGAATATTTGTCTGATGACAAGAGTAGCTTTTGAGTTAACTAAGTAAATCAATTGTAAGTACCAGTAATGGTTTATCTAGCATAGTAAACATATTCAGGCTGTCTGACATCCTCGCCCATTAGTATTTTGTAACTTTCCCAACTTGCAATAGACTAGCAAAATAGAGTTGACATACATTAAAACAATTATCGCATTATAGGGCATTGCTCTATGATTGGCCTGAAGACTGGAAAGGTCCTATCATATGCAGTACGGAGCAAAACATGCAGGGTGTGCAGCCAGCACCAGAGGAAAGGAAAAGGTACTAGCACCTGCAAACGTCATGGTTGTAGAAAAAAAACTAGAGTGGTCTTCGAAGGCCATGGAACCTGACATGGTTTCTGAAATGAATACTGAAACAACCAAAAAAGGCATAAGGGTTACTCGGGTAGCGGGTGACGATGATACCACAACAGCTGCAAGACTTAGAGTTACTGTGCCCCATACTATAGAGAAAAGGTCAGACAAAAATCATGTGAAAAATAATTTGGCCAACTGCCAGTATGGCTTGCAAAAGAATTTTCCAATATTAAGCAAACAAATCATTAACTCCTTGCTAAAATTGTTCAACTAAAGTATTTTCACAGACTAAACACAACCCTGCAGGCATTTCTCGTGGTTTGGATGTAGTTGTTGGTCACGTTTTTGGTGATCATTCATGTTGTAATGACACATGGTGCAGATTTCTAAATATCACAGCTGCCAAATACTCTTCATTACCGTATGGAAGACCACTGACAGATGGTTCACTAAAGCTGCATTACTAGATGTATTTGGTGCCTACAAAAATGTTGCAAACAAATTAAGCATGTTGAGCAGTACTCAGGCAAACGTGAGCCTTAACAAGTCTATAGCCAACAAAGCTCCCAAACAGATTCACCTCGAATTTGAAGTTTAGGGTAGCTGCAAGAGTGGCACAGAAAACCCTTGGAAATAGTTATCTCACCTACGTAAAATATCAAAATTTATTTTCTACTTTTGTCGAATTTCAAATAACAGAAAATGTTTGACTTTATCAAAATTTCCTTTGTTTTTAGAATTTGTTTTTTGTTTGTTTGTTAAACTTGCCAGTTATTTATAGAGACAGTTTAACAAACTTTAGGCAATACAATAAAAAGTCACACATTTCGTGCAGTTTGTTTTAATATGTTCATGGTCACCTGAGCAATTGAAAATATAAAGTTATGTCTTTACACCAAGCGAATTCAGTGTTATATAATGACTCAGTGTTTTTTGAGCAATCGTTGTATCTGGATATAATCAATATGTCATCCGATTCACCGCCGATAGCCAGCACTCCAGCCCCTCAGGCGGCGGCGCCCTTAAGAACTGCAAACGAGCTGACCGGCGATGAAAATCCTACAGATGCAATCATTTCCTTCCTAAAACGAATAGAATCAAAACTGAACCACGTTGACACTCGTCTAAACACATTGGACAGTATTGAGCAAAAGGTTAGTAAATTTGAGCTGGACCTTAAAAAATTATGGGCGTTTGTACATGATTCTAACCTAAGATTTGATGAAAAAATTTCGAGAATGGACATTCAAGTGGAAAATCTTGAATTTTCGTTAGCAACTGCGAAAAGTGATATTGACAATATGAGGAAGCAAGATTCAAAAGTGAAAGATGAACTATTATATGTGCAATCGCAAAGTATGCGGAACAATCTGATATTTGGTAACATACCGGAAGTACCAAACGAAAGGCATGAGCATACGGAAGCCGAAATAAGGTCATTTTTGGTTCAGAAGTTGAAAATTGCACAGGACATTGTAAACGACATTAAGTTCGAGCGTGTGCATCGAATGGGTAACGCAACTTACGGCCATAAAGGCGGCCAGCCGAGGAAGATAGTCGCCAAATTCACCCTGTTCAAAGACAGAGAGATGGTCCGCAGCCGCCGCAAGGAGCTCGATAAAACTGGGTTCTTCATGCACGAGCAGTTTCCGCCGGAAATTGCTGCCCGGCGTCGAGCCCTCATCCCGGAACTAAAAGAGGCTAAGAAAAAGGGACATAATGCATGGTTAGCCTACGACTCCCTGATGGTAGACGGTGTTCGGAAACAGAGCGTCAGGGTTCCGGAAGTTACAGGTAGAGTCTAGAGGCGCGACGAGGGCAGACTATCTGTACTGGCATGGAACATTCATGGTCTTAGTAGAACGAAACTAGAGGATAGTGCTGTTACTGACCTTATTTGTAAATATGATATCATTTTTTTATTTGAATCATGGGGCAATAAAAAAGCTAAATTTGATTTGAATCAATATAAATGTTACAATTTTTATAGGAAAACTCAAAATAAAAAAGCTAAACGATGTAGTGGGGGTGTAGTTTTGTATATAAGAAACGAATTTTGCAAAGGTATTACAATTGTTAAAAATCACTTTGATACAATTATCTGGTTGAAAATAGATAAACACTTTTTTAATCTGTCTGATGATATTTACGTAGCAGGAATTTATATTTGGCCTGAAGCGTCAACTATGTATAATTTTATAAACGTTGATTTATTTGACTTATTGCAAAGCGATATTTGTGCATTTGAAACTCGTGGAAATGTATTTTTAACGGGAGATTTTAACGCCAGGGTCGGAAACGGGGATAAAACAGATTATATTACCTGTGACAAACCAATTATAGATTACGATAACGATGAATATGAACCGGATAGACCAATCAAACGAGTTTCAATGGACAAAATCCATAATAATTTTGGTATTAAATTGCTTGATTTATGTAAGTCGAACTGCATGAGAATTGCTAATGGAAGGCTTGGAAACGATTATAATATTGGAAATTTTACTTATGCTTGCTCATCAGGATCGAGTGTTATTGATTACCTAGTGTTGAGTGATTGTTACTTTGGTAAATTGAACAATTTCTGTGTGAACCCGTTTAACGAATGGTCGGATCATTGCATCAATCTCGTTTCTCATTAACTGTGACACTGTGTCATATAGTAATGACGACAATTACACACGAATTAGTATTAAATGGGATGAAAGTCTGAGGAATGAATTTAGACGTGGCATTATATCAAAATTGCCTGCACTTAATTGCTTAACACTGAATACCAATTTTGGTGATAGGGAATCTGTTAACAATTGTATAAGTAATTTTACCAAAGAAATACGAGATGTTGCTGACCCACTTTTTTGTAAAATCATGACTGATCATAATAGTGCTTATAATTGTAAAAGTGTTTCCAACAAATCTGATTGGTTCGACGCAGAATGCATTGAAGCAAAGCAAACTTATATTAGAGCCTTGAATAATTATAACTGCCATAAAAGTGATATTAATAGACAGGACATGATAAAATCTAAGGGAGATTATAAAAAATTAGTTAAGCGCAAAAAGCGCCTCTGCGATAAGAAGAAGATGAAAAAAATTGAAAGCTTACGACATTCTAAACCTAAAGATTTTTGGAAACATTTTCGAAATAATAAAACTAATGGTTGTAATAATAATAAAATCAGCAATGAAGATTTTTTTAAACATTTCTCTAATTTAAGCATCAACTTTCCAAATGTCCATAATGAAGAAGCTGAGCATTTTTGTAGCAATAATAATGATAATAATAATAATAATAATAATAATAATAATAATAATAACAATAATAATCATGATAATGTTGATGTTGATTGTATCTTTGATGAACTAGATGTACCAGTTACAATACAAGAAGTGGAATCCGTTATATATAACCTGAAGAGCAACAAATCTTTTGCTGCGGATCAACTTCTTAATGAATACTTTATTGAATCATGTGATATTTTAGCTTCACACTTAGTTGATATTTTTAATGGTATCCTTAACTCTGGTATCTACCCAGAATCGTGGATGAACGGACTAGTTGTACCTATTTTTAAGAAAGGTGACCCTAATGATGCTAATAATTATAGAGGCATTACGTTGAATAGCTGCTTTTCCAAAATATTCACTGGTATTATTAATCAACGTGTTTCGAAGTGGGCGGCCGATAATAATATAATAAGTGATGCACAATTTGGTTTCAAAAAAGGGAGTTCCACCGTAGATGCTATATTTGTTTTAAATGCAATTATAAGTAAAGTATTAAATGAAAATGGGAGACTAGCGTGTGCGTTTGTTGACTTTAAAAAGGCCTTTGACAGTATATATAGAAATGGTTTGTGGTATAAATTATTTAAAATAGGCCTGAGAGGCAAAACTTTACGGGTAATAAGGGATATGTACTCGAAAGTGCAAGCTTGTATAAAAGGGTGTAACTCATATTCTGAATTCTTCGAAGTCTCTGTAGGTTTAAAACAAGGCGAAGTAATGTCGCCGATACTATTTTCTCTCTTCCTAGAAGATCTCGAATTATTCCTCTGTGATGATATTAATAGTGGCCTATCGATAGATGATTTGACTTTTATCTTGATGCTATTTGCAGATGATATGGTTATCCTCGCGAAAACTGCAGCAGATCTCCAACACGGTCTAAATCGTCTACAAATTTACTGTAATTCATGGGGACTTGAGGTTAACCCCGACAAAAGCAAAGTCGTAGTATTTAGAAAACGAGGTCCTTTAAAACATGAAGAAAAATGGGTTTACAATAATATCCCGTTAGAAGTTGTAGATGATTTTAAATATTTATGAACTGTTTTTAATTATACAGGTAGCTTCGTTCTGAATTGCGAAACCATTTCTGGTAAAGGACTGAAAGCTCTTAATACTCTTATGAGTAATATCAAAACAGCCCATTTAAAACCTAGTACCATATGTCAATTATTTGACGCATTTGTAGGATCAGTTTTGAGTTATGGTTGCGAAGTATGGGGATTTGGCAAATCCACAAAAGTAGAGCGAATTCATTTGAAATTTTGTAAAAATCTTCTTAAAGTTAAACAATCTACATGTACAATGGCAATATACGGTGAACTTGGCCGATTCCCACTTCATATCAATAGACACACACGCATAATAAAATACTGGCTAAAGTTATTAAATAGTCACAATATTATTATTAATCGGTTGTACCAAGCGTTGCTAGATGATTTTAACAAAGGCAAATCTAACTGGCTAACTGATGTTAAGTCTCTGTTAGATAGCAATGGATTTTCATATGTTTGGATTACACCGCATTCAGTTAACGAGAAAAGTTTCCATATAGAATTTAAACAAAGACTACATGATCAATTCAAACAATCGTGGTATACAGCCATAAATATTAGTAGATCTATGTGCACGTATAAATTGTTTAAAACTGACTATGAATTTGAATGTTACCTTGATAAAGTTCCACTAAGATATCGCATTGTATTATCCAAATTGAGATTGTCATCTCACCAATTAAAAATCGAAACAGGACGTCATGGTAATAACAGAATCGAACATTGTAACAGATATTGTACTTTTTGTAATAAAAATGATATTGAGGACGAGTACCATTTTATATGTATCTGCCCACTGTATATAGATATTCGTAAAAAATATATTAGTAAATATTAATATAATAAGCCCAGTATGGTCAAATTTATAAATTTATTTAAATCTAAAAGCTATAAAACTATATTAAACCTTTGTAAATATACATACCATGCTTTTAACAGACGAAAAATTATGATCAATTTCGTCCAATAACTACTCGTTTGTTGTTTTCTTTTGTACAAATTTGTCATTCTTCTTTCGTACTTTTTCGTCTATAACTTATAAGTCCCTCCTCGGGGAGTGAATCTTGTTTATAAACTACGTTGTAATTTACTATATATCTACTGTTTGATATTCATATAGAATTATTGAATTATTAACTACGTGTTTATTAAAATTCTTCTGTTATAAAGTGTGTATATATGTACATATATTATACGTTGTCATGTGTTTATAATTGTTATGCATCGGATCATGTTATGAGGAACATGTATATATGTTCAAGTAACTGAATAAAATATTCTGTTCTGTTCTGTATGTTAACTGTATGCTGTTCGATACGTTGTGGCACTTTCTTTACCATGTTCTTTTGTTAGAATCAATTTTGCATGTGGGCATATGTTTTTATTGATTACAGCATCTTGTTTTCTTAATTACGTTCGATTATTTTTATTTCTTAATATTGTACTTTATGAATACTAATTTTTATTTATTTCAATCATCTTTATAATTCACGTGCATATTGTATATTAATTAAATACTTGAATTTTAATTTTTTTTATGTAAAATAAGTTCACAAACACGAAAAATAACCAGCAAAGCATTTTTGTTATTTTATTTAAGGATTTTGCTGGATACTTTAAGTTTCATGACAGTTATAAACTTTGTAAATTTATATATCAACCTTATAACATAAGCATTTTTGAGCAGAGTGCGATTTCATTCATATTTGCATTTTCTGTATTCTGCTTCAGGTCAATCGAAAGCTAGGTGTTTCACCTGGAATGTACACATCAAAACTGGCCCTACTCCGTGACCTTCAACATTAAAAGAGAGAGGCTATAACTGTTACCAGAGCTGCCAAACAGCGACGTATAAGACTCAAACTTTAACGGTAGATGCACAATCTTGATATATAGGTTATTTGGTAAAAAAAACCGTTTTACATTCTTTTAATGCAATTGAATTAAACAGGTCCTTTGCTTATATGTATTAAATAGTTACTTTTAAAGAAAATCAATATCTATTTTAATGCAAATGTTAATATGCAAACACTAATTTATGCACTTGCATTATTGTTTTAAACCCATTGTTGTATTTTATGAATAGCATAATGCATGTGAAATGCACATATTATTTATGCTTAAAATGTCCACTTCAAATTTTCTAATTTTATTTTTCCATCCATTGAAAACGATCAGCACAAGAGATACGAGAGGGACCAACATATGTCTGCAACATAGGGGAACAAGATGTCGACCTCACCAGCATTCCCCCACCTGTACCCAAGCCTGGTCCAGCAGGACTCGACACTGCCGGGAAAGAGTTTGTCTTTCTTTGATCTGGAAACAACGGGTTTAGGTATGGTATTTCTTTAGTATCATATCCTTTGTTTGAAGACTTACCAACTTCGATTGAAGATGGTATATATGTCATGTTAATACCGTTGAAGGAAAACAATTAATGACAAGCTGAATACATAGCCTCAGACGAAGTTATTTTCCATAATCCTGTACTGTTACTTACATTTGATAAGTGGATAGCCATTGGTTAAATGAATTATAAATCTTAAGCATAAGTACATTTTTAACACTGTACGGCTGTGCACGAAGCTGGCCAGTTTTCCATGCATGTGATGCCGAAAAAGAAGATGACTTCGAAAGCATCAGAGGTTACAGGAGTGACGATTGTTGGCAAGTCCATGATTCTCAAAGGCCGTCCAGTAGAATCTGCCTCAATCAAGCATGCTTTGGATAGTTTTCTTACATTCTTACAAAAATGCCAGAAATGCTCGCCAATCATTTTAGTTGGACATAACATTGAATCATTTGATTGCAAAGTATTGCTTCATGCTTTGCAAATTGTGGTAAACTTTCTGAGTTTCACAGATACGTCCATAGGTTTATGGATACATATAAAATGTTCAAAAAGTGTTTCCCAAATATGAAATCGTACAATCAAGAAGAATTATTTAAAGATCTTATAGGAGAGCCATACATAGCACACAGTGCACTACACGATGTAGTAGCTTTACTAAAGTTGTTAAAGTCTGTTAATATGGAACGAACAATTCTATATAAATTTGCATTCTGCCTAGACAGAGCAATAGTAGCATACAATGTTTTACAAACTGTTGCATAAAATATCAAATCTTTACAACCAATTATTGACCCAAAAATTGTCAGTCAAGGTGTTGCCAGGTCCACAGAAGGAAGTATTACAGTTTAAACATCTGTGTGTTGCTTCTAAACGGAATGGATCGGAAGGTTTAAGGAGTCTACTGTCAGAGGTATCAAATGGACAGATACGGGTGACAAAATCAGAAAAAATAATATCGGCTATTGCAAATTATGTTTCTCAGTACCACTAATTTGAAACAACTTGACATAGATATTATGCCCACTTTCATTTTCATGAAGTTAGTTTAAGATCAGATGAAACATGTTGAACACAGTTGCACTTCTCATTGCGAAACATTGTTGTTCTAGTCATTAAGAAATATTGTTGTTCTACTCATCGAGAAACATTGTTGTTCTACTCATTGATAAATATTGTTGTGCTACTCATTGAGAAACATTGTTGTGCTACTCATTGAGAAACATAGTTGCACTACTCATTGAGAAATATTGTTGGGCTACTCATTAAGAAACATTGTTGTGCTACTCAATGTGAAAAATAGTTGTGCTACTCATTGAGAAACATAGTTGCACTACTCATTGTGAAATATTGTTGTGCTACTCATTGAGAAACATTATTGGTCTACTCATTGTGAAATATACTTGTGCTACTAATTGAGAAACACAGTTGCACTACTCATTGTGAAATGCTACTAATTGAGAAACATTGTTGTGCTACTCATTGAGAAACATTGTTGTGCTACTCATTGAGAAACATTGTTAGGCTGCTCATTTTGAAATATAGTTGCACTACTCATTGAGAAACATTGTTGTGCTTCTCATTGAGAAACATTGTTGTGCTACTTATTGTGAAATATAGTTGTGCTACTCATTGTTTACCTAACTTGTAATACTCATTGTGTACACCTGTTGCACGACTCATTGTGAAAATTATCTGTTATTCAAAAGTTTTGTAACTTCAAAACTACATAAGTTATTTACTTGACAATTAGAATGTACCTTTTTCATCAACTCCAACATCAAATGCAATGACTCTGTTTTGTATTTTGATAGAGTTATGCCCCTTTTTCACATAGATTTTATGGTTACAGTTTATATTCTAAAGTCTTACAACTTATTAACTACACAAGTTATTCCCAGAGAATATATCGTACTCATCAATTCCAGCATCATATGCGACATTCTCCATAACTCTGTTTTGGATTATAGAATAATTATGTCCATTTTCACGTACATTTTTTCAGATTTAAGTTTGTATTAAAGAGTTTTATAATATGTACCAACTGTTATACTATGAATACTTGAGTGTGCTGTCCTCTGACAGCTCTTGTTATAAAACCTGTATCAAATGTTTACTATTTGGAGATGGATGTGTTGCGTACAAAACCGAAGTCTCTACCTCCACGGTAAAGGTCACGACTTGAATTTTGTTTGATAAAATATGCTCTGTAGGTTTGTGTCTTCTTTGATAAAAAATGACTCTGTGTTGAAATTGTATGTCAACTTTGCTTTCTTGAAAACAGGCTAGACATGTTGCCGACAGGCATGTACATATGTAGTTTCATTGCATATTTTGAGCTTTTATATTGTCATTCCGGAGATAAATATGAAGGCATGCACGTGCCTTTTTGTCTAAAGGAAGTTACACAACTTTTAAATATGTATTTTTTGTTGTACTGTCAATGTCATTTTATGACTGAACTTGTACATTAATAATATTCATCTAGAATGTATAACACTTGTCTCATTCCTATAATAATATCCTGTATACATATATGATAATAATTGTTCTAAACATAAACTCATTATATGTTGTCTTTTTTCCCCATGTTGATTACCTAACATTGGGATAAGATTTGTTTCAATGGAATTGCAAGTGCATTACATTATTGTATTCAATATTTGTTCAAGATAAAAATGCTTTTTTTTTCTTGCGATAATTTACAAAATATTGAAATGTTACATATAATGTCATTTTATTTCATGGTTGTACAGTTAACCAGAATGATATTGTCAATGTAACAGTGAAAGAAAAAAAACATCTTCAGTCTTATCACAGAGTGGTATATTGGTAAAAGTTTTTCAACTTCTGTTTCAAAAACAGTGATAACTTTCCGGCATCAAGATGTCCAACCTCAAAAAGAAAGTGATCAGCTATCATTCTATCTCTTATTTATTAATTTTATCTCTTAATGAAAGCTTGTGGAATAAAACCCTTTAAGTATTACATTGAATTTGTCTAAACATATTTATTGTACACATTTTCTCAATACTATTTATTAGGTATGGCGGATTGAATCTTGCTATTTTTATAGTTACTTGCAGTGTTTTAGTTATACTTCATATATTTTGTAAAATATATGTTGATAAATGGTATGGTTATAATGACACATTTGTATGCCCATTATCGAGAAACTATCTTTTGAAAGTGAGAAATGAAATAAATATATACAACAATTAATGAGATAATATAAAATGGAAAATAAGTGGGTGGGGTAATTAAGTAGGGATATGTGAATACCGATACATTTTTTTTCCATTTTTTTTTAAATTGTCGTTATAAATATGTTATTATATATTACTTTAAGATAGATAACACCACCCCCTATTTTATACATTGCCAAAATGGTAATTTAAAAAAATATATATATGGTATTTAAAAAAACTTGATTATCTGAAAATAATTCACGTTGACCCCCAATTTTTATTTTATATTTGTGACAAATACAGAAGTGACTATCAGCATACACTAAATTAGAACATTCTGGATATTCTGAAAAATTGCCTGAAACGATCGCACATCCTTAAATGAAAAATACCAATTATTATCGATGCGTGTGTGTTTGAATGTAGTCAGCTACGGATTTTACCTGGTTAAAGATGTTCCTGATATATATAACATTGAATATCAAATACGTATTTAGTGGACAGCCATGTCAACAAGGGCAATTTACTGGCAAAACAGGTGCGTGGCATACTTATGAACCAGCATGTCATTCGAACATAATTCGGTGAAGCATTAATTTATTTACTGCAACAAAGTGCATTTGATGATGATGATGATGAGGAGGAGGAGGATGAGAATGATAATCATGATGATGTTTAAAGATTTAATATATATCTTCGATACGAATCTGTAGCTGATCACTGCAGACAACATAAAGGGGTTATAACTACACGGTCAAAAGTTTACGCCCCCCTAACCCGAAACCCTGGATACAAAACAAACAATTTTTAATTTCATCAGCAATACATATATTTATAACATTATTCATGTAGAAAGCTTGCAATTCTTCATAAACAATTTAACATAATATAATGAGTAAACTGTATTCAAATCATTAAATAAGGGGAAATATTATTCTTAAAGAGTACAAAACAAATACTTAATGTCTCCATCATATGTAAAGTATTGACAAGCATTCTTATATTTCGTTTACTTTATTCAGTTTTATTGTTTTAGCGATGATAAACCGCTTGAAATCGGTTGACTGAGAATCAATTATCTTTGCGTCTTGCATCTTTATGGCCAACTAGTTGTATGTTACTAATCATGCTACTTTGCACTTTAATATAATCTGGCAAAATATCACAGACTTTTGTTGCACATGTAATACAGAATATTTCAGCACTAGAAAGGGTCTGTGTCTCGTCTGTCAACACCTGTTTTGGGTAAACATCCAGACATTCATATCCGATATGAAAATATAGTAACAATGCAGTAAAATAATGTGTGAAATGAGTAACAAATCCCATTCAAACAGGTTATGTCCGAACTTTCTCGTTATTGCTGATTGTCCGATTTATTGTACAACTTGTCATGGGTATAAAGATATGTTTACCTTAATAGCATGTAAAATGTCTCTTTCAAATCTATTTACCATCATACACTCCGATTTAGACACTTAATTAATACACTGTCTCGCAGAAACTTATGTCTGTCAACACTCCATCACGTGATTTTTTCGTCGTAGCTATTTAACCCAACTTTTGAGTTGTGAGAATTTCCAGAAAGCAGTCCCAAATAAATAAATTGCGTCGGTCAATCAAACAAGAGGGCCAAGATGGCCCTAGGTAGCTTACCTGAGTTTGAGGCATCATTAAGGCTTATTACAATTAAAAGGGCCTAACAACCCTAAAGAACTAACCCGAGTATAAAGAATTGGGCCTTGCAGTATCACGAGAAGATTTGAAGTCTATATAAACCATGTAACACCCAGTGCATGGCCACTTTCTACACGTATTAAATATTTGAACAATCTTTGTAGAGGACCTTGGGGTTTCAGAGGAGAAGATCTTTAAAGCCTACTTAACATATATATAAGTCTAAAAAACTATGTGACCCCGGAGATTGGCTTCTCTTTACCCCAGGGGCACAATTTAACAATCTTTGTAGAGAACCAATATACAATATTTCACGTAAAATATGAAACCTCAGCGCCTTGTGGTTTCCGAGAAGATGTTTAGAGTCAACTTGCCATATAAGTCAATTGAAACAATATGACTCCCAGGACGTGGCCAATTCTAACAATATATGTAGAGGACCACTACACAATGTTAAATTCCTAATATAAAACTACTGGGCCTTACAGTTTCAGAGAAGATTTTTAATGTCATTTTGCTATAAAAGTCTATATAAACAATATGACGCCCGGGGCATGGCCAGGTTTGATCCCAGGGGCATCATTTGAATACTCTTTGTAGAGAACCACTATTCAATGTTACATACCAAATATTAAATCTCAAGGCCTTGCGGTTTCAGAGAAGATTTTTAGAGTCATTTTACTATTTAAATCTATATAAACAATGTAACCCCCGTGGCATGGCCAGATTTGACTCCAGAGGCATCATTTGAATAATATTTGTAGAGGACCACTATACAATGTTGCAAACTAAATATGAAACCTCCGGGCCTTGCGGTTTCAGAGAAGATTTTTAAAGTCAGTTTGCTATTTAAATCTAAATAAACCATGCGACCCGAACGGCGTGGCCAGTTTTGACTCCAGTGGAAGAATTTGAACAAACTTTGTAGAAGTCTACTAGAGGATGTCACATATCAAATACGAAAGCTCCAAGCCTAGTGGGTTAAGAGAAGATTTTTAAAGTTTTCAGTTCTTAAATCTATTTTGAGCTCTGGTGACTTACATATGCAGTGACCGGAACGATAAGAACAATAAAAAAGAGAGTCACCCAATGATCATTCCTTTGAAGTTTGGTGAAAATATACCCAGCGGTTTAAGAGGAGATGTTGTTTGAATGAAAATGTTGACACACGACGAACGACAGAATAAAGGCGATCATAAAAGCTCACCATGTGCAAGTTGTGCTCAGGTGAGCTAAAATCCCACTACACTGGTCATAAAAGAGTTCGTGCAAAATCCCAATATATGGAGGACAGATTCATTTGGAATACTCATATCCAATTCAATAATTGGGATAAAACCGTTAGCACAAAATGAAAGCGTTAATAAATAAGCAACGCTATTAAAGTGTTTGACATGTATTTGCATGTTAAAGAGTAATACATTTTGCCGTTTTGCTCGATGTAAATGAATACACTACTACTTTCGATTTCCTCCTTTTATATTTGCACACTTTAATAGACAATGTACCCACAACCTGGATGGGGCATACAACTGGTGGAAATGACCGCGGATTCACCCGTCGCTTGTGAATGAATTTACCCTCGGCGGCAGGTCATTGTCAGGTCAATCTTTCTGAGATTTAAACTACTAGTCTGGCGTTGAATAAGCAAACAAACTTTACCAAAACTTGTTGACATGTTGCATACAACTCAATAAATTGTATCTATATATACATATAATATGTTACAATAAGGTAATGCACGTGCATAATTCGAACAAAAACTACTAGTTCATAAAGTTTCTTGCCGTGTATGAACCGATTACTAGATGCATATATTTATTTCTGCTTCATTCTTTTAAGCGTGTTGCTGAGTTGCATATATTAATGTCTGCTTAAGCGTGTTGCTGAGTTGCATATATTAATGTCTGCTTAAGCGTGTTGCTGAGTTGCATATGTTAATGTCTGCTTAAGCGTGTTGCTGAGTTGCATATGTTAATGTCTGTTTAAGCGTGTTGCTGAGTTGCATGTATTAATGTCTGCTTAAGAGTGTTGCTGAGTTGCATATATTAATGTCTGTTTAAGCGTGTTGCTGACTTGCATAAGTTAATGTCTGCTTAAGCGTGTTGCTGAGTTGCATATGTTAATGTCTGCTTAAGCGTGTTGCTGAGTTGCATATATTAATGTCTGCTTAAGCGTGTTGCTGAGTTGCATATGTTAATGTCTGCTTAAGCGTGTTGCTGAGTTGCATATATTAATGTCTGTTTAAGCGTGTTGCTGAGTTGCATATATTAATGTCTGCTTAAGCGTGTTGCTGAGTACCGGTATATTTTTTTAATTTTATTTGATAACCCGTTATTTACTAAAGAATATTTATATTTTCATATTAATTTTCAATGTTTCCTGAAAACATGTCCTAAGTAACGACACATATTACATTATAATGGTATGTCAGGAGGCGTAAAGTATGATTTGATATTGGAGTAAACTGTGCCAATCGGATCTAGTCGGGCATGCGACAGAATAAGTGAATAATATTTGAAACAAACACAGACCAAGTTACACGGTTTAAATATTTGTGTTGGAATTTACATTCCTTATTTGCAAAATTACCGCCGCTGAATATCTATTTTAAAGATATCTCTTGTTTCAAGTAGTCTAATATATAGTCAAACAAATTGGCAAACGCAAAATGATATTCAAAAAGTGGCACGTTAAGTATAAACAAAGCGAAACTGCAGTTGCGACAGCAGGAGAGAACTGTCATTAACAGCCCGAGGTCCTAAGGTTGTTAAACAATTAATGGCATTGCCTTATAACGTTTCACTGAATATGCGTTTTCACATGGTTCTTGTGTGCGACAAACTGTCTCATATTGCTTTTTCTTTCTGACAAGCTATTTGAACAATCTTTAAAGCTGTTCAAAGATAATAAATCCGTCAATAGCATGGGCGTACCCATAATTCAGAAGGGATATGCTTGAAATATTGACATTATTTCGATTTTAGAGGATTCTTTTTAAGCTAATATCAAGATAAAAGACATACAATCTAATAAATCCGAAACAATTAAACTATCCATACCGCATTTAAGATTGAATTTGCAGAATGGATATATGGTTTGGCAAATATAAGAAAAATATATCATTTCATATTGCATATTCAAGTAGATGTTCATATATGAATTCGAAATTTCATACAGGGCAGTATTGTACCAAACGTTAAGTGGAGTCAATGAGGAAAAGGATTCTTCGGTGTGAACATATTATTTGCCTTAGTCACCTAGTTTTTATTACTTATGACCTGTATGAATTTGCAACTGAGCAGGTGAAAATCCTGAAACTGGAGTGTAAACATGACACATATTCGCAAAATCTGAAAAATTATAAAAACTATTCACCAACATTGAGTGAACAAGGCTTGTCACAGGATGTGACGCATGCCCCCGAAGCAAATGCTTGTCAGAGGAAGGCGACACAATGTCAGTTACATGTTGGAAAAAAATGATGCTTCCTACAAAGAGAGTTATGGTTCTTGTACACTGCACTTCGTCTCAACATCCTCTATCAATATATGCTGTTTTATTTTTAATCACTTCAATACTAACGGAGTTATGCACTGCACAAGACAATTAACTGAAGGGAAACAAGTTATGGTCCTTGTACTCTGCGCTTCTTTCAATGTCCTCTATCAATATATTTGGTTTTATTAAAAATCACTGAATACCAATGGAACGATATGCTCTGCACAAAAAATAAACAAAGGGCACTAACTCCGTAAATACTATAAACAGATGTTGTGGTCCTTGTGCTCTGCACTTCCTCTCATTGTCCTCTATAATAATATGAAGTTTCATTTGAATCCCTTTAATACTAATGAAGTTATGCTCTGCACAAGAAAATTAATGCGTCACATAAGGAAATAAAACAAAGAGCAATAACTCCGTAAATATCAGAGAAATAGTTATGGTCCTTGCGCTCTGCACCTCCTCTCATTGTCCTCTAGCATTATATGATTTTTTATTTGAATGACTTCAATAATAATGGATTTAGGCTCCGCAAAAAAAAAATAATGCTTGACATAGGAAAATAAAACAAAGGGCCATAACTTCGTAAATATTGGAGAAAGAGTTGTGCTCCTTGTGCTCTGCACTTTCTCCGTTTGTCCTCTATCATTTTATAAAGTTTCATTTGATTCCCTTCAATACAAATGGAGTTTTGCTTCGCACAAGAAAATTAAACGAAGGGCGATAACTCTGTGAATATTGAAGAAAGAGTTGTGATCCTTGTGCGCTCTGCACTTCCTCTTATTGTCCTCTATCGTTATATGAAGTTTTATTTTAATCCCTTAAATACAAATCCAGTTATGCTCCGCACAAGACAATAATGCTTCAAATACGGAAATAAAACAATAGGCAATAACGCCGTAAATATTGAAAACAAGAGTTGTGGTCCTTGTGCTCTGCCATTCCTCTCATTGTCCGCTATCATTATTTGAAGTTTTATTTGAATCCTTTCAATACTAATGGAGATATGCTCCGCACAAGAAAATTCAACAAAGGGCAATAACTCTGTAAATATTGAAGAAAAAGTTGTGGTTTTTGTACACTTTCTCTTATTGTCCTCTATAATTACATGCAGTTTCATCTGAATCCTTTCAATACTAATGGAGTTATGATCTGAAGAATACAAGAATCGTGACGGACGGACGGACAGTCGGACGGACGATGCGATTACCATATGCCCCCGAAGTTCCCTTCGGGGGACATAAAACGTTCATAGATTTTGAAAAAGTTTTTACATACTATAGGACACAGTGGTTTCAATCCGCATGAATAATATGCAATTAATCTGACAACGTTTTAACCAGATTGGATAAAAAATGAAACCACAGCTTCTAGTGTAAGTAAACAGGATGATTACACCATGTATCTTACTTGACCTATTGATCTAGGTTTTATTTTATTATTATTTTTTTCTAGCGTTTATAGAACCTGTTGCTCTATAGTGACTCACCGCTCAAATCTGTCGGTTGTAGCAAACAGGACTAATATTAATTTGCTTTGATATATTTAATCCAGTTTCTGATTATGAACATTTTTAATATGTATTATGCAGTACATATGCTAAACTATAAATTGTAATTTCAACACATTCTGCCATGGTTATATCTGATAATAACACCCAACAACCATGTTAACGTTATAACATGTAATAAACATTACTTTGCTTATGAACGTTGTGTTGATATTCTCATTCATACAATATCATTGATCAATCAAATCGCCGATAGCGTAGAAAGACTGTTGGCGACAAAAGAAACTAAAAGCTTGTGAATGATAAGTGCAGTTTTGCTAAAAAGTAAACATTTGTTTGAATGAAGTTCAATTTCCTATCTTTAAACTTTATAATGTGGCTCCTTATTCAACAGCATACAACATCATAATAAAAACTTATTTGTAGGGTAACGTAAAAATATTTATTTCGAGCTAATTATCTTATGCACACGGAATTTTATACATGCCTGTTAATAAGTCTGCAACGGGCCAGAATAGCCGATGAAGTGCAGTAGTAATGCACAACTTGTTAGTGTTTCTTCGCCAAAGATCTATAAGTAAACATGTTTATTCATAGATATTTGTTCGTAGCCTACTTAGTCAAAAGTAGATCATACGATGCAAGCTCTCGATTTTCCATAGAATTGTTTAACATTCAATAAATTGCAGTAATTTGTTGTCGAAATATTCAGAATGAGAATTAGTAACAAAAAAAAAACACTTTCGCAAGGAGTAAAAAATAACCGATGTAGCGCATTAAGTTGGTGGTCTTATTCCAGGACACTTAAATGTATAGTTCAGTTACATACAAGTAAAGAGCAAATGTAGTGGTGTCACAAGTTTAAGGTTATATTATTTTTATAAATAGACCTTATTTTCGAACTGTAATTGTATTAAATCAAATGATATACACATTATAATACACAGTACATACAGTATCTTTAAATAATTAAAACGTAAGAAAACGGGTGTAAAATTTTGCTGCTTTGAAGAACGACCCTTACTAATTTCGAATTACCGACTAATAGCCTGCACAAAAAAGAAGTAGTTGTCCGCGATACCTGTTTTGGAAATTACCGCCTCAAAGACCGTTGGCTTTCGCCGACAGTCTAAAAACTAACCTGATATTCCAAACGTGTAAACATACATTACTATAGCATACAGTAGCATACATTTACCTCCTTGTATCTAACATGTGATTATAAATTACATATTTGGAACTAATTATGCACATGGATTATTTTAGAACATTTTACATATAAAACCAATACAGCAGACATAATACGAGTACCGTAGACTGCAATTAAGGCTTGTGTTTTTACTGCGATGTACTATTTTCAAATGAATCATTTTTACAAACACTACCTAACACACTGTTCATACATTTGCAATATTTGCAACATGAAACAGCACTTTTTCTACAGTGAAACTTTTAGGTAGAACAACTTTTGCAGGAGCACGTCATGGAAACATCGTCTGGTACTATTTTGTAAGTATGTGTTGGCCCCGAATTTACATCATCATATCCATACATTCGGGGGACGAATTCGGAAGACCCATTAATTTCCAAACAGTTGATTTGTATGAATGTTGTATACAAACTCCGTAGTATGTGGTCTCTTATTGCCAAGCTTGTTTTGCCGGCATGGTACAATGAGAAACGGAGATCATCCATAGTTTTGCACGGGCTGTTGTGTTTAAGTGCACTAAATACTCCTCAGCTTTCATAAGCACTTCTTTTAAAGTACAGGATAATGTTTGTCTGAAATTAGCCAAAAATGCTTCTGGTCGAGCTTTTAAGGCCGCATTTTCTGTACCCACTTTACTTTTATAGTTCAACCCGTAAGAATGTGTACTGCGGGCAACACCTGCCATCCTCCATCCACAATTCTTCCAAGCCATCTTATAACATTTATCTCCAGAAATACAGCGCTAGGACCATGACGTCAGTGTCACTGAAAAGAGCACAACTCGTTTATTGCCATGTTCTATGGCATTGATAGTATGGGACAGAATGCGAATGTCAGCTTCTTCAGTGTATTGTTTGAGTGACTCCAAACGGGTTTCAATAGTTATTTGCTGCAATACAATCCGTAGGCTTACAAGATTGTATTGTACAGCTTAACACAACATCAGTATCAGGACAAATACTCCCAGAATGTGTTCTAATCCATACACTAAAACGATTCTTAAGTTTAATCTCGTTGGAATTGGAGGACAAGAATGAATCCATGTTGACTGGCAATCGCGTGTAGTCATTCATAACACTGACTTCTACTAGCCAGTGCATTGCTCGCCTTGACATTTCGTTGTCTTTAATAGAATCTTCTAGGTAAGAGACAAATACGAAGTCGATTCTGGATGCCTTCTTGCTTAGCGAAGAAACATTCTCGGCAACGAACACACAAAGGTTACCAAAGGTTTTCATGTCTGCAATTTTTATTTTCCTCATATTGGCCATGACATCAACTATGTATGCAGTTGGTTTTGGGTTCAATGATGATGTCGAGATTTTCATCCGGTAATTTTCAAAGTTTTTTTTTCTAGTTCATGAACATATACTTGTATTTGCATTAAGCTTTCGTCATCAAACAAGTAATTTTTTGAGACAAGATCGTATTTAAAATGTTCCTTGCTGCTATACCTTCTTGCTTGACAAACGTCTAATAGCTTGTACCCTGCAGCTGATTCCTTGATCTTACGTTTTGATTTGTTCGAGTTTCATTTATGACTGAAAGCTTGACATTGTTTCTGTGAATAATTACATTTTAACACAGATAACATTTATGTTAGTTTGGATCCTCAGTTTCAAGATTCACATTTGTATTTCAGACCATTATTTATTATTTGCGTCATATTAGTTTGGCTTAACATTCCAAATTGCAATACGAATACTTTCTGTCATAACATAGCAGTAAATATCTTAAATGGTATAAATGAAATATATTCAAACAGAGAAAGATGGGTTCTATTTGGAATAATCAAATAATGTAACTGTCCTATCACGCCTTCTTAGTCATAGGAACATCGTTTACAATAGACACGAGATAAGTGTAGGCTATATAGGCTACCTTTGTCGTTTTCTGCGCTAAATCGTTTTTAACATCAATTCACAAGCAACTAGTCCACGTCTCTGGAGGAATTGCATTTCAACTATTTATACAGCTTTTCTTTACACATGAACGGTTTGATTAAATGAATGTCGTCACCAGCATGATTCCATTGTTTCAACCTATACTAGGCAAAACTTCTAACGCACAAAATAGAAATACTGTCAGTATGTTACATTGAAGCAGAAACAACAAGTTGTTCCAAATGACCTTAGTTGACCTATCAATTTCACCAATAATTATTCTGTTCAAAAGAATTGATAATTGACAGTAATGTGTAAAAATTTCATTTATACATGTTTAGGAATAAAGTTTGTATGTCAAATATTAATGTACGTTTGGAGATTTGCCTAGTATATAGTGATAGTTGTATACTACCAAAGCGTTTGCTTTTGAAGGGTTTGTGTAGCGCACCATGACTAAGAGTTTTCAAAATGTCCTTGCCATGTGTATATTAAACGAAGATAAATTACGAGTGTATTTATAGACCTTTGTACTCAAATAAAACATTTGCAGATAAAAACAAACTATTTTATTTAGTACGGCATCATTATTCGCGAGCACGTATTGTATTTATGATCAATACATATTATACGTATATATTTTCATATACTGATAGTATGTTAGTGTGACTTCGTAGTTTTGGCATGTTGTTAAAAGTTAGACATCCGCCCAATATTTTGTGACACTGATTAAGCAAATATATTAAAAACAGGAACACATAAGTTTTATTGACTATTGTCATCACTTTGCTTAACATTTTACTTTTATTGTTAAATTTGGACAAAATACAAAGTATCCATTTCTAAAAATAAAGATTTATAGTCATAACTTTCCAGCAATAAGTCTATAGTTCCTTGATTAAACATTTCAAAACACACAAGCAAGGATAATCGCTTTGTGAAAATCACTGTGTTTCAACACTAAGATCTTGAAATAATTAATATCCATCCGAAAGAATGCCATGGTAATTTGACTAACTTATTTATAAAGACAATTCATTCATTTATCTGTTGTTCTTTTTATAAAAACAAACAATATGCAGTAACGTAATATGATTTAATTACATTAATTAATTAAGTACACATACATACACAGTCTGCGTGTTGCTGTAGTTCCGCAGCTAAAAAGTTCAACACAATCAAATACTTCAACATAAACAAAACCATTAAATACATTCCAAACTTTAAGTATATATATATAAACAAATGACTTATATTTAAATGTATACAACTATTCGTTCACACAAAACAGTCACAAACACCAACAAAATACCAAGAAACATATCGATACATTCAGATAACAAGAAACAGAATGCGGAACCCACATTCAAGCCTGTTTTTTAGTTAGCTGACGGTAAATGTATTTGTATAAGCTGATCGTGTAGAAGGAAGGCTGAATTTCATGTCGACGACATAAACTGTAATGTAAGGAAAATGTATATGAAATTTTTTGAAAATCTAATTGTAAACAGGTTGAGCAGAAAATGTCGTTTAGAGACTTTCCTGTTTTTAGCAATGGTGGTCATCTTGTGTAGTGAAGCGGAACCCGCTGCGCAGGTTTGCTACAGGACTAACGTTTCAGCAAGACTGACCAAGATCATTTGAAAATATGAAAGGAAAGCAACAGTTTCACGCATATTTCTTTTTTAAGCTCTGATGACCATTGCGTGTTGTCAACCAAATGAATAACTTTTTTAGAGGACAAGTAAAGACATATTTGTGTGAAATTATTGGAAAATATAGACAAAGTTTTAGAAGAAAATGGCGTTTTGCCAACTTTCTATTTTAGCTCTAGTGGCCATCTTTTGCAGTGCAGGGAAACCATAAGCGCTGGTTTGGAAGAGGACCATCATGGGGACATTTCTCTGAAGTTTCATCAAGATTGTAGATGAACTTTTGAAAATGTGACAGGATTACAAAACTTAAATGAACATTTCTATTTTTAGTTCCAGCTGCCATTTTGTGCATTGAGCCGGAACCATTCGAATTAATCTGGTAACAGACACCAAGCAAACATTTAAGTGAACGTATTTGAAAATCTAGCCATAGGTTTAGAAGAAAATGGAGGTTAGAAAGTTGTCTACCTTTATCAGACAGTTTTCTACTTTAATTAGACAGTTGTCTATTTTAGGCTCTGGTGGCAATCTTGTACAGTGAAACAGACCTATCTATGCAGGTCCAATTTGTAGATGAATATCAAATGAACATTTGTGTAAAGTTTCATCAAGTCTGACAACTATATCAGGAATACACAATTTTAACGCAAATAGTTAAAGATATCCGACTCACATGCGCCCGCGCCCGCCCGGTTTTCGCCAATCTATAAGCCGATGTTTTTCGATGAAAAAATCCAGCTCATATTGTTTAATACACAATGAAAAAAACACTTTGAAAATATTTGATACAGAATGTACAGATTGTAACACCTGTCGTGGAGTATCAGATATCATGCGAAATACATATGAAGCGACAATGAATAGGTATACAAATTAATACCAAATGTACAGTCTCACCGATAATAAAAAAACAAACATCCACATATTATAACATTATGTAGGTGCAACACGTAATCCATGTTTTCTGTCTGAAACTAAGGAATATTTCACACTGGTGCATTCGGATTAAAAATATATAATAAAATTCTCTAAACAAAGGAATAAATATAGCATCATTTTGATCATAACAAACAGTTTACATGAGTGGTAAGATTATCCCCGTTATTATTTCCTTGAAGACTTTGCTATTTTCCTCTCAGTGGAAACGGTTCCCTTGGAAAGCATGCCGCCTCCTTCTGCGGCGTTGTACAGTGGTGGCCACACCAGAAACTCGACCGTTTCACCGGATGCGGAGTATGCCGCATGCCGGTTTGGGTCAAACCTGTCGCCTTGTTTAATAGAGAAATCTATATGGAGAGGAGGTTCCGCTAACACCATCAGCCAACAAACATCAACACATCCCTCGAGGTACGGTGTACACGCCTCATTTAGCTTCTGATGTTCTTTCTTCAGATGAAGCATGTAGAACTGAAATTAAATAGTCATAGTATATTAAACTGTTCTCCGCAATGAATACTATGGTCACCAATTTGGCTTACGTTAGGGTTGGAAAACATATCTCCATTGCATACATTGAAACAGAAAAATAGGTACCGGAAAGTTTCACAACACTAGACTTAGAATTTGTTTTACAATATGTACCGATAGCAATAGTTTCGTTTACTAAGAGGCTTTAAACTAAAACTAATGCAAATAGATATGTGATACAGATAATTTATATAAAAGTAAAACTTTAATAAGTTTATTTCTATTATATCCTTTTCATTATTTTACTACCTGTTTCATCAGTATTCCAACAACTGGCCCAATCTTTCTGCTGGCATCTCTGATGACCCGCAGTTCTTTTGAGCCAAGCCGCACACCTTGTTTCCACCCTTGCATTTTCTTATAATGATTTCAAACCAAAATTAGACCTAAATGACGAATGTACATGTCGGATATGTTTACTCATGTGACTGAGTGGGAGCAGCTATATTAAGCCTTTTATTTCAGCAATAGAGAATGGTATGATCAATAATGATCGTGTATGTACACAATACGTACAATGTGAACATTCAAGATAAAGCTACTAATTGTGTAATATTATATTGAATATTTATAGACACATTTGATGTGTAGATATTTATAGTAGATGATAAAAACTAATATACATAGAGAATACTAGCTTAGTGTTGAATACAGATAAGATTATTAAGCGAGGCTTAGAAAACCTAAACTACGACCCTTGGCGAGTATTCAACAAGGTGGAATACAGCTAAGTTTATTCGCTGGGTGTTATTTTGTCATGCAGGCGTGATGATGGGATAAAACCTCATACCAAATATGTCAAACTTGATACATTAATAGCAAAAACGCATTGTATTTTTATTGCATTTTGATTGCATTTTGAAAATTATCAATTTCATTTATTGCAGTAGAACTAATTTTAGAAATAATCATTTTAATGTACAGAATAACAAGCAATGTTTGTAAAACATGTATGTCCCCCGACTTGCAGCCAAGCCGTCAATATGTGCAATTGTTAAGAGATTTTTTAAAATATTGTATGTGCACATTAACACACTGGGAGAAAATTAAAGTTGCTGCTTTAGAAAGTAAATATAAAGCTGAAAGAAAGATGGAGTATAAATATGGATTTATTTTTACAGTCTATTATATAAGGATACCTGTTTTCTGTTTGATTTAAACATCAAATAGGCCAAAACATCTCTAGATATTCTGCGGAAACAAAATGGTCTACGGAGAAAACAGTTTTCATGTTACAAGCCCCTGTGACCTTGACCTTTGACCTGTTGACCTCAAAATGGATAGGCGTCGTCCTTTCCTCCCGAGTAACCAGCACACTAACTTGGATGATCGTAGGTCAAAGCGTATTCTACAAATCATGCGGAAACGAAATGGTCTACAGAGGAAACAGTTTTCATGTTACAAGACTCTGTCACCTTGACCTTTGACCTGTTGACCTCAAAATTGATAGGCGTCTTCCTTTCCTCCCAAGTAACCAGCATACCAACATAAATGATCGTAGGTCAAAGCGTTCTCTAAATATCGTGCGGAAACGAATTTCATGTTACAAGCCCCTGTGAACTTGACCTTTGACCTGTTGACCTCAAAATCAAAAGGCGTCTTCCTTTCCTCCCACGTAGCCAGCATACCTACTTAAATGATCTTATGTAAAAGCGTTCTCTAGATATCGTGCGGAAACGAAATGGTCTACGGACAAACCGACCGACCATCCGATCGACCAACGGACAGGTGCAAAGCAATATACCCCCACTTCTTTGAAGGGGGGCATAATAATCAACATATTCTCTCACATGCCATACTGCCTGTATCAAAAAAATTCAAGTCAGTGATCTCAAACACCACTTACACTCATGGCGTCTGTTTCCTGTATTGGATGAAGATATACATGATGCAAGGAAGCCATCCAGGAGTCAGCCACACGTTTGCACATTTCCCAACACTCCTGAAGTAATCTTATGAATGAAATAAATGACCTCACAAGTAAGCGATATAAATCACAATAGTGTCATTTATAGAAAAAGACCACTAAGCCTGACATGATCACTATTTATAAATAAAGACATTTTTTCTAAACAAGAGCTAAAATGTGATTTATATTCCCACATATCGCTTTGATGCAAATGAAGAGGCTTATAGTTGTGGCGCTTTGATACTGAACAATGCTTTTACCTTAACGGTAGCCGTACAGTGTGCAACATACCGTCTAGATTAACATTTCTACTAACTTATTTCAAAACCCTGACATGTATTGGGAAGTAAGAGCCCGGCCAAACAGTAGTTTGACAGTGAAGTGCTCTATTTTGAAATTTCACCTCATAGGATGACCTTGGCCTTAAAGGTAGCCATAAGGTTATTGCGTGCGCCACACCGTCCCATTTAGGTAAAATACGTGCCAAGTAATTTCGAAATCGTTCTTATGCATAGGGAAGTTAGAGTAAAACAATTTTCGAGACAGACGGGCGGACCGACCGACCGACGGGACAAAGTGATTCCTTTATATCCCCTACACCCCCCCCCCCATCCCCCGAGCTACCTACTGGAAGTGGGGATACAAAAACACCAAATGCACCAGATAACTGATCAAACCTTTAGGCGGTCCAAAAGAAACTGTATGGCTTCTCTTGGTTTTTGCTCCTGTTTATCTGTGAGTTGTTCAAAAGCATCAGTCCATGTGTCATCATACAACGCCCCGAACTTCTCAGACAACTTCATGGCTCTATTAGGATCACTGAGGTCAGCTATATCTGGGTTTTGATCAGTGAGCTTGTGGCCTGCTAACTTGCTAAATCTGCACAAATATAGTATATATGTATTATTTGTAGCTTTCATTTCTATACAAAGTTTCATTAATTAGATGAACATTCTAGATAGCACAAAGACACAATTTTTAGTAACGGTGACCTTGATCATCACCCCATCAACACAATATGTAATCCCAAGCGAGGTCTAGAAGTTTCATATTATTTTCGGTTGTGTCGGTCTGAGACGGTTTAGGTTTAAAAAAGACCGATTGTAATGACTGGTAATCGGTCCGACCAGTTTTCTTGATTTACAGTCACTAAAAAAATCGTGATAATTCCCTGATTTCAATAAACAATACACACATTGTATGGCCAAAATGCTCTGCAAGTGCGAAACGCCGGCGGTACAGTGATGCGTTAATTACCCCTATCGTGTCACTATTGTTATATTACTGACACCGATCGGTCTGTACTTCACGATAAAATCGTGTCTGGTTTCTATAGAGACATTTTTTGCAACCATAATGTAATCCTCGTGGAAAACGTGCATTTTGCTGCATAATATTTTTATGTACAGTGCTGCATTCATAATGATATAAAATATTAATATTAAATCTATCTGAACATCGTGGTAAACACATAGTTCAATACAATTAGTTTATTCGTTAATTGGTTTAATTGACGTTCATGACGTCATGTGGTTAATTACAAAGTGACCACATTGTATTACATTCTTTTTTAACTTTAGTTCAGCAAAAGTCGTAAAACAGACATAGAAATTAAAATTTTGTTGAAGATTAAGGTTTGGAAACGTAGTAGTTTATATTAATAATTAAAATACAAAATTTCGGATATACCTTATATTTCGGATAAACATAATTCGGATACAGAACGGGCGTTTTATTGTACTTATTAAATTGCATTATCTTTAAATTTCTGTGAAGTTAAAACTTACAAAATACATAGAAATGATCAATTATTGAAGTTTTAGTCATTGAAACTCGAAATATAATATTAATACTTTAAAATACACATGTTCGGCCATGCTCCATTTTCGGATACACAATATTCGGATAAATCATTAGTGTGACAGGCGGACCACAGGACCGATTGACTTTCCAGAGAAATATGATCCCTGATTTTTAGTAATGGTGACCTTGACGACACCCACCCCATATGCAATCCTAAGCATGGTCTCAATATAAAATATCTTTGTATTAAGTTTCATTGAAATATCTCAACGTGTTATCAAGTTATTGAGCGGAAACCATTTCCTATTTTTAGAAACAGTCACATTGATCCAAACCACCCCCTATGCAATCCCAAGGCAGGTCTCGATATAAGGTATCTATGTATTAAGTTTCATTACAATATATCAAAGCATTCTTAACTTACTGACCGGAAACAGTTTTTTGATTTTTAGTAAGAGTGACCTCGACCCTAGCCACCCCATATGCAATCCCAAGCGAGGTCTTTATATAACGTAACTTTGTTATTAGTTTCATTACAAAATCCCAATGTGTTCTAAAGTTATTGAGTGGAAACCGTTTTCTATTTTTCGTAACAGTGACCTTGACCCCACCAACCCCATATGCAATCCCATGGGAGGTCTTGGTATAAGGTATCTATGAATTAAGTTTCAATAGAATATATCAATGCGTTCTAAAGTTATTTATCGGTCATCATTTTTCTATTTTTAGTAATGGTGACCTTGACCCCACCCACTCCATATGCAATCCCAAGCGTGGTCTTCAAATAAGGTATCTGTGTATTAAATTTCATTAAAATATCTCAATGCATTCTCAAGTTATTGAGCAGAAACCGTTTATCTATTTTTAGGAACAGTGACCTTGACCCCACCCACCTCATAAACAATCCCAAGAAAGGTCTCGATATAAGGTATCTATGCATAAAGTTTCATTAAAATATCTCAATGCGTTCTAAAGTTATTAGGCAGAAATCTATTATTTATTTTTAGAAATGGTGACCTATACCCCACCCACCCAATATGCAATCCCAAGAGAGGTCTCAATGTAAGGAATCTATGTATGAAGTTTCATTTAAATATCTTGATGCATTCTCAAGTTATTGAGCGGAAACTGTTTTTAAGTAACAGTTACCTTGATCTTGACCCAACCCACCCATATGCAATCCCAAGCAAAGTCTAGATATAAGGTATCTATGTATGAAGTTTTATTACAATAGCTAAAATGAGAGAACGGAAACGAAAAGTTGACGCTGCCACCCCGCCCGCCCGCCAAACGACATACCCCAATCTAATAACCGAAATTTTTCTTCGAAAAATTATGTAACCAATTGTACATAGTTACTTAAATGTCAACAATGGAAGATGGGATTTGGATATTAATCTGAATACATTCATCTTCTAGCCAGGTAGACACAAACATTTAGTATTTTTTATAGGATTCATATTTTTGCACATTCATGACCGATACACAAAATATAGAATCACTACCTTAACCATTGTCGCCGATTAAAAGACAGAACAGAATAACGGGAAACATTCTGACCACTCTGATTAAAACGTTAAACAAGAGGGTCACGATGGCTCAATAGACCAATGGGGTCACCTGAGTACTGGCAAAGTATAAACCTAACTGTTGTGACCGGCTTGAACAAATGTGGGAATGTACGCCATAAATTAAATAGCTTGTCTAGCTCATTAACTCTCGTGTATGTTTGGCACGTAAGAGCAGAGGCCTCGATCAATAAACCAATACACAACTTGTCAGGAAGCCGTTGAGAATCGGCGGATAACTGCTTTACCTCTAACTAAAACACGTTGTAACATACCACGGTTATGCATTGGGTATTGTCTGATAACTGTTATAACTCTAATTCAAACAAGCTGTAACTAGAATTGTCACATGAGTGACGGATATACCCCAATAATATGGCCTAATCACAAAACTATGGCATCCAATCAAAAGAAATGTACAAAGAGAGAATGCTTTAATTTGTGAACGGACAACAGTGTATTTTGAAAAAAATTATGTAAATAGGAGCCATAACTGTCAACATTCAGTGGTTTGTAACCAAAGTTGAACCTGATCTGTATTTTATGATGTTACACCCACATACCAAAAATAATTTAAATATGTGAAGCCTTTTATTAGTTTTTGTCCATGTTTTGAGGGAATTTAAGTCAAAAAATGGCCATAACTGTGTCACAATTTAGTGGTTTGTAACAAAAGTCAAACCTGATCTGTATTTGATGATGCTACACATGTGTACCAATAATTATTTTAATATGTCAAGCATTTGTTGAGTTATCGTCAGGAAACCATGTTTTTAGGGAATTCAAGTCGAAGAAAGGGCCATTACTCTGTCAAAATTTAGTGGTTTGTAAATAAAGTCGAACTTGACTCATATTTTATGATAGTGCACATGTATACCAAAAATTATTTGAATATGTCAAGCCCTTCTTGAGTTATTGTCAGGAAATCATGTTTTTAGGGAATTTTAAGTCGAAAGGGAGCCATAACTCTGTCAAAATTTAATTTACACAAACTGAAAAAGGGCTTCGACAGGTACCGTATTAAAACCACAATATTTCCGGAACAAGGGCGGTGACCAATATTTTTTTAGACTGTTTAGTTTAAGGGTACATTGACACGTTTGTGCAAATTTTAAAGAAAATCTGTCGTTGGAAAAAAAAAGGGAAAAAATTGTTGCCAACGTCTTTAACATGTGTAATTGAGTTTGCTTAATAAAATGCTCAAGTTCTTTTATTGAAATTAACATGCAGCTATTTTACTGTTTCTTTCTTAAATCCAAAGTTCATTAAAATAGCTGTTCTAAACCAACCTTGAAATTTTAATTTGCTAAATTATCATTTGGCATCAGATCAGAGATCATTTAATGTCCAGTTGTTTGATTCCTATGCTTGTTGCATTGCTTTTAGATAACTGATGTTTTTCAAATGTTGTTACATGCTACAAGATACCCAAATAAATGTTGAACCCTGTGTCTTTATTCCATTAAGAATTCAATCACCACTTTAAGCAGAAAAATATGCAAGAAAAGCTGTTTATTACATTAAAAAAAACATTCTTGTAGGTAGGAAAAACGCCTTCCACACTCAACCCTTCTGCTGCCGCAATGTTCATGAGCTTCCTACGTTCCTGGGCTTGCCATTGCTTGTCAAAGACAAACTAGATGCGCCACAGACACTGATGCCCCCCACGATGCATGTTTGGACACAGACAAAGGCCGTGTCGCCAACACTATTTTTTGCGTTTACAAATTAATTTTCATATATATTCTACAATGGAAAAAATTAAAGGACCATAATTCTTCCAAAATCATCTACATATTAAGGTTTTTCAGCTGTGAAACTTTTAGGGAAATCTACCAAGCAGTTAAAGAGTAGTTGAGCAAACAAAATTCTGTAGTGTGAAAAACAACTAGAATTGTCACATGAGTGACAGATAAACCCCCACAATATGGTTTTTTCACAAAACTGAAGCATCCATTCAAAAGAAACGAACAGAGAGAGAAAGCTTTAATTTGTAAATGGTCAACACTGTATTTGAAAAAATTTAATTCCAATAGGAGCCATAACTGTGTCAACATTTAATGGTTTGTAACCAAAGTTAAACTTGATCTGTATTTTATGATGTTACACATATGTACCAAAAATAATTTAAGCATGCAGTCCAAAGAACAGCTATATTCCACACCATGATCCTTCATTCGATTTTAAAGGTGAATTTGAAATATCACACTGACGTTAATCAGTTTTATAAAAATTCCTTAAAGGGCATAGGAGATATGGAGCTGACACAAAAATGGAGGCTAAAACATTTAACCTTTAAGTGTGACCTTGACCTTAAGGTGGCAAGACTGCTCCATGCCTTCTGCACATCGCCTCAGTGTGATAAACATTTGAGCCAAGTTTTAAGAAAATCCTTCAAAGGGCACAGGAGATATAGAACAGACATGAAAATACAGGCTCAAACATTCAACCTTCAAGTGTGACCTTGACCTTGAGTTGGCGTGATTGGCTTATGCTTTCTGCACATGGTCTCAATAAGCAAAACATTTGAGCCAAGTTTCATGAAAATCCTTCAAAGGGTTAGGGTATATGGAGCGGACACAAATATTGGACATAAAAATGGAGGCTCAAAAATTTCACCTTCAAGTGTGACCTTGACCTTCAGCTGGCTTGAAAGGCCCATGCCTTCTGCACATCCTCTCAATGACCTAAATATTTGAGCCAACTTTCATGAAAATCCTTCAAAAGGCATAGGAGATATGGAGCGGACACGAAATGGGAGGCTCGAATATTTGACCTTCAAGTGTGACCTTGACCTTGAGCCAGCGTGACTGACTCATGCCTTGTACACATTGCCTCAATGACTTGAACATTTTGGCCAAGTTTCATGAAAATCCTTCAAAGGGTATAGGAGATATAGAGCGGACACAAAAATGTTACGGACAGATTGACGGACGGCAGGGGATCAAATATGTGAAACCTTTCATGAGTTATTGTCAATGTTTTTCGGGAATTTAAATTTAATTTAATTTAAGTTAAATAAAGGGCCATAACTCTGTCAAAATTAAGTGGTGTGTAACCAAAGTTGAACCAAATATGAACTTAACCCGTATTTTATGATGCTACACATGTATACCAAGAATTATTTGAATACGTCAAGCTATTCTTGAGTTAGTGTCCATAAATCATGTTTTCAGGGAATTTTGAGTCGAAAAGGGGCCATAACTCTGTCAAAATTTAGTGGTTTGTATCCAACATCGAACTTAACCTGTATTCTATGATGTAACACATGTGTACCAACAATTATTTGAAGCTTTTCTTGACTTATGATACGGAAACCAAAAACCAACAGACCGACAGACAGGCCCGCAGACCAACAAGCTCACTCCTATATACCCCCCCTAAACTTTGTTTGTGGGGGTATAACAAAGGGCCAGAATTCTGCCATAATTGGTCACAGCCAACATTCCTTCCTTTATGATCATCTACACATTCAGGTTCTTCAGCTGTGAAAGTTTGAGCGAAATCAGCCCAGCAGTTAAAGAGGAGTTGAGCACACAAAATTCTATAGTAAAAAACAACAACAAAGGGCCTTAATTCTGCCTAAATTGGTTGAAATTACAGTCGAAACGCGATACTACGAACAGTCATGACACACACTGATTTGTACGTAGTATCGCTTTGGTCGTAGTATTGCATCTTTCGGAAATTACGATATTATCGTATTTGTTCTTACATTATGTGTTAACAATAGTGTATGTATTGCATTATAAATAAAAAGAAGCATAAAATCAATCCACGCACAGTTATCGAATTTGTAAAATATACAAATTAAAGTCATTTAGTCAAACGCAAATCTCACACTGCATCATTTAAAGTTACTTAAAATAGTTAACAAATTTGTGAACAACTATCTTAGTCCACGGTGCAAACAAACCGGCTAGGTATCTAATGGGGAAGAGGTGTGAAATCTTTGTTGAAAAGGTGTGAAAAGTCTCCTTGACAATATGAATCGTAGTATCGCGTTAAAGTTTCAATAAGAACATTATGATGGGACTGAAAATTTGTTCGTAATAACGCATCTTTCAGAGTATCGCAAAATCGTAGTATCAAATTTTTTTTGTAGTTAAATATAAAAGGAAAATGGGGGCAACCAGCAGCCTTATTCCTAGTATCCCGTCATTTTGTAGTATCGCGATTCGCAGCATGGTGTTTCAACTGTATTCAGAAATCCAGAAAGTGGTTTCAGACAAGAAAATTGTCAAATTTGCCTATACAGCCATATAGAATCAGAATTCCCCATCCCCTGGTAGCCATGTTTTTAACAAATCAGTATTATTTGAAGGAATTTGATAGAGGCTCGTCCAAGGAACAGTTCTATGAAACTATTTGAAAATCCTTTAAGTGTTTTCTGACGAGAAGACTGTCAAGTTGTCTATATCGACATATATGGTCAAACTTCACCACATGGAGGCTAAGTTTTGTAACATATCAAAATTACTTGAAGGGATTTGGTAGATGGTCACCTAAGGAACATTCAGTGAAACTATTTAAAAAATCAGCAAGTGGTTTTGACCAGAAGATTATCAAAAATGCCTACAGTATACAGCCATATAATGGTCAAACGTTCCCACCCACTGGCGGCCATGTTTTTCTTTAAATATCAAAGTTATTTGAAGGTATTTGGTAGAGGGTCCAACAAGGAACATTTCTATAAAATTATTATAATTTCAGTACCTGGTTTCCAAAGAGAAGATTGTCAAAATTGCCTGTATGGCCATATACAGTCAAGCTTTCCAGCCACTGGTGGCCATGTTTTTAAAAGAATCAAAATTACTTGAAGGAATACGGCAAAAAGTCACCCAATGAACATTTCTGTGGAATTATTTCAAAATCCAGCTAGTGGTTTATGACGAGAAGATTGTTGCCTATTAAACTATTTATGGTAAAAATTCGCCACCCACAGGCAGCCATGTTTTTTAACTAATCAAAATTATTTGAAGCAATTTTGTAAAAACTCACCCAAGGAACATTTATCTGAAATTACTTTGAAATCCATTAAGTAGTTTCTGAAGTGAAGATTGTCAAAGTTGCCTGTATTGCTATATACCGTCAAACTACACCACCCCCTAGAGGCAATGTTTTTAACGAATCTAAATTATTCTAAGGAATTTGGTAGAGGTTCATGAAATGAACATTTCTGTGAAATTATTTCAAGATCCACTTAGTGGTTTCTGATAAGAAGATTGTAAAAGTTGCCAATACAGCCATGTACTGTCGAACTTTCCCGCCCCCACCAGGGGTTCCGCTGGCTCAAAAAAAGCCACTTTCACAAATTTGGAGCCAATATGCTATTTGTCATATATCAACATACTTCTCTATGTACAGCAATAGCCACTATTAAATAGCATTAAATGCATTCTTATTATAAAACTAAGAAATACAATCATTAACTTATGGGAATTTAGATTTTACAACACTTTACTTGAACAGATTTAGTAATGTTGATTGTTTTTAAACAGATTAAGTAATGTTGATTGTTTTGTAGAGTCGTGGAAATATATATGACACCTGTCTGTCTACAATTCATGTTAAAATTCATCATGACTATGGACAAACAGTTTGACAATGCTCAGAAATAATTCCAGACACAGAACTGTTTTCATTTGTATTCAGCCTATATTTAGGTCAGCCTCATTTTGGAATGAAGTAAACCACGTGTCCCAAGATGCTCTTTTCTGATAACTGTGTTGTTAATTTTAATTGAAATTTTGTCTATTGCAGATTAAATCATTTCACATTTTTAACTAGTCAAAAGAGTAAAAATCAATAATGCTGATTTTGGATTTCAACTAAATGTTTACATAGCCTTACCAAGTGGAAAACTGATGCTATGACATAAGAGATGAGCTTTAACACAATGCCATGCTTGTCTGCAACAATAGGCTAAGTAGTGATCTGATAACAATGATATCAATGCCATGGTCATGTTTGTAGACGCAGTTTTGTTGCAAATGAGATTTCTTACACCAGATAATGCAGATTAGCACAGTCTAATATTATGTTGTCTGCAATAAAATTCACCACTTTGAAAAAACTGTCGCCACTTTCGCGAATTTGCCTCATTAGTCGACAGTGGTGATCGACAGCAAAACCCCTGCTCTGGCTGCCATATTTTTCAACGAATCAAAATTATTTGAAGGAATTTAGTGCAGCGTCGGACAAAAAACATTTCTCTAAAATTATGTTGAAACTCGCAAGTGGTTTCGGACGAGAAGATTATCAAAGCTACCTATACAGCCATAAACAGTCAAACTTCCCCACCTCCCTGACGGCTATGTTTTTAAACGATCATCAAAATGCTGACAGCGTTGAAAGACAAAAGGGATACAAGCATGTGAATTATGAGTGCATTTTTGCTTAAAATATTAAATTTGAATAAAGTTCAAATTTCAACCTTTACACTTGAGATTATCACTTCTTAGTGAATAATATATGACATAATACAAATTCATGTGTAAGTAATGAACAAATATTTTTCAAGCTAATTATCTTATGCAAATGGAATTAAACATGCTAGTTAACAAGCGTGGTAACGAGGAGCATGGATTGTTCGTGATTTGTAACATACTAGTCAAAAGTAGCTCATAAAATGCATGTTTTCGATTTTCAATACGACACTTCAATTACATTGCAGTAATTAGTAATCAAAGTATTTAGAATAAGAATCGGTAACAAGAAATAACACTTTCCTAACGAGTCAAATATAACCGATGTAGTGCATTAATTAAGTGGTATTATTCTTGGACACACATGTAAATATTCGGGGTGCATACAAGTAAAGAGCAAAAAATAGAGGTGTCATTAATATGACACAACTTTTTAATTAATTGACTTTTTTTAGACTCTTTTGAGAGGGTAATTTCCAATTTCCAGCTATTAATTTTTGTTGTTTTCAAAGAAGAACCTTTTCAGATTTTGATTTATTGACTGGTAGCCTGCAAAGAAAATATGTAGTTTTCCACGATACCTGTTTTGAAATTATCCTCTCAAAAGATAGTCTAAAAATTATCTGAAAGTATTTGGTACAGGCCCACCCAATGAACATTTTTATTAAATTATTTCAAAATCCAGTAAGTAATTTCTGACCAGAAGATTGTAAAAGATGCCTATATGGCCATATACAGTCAAACTTTCCCACCCTCTGGCAAGAATATTAAAAATAAAATAAAAAATATTTGAATGAATTTGGTAAAGGGTCACTCAAGGAAGATTTCTGTAAAATTATTTTGAAATCCACCAAGTGGTTTCAGATTTTAAAATTGTTCGTGTTTTTGAAGCTTTCAATTGCCATGGCAACCAGAGTGTTCTATATACAGTTGAATGCTGCTATTTCGAAGTTGTTGGGGCTGACAAAAAAAGTTTGAAATTGGAATGTTATAAAAATAGTAATGTTCAACCTCCGCACACAGATTTGACTGGTTCTAAGCATACATGTGGCTCTAATCGAATCCCTGCCGTCAAAACAAACCACATGATGATAGGGTTAATTAACACCATGTGTTAATACAACGTTGCCATGTATAATGAAGATTTTTAACTAAAATTGTAATAATTGTAAATATTCAAGCATTATGTTAGAGTTTTTTGTTACTCACAATTATAACTCTACAGTATATCCACTTAATGCTGATTATTTACCCATGGGTCAGTCATCACTTGGTAAACCCGAGAACAACTGAAGGTGCAAAAACTAAACAGAGCGACGACTGCCAAGTCATCACACCTTTGATACACAGCTTGGGCTTATGTGCGACTTCGAAATAAACACTGATGATTACGTGTGAAAAACGTAGCTGGGACCCGATTTTTATTTTGAAATAGAGATGAATTCGAAATAGGCAAATTCGAATTAATGATTGTTATTTTAGTTGAATAAAGAAGGAAAAGATAGTTCCAAATAGCAATTAATTCAAATTAACGGTGTTAGAAATAGCGGTGTTCAACTGTATTCTATTGAATTTAAGTAATTTGTTAAAAGACCACCAAAGGATAAGGTTTTGCTTAAATAAGAGAAGAAGTCGTTTAAAGTAAAAATTGATGACCAACGAAAAATAACGGACAGTGAGTGACCACAATAATAGCGGAACTTGGTTAGCTAAAAAATGTCGTTATCGCGATAATTGTAAAATTGTTGACGACATACAGACGACACAGGAGAGGTCCTCTATATCAATAGCTCACTGAGCACGAACAGGTGAGCTAACAATTTTAGCAGCTTGATGTAGTCTGACAATATGTTTAACCCTACTGATGTTATTTAGTGTATATTTATATTACTTATATTTACCTATTTTTCAAATCGGTATGGTCTTTGGTTAGGGTCTCCAGATTACCTTCCAGTGACCTAATCGTTCTATCTTTCTCTTCAATTGCTTGTTGATACTTCTTTTCTGCATTTTCCAAATGCACAGTGCGCTCAAGGTATCCATTTCTACTCTCTATTACTGCATCATAATCTGCCATTTGTTTCTTAAGATCTGCATTCACTTTCTTATATTTGTTGCCGAGATCTTCATTCTTCTTGTTTATTTCATCACGGCATGACTCCAATTCACTAATTGTCTTTTGAAGTGATTCAATGTCTTTATTTCTGTAAAACAACTAATATGTACGGTCATGTAATTATGCAAACATGCATAATATAATTAATATGTTAGAGTGAATTATATTCTGTAGACTTCACATACTAGTAATAAGGTCAGCAACAATAACATAGTTCCTTTATTTTACTGCATAAAATATTTAAACTCCAGAAATGGCATGCACAATCAAACATAACTGAATATTTCTTTGCAAAAAAAAATCAAAATGGATGCTGTCCAAATAATGTCTGACAGCACATTTATCACTTTCAACTTAATACATATTTTTATTTGTTGACAAATTTTATTTATTTACTTCAAATCTGAATGCATTTTAGCTGTCACTACAATTCTTTACAAAAGTACAACATACAAATGTTAACTGTATAGTTTTCCAAATACAAAGAACTTGAATAATAAGTGAGCTATAAAACTTACTTTTGCGTTAGGTCTGTTTGTATTTTTTTGTTTTCTTTTTCAAGTTCCTCGATTTTCAATCTGTCAGCTGCTATTTGTTCGGGGTCCTTTTCATCTCTGTATGATAGTCATTAAACAAACATAAGACTATAATTAGACACATGAATACCAATACATTGAACACATGATAATTTATTAATTGATTATTTATGGGATATTCCGAAACATTGCTCCAGAACTTCCGTGAGATGTACAAAAATTAATGTAATAGGTCAGACATAACAGCTTCAAATTAATAAAATAATATATATCTTAATCAATGGCCAGTTAACTAATAAGCTTTAGGGACAAGCAACAATTTGCACAATCGTTTTTAAGTAACGAGATACTCATTAAATGGATATACATTAGTACGTATTCTTAAATGTGAAACTAAATGAAAAATATCAAATTCAAATGCAGTGTTGTTTTCACTTTTGGGGAAAAAGGTGGCGGGGCCCTTCAGATAAAGAATTTTATGGCAAAAGGGAACTTTTTTTTTTTAAAGCATTATTACATTTTTATATTCTACTTTGTTTCAAAACATTAATGAATTGTTTTGCTGCAAATGATAACTTATAATCTGCACAAATTTGGTATGATAAAAAGTTTAAGGGATTCTTTAAAAAAATTCCTCCGTCTTTGTCAATTTTTGTCCAATTTCGGTCAAGTTTCTTCAAAATAAAGCTTAAATTCTGAAGGGAATTTTAAATTAAATCTAGGGGGAAAATATATGTTTTTTAAACAGGGGAATAGGGCCGAATTTCGACACCAAATTGGCCATAAAAAAACAACACCAAAATGGCATAAATATTGTCGAATCAATTAACATTTTAATTTATTCATCCATTTATAATACATACTTTTGGTTTTTTGGTGAATGGCCTCCATCAGCTGAGCCTGCATTTACACCAGTGGTAGTTTGTGATAAACTGAAAGTGCAAAATAGTTTTGAAAAGTATTTCTTTTCTCATTCAAAGTAGAGTGATGCATATTATGAAAATCAACCCAGAGTTTATTTCAATAACCTTTTTATATGGGAGACGGTTACCTTCTTCATATTGTTTTTAATAACATAATTATAATGTCATTTAATTATTGATTTATTTGAAACATCTAAAAATGTCAATAGAACCATGCGGTGTTTGCGAGCCAGTTTTTCTTCCTGCCTAACACTTATTCTAATGGAGGAATACTGAAGTGTAAAAGGTTTTCAGAAGTACATGAGGTAAACATGTAGAAACTGATGAAAGTGAAAAGATATCTCTAATTATCTCTTATAATGCATCATATGTGTAACATTATCAATTGAGATACCATTGAAACTCAGTTTTGAAAGGTTTATTCACTAATCATTTTATCATTCAGAGTACTTTGTATTCCTGAAATTCAATCTGACTCTACGATCTTACGCAAGTAATGACGTACCAAAACTCTCCCTTAAGAACTTTGCTTAGTTATCATGTGCATGATTGCAGATGAGACACAATGCTGTCATGCAAGACTACATGCTTAACAAGAGCCACCATAATTTTATTATTGATTCACTTATAACTTATTAGTAATCATGGTACGGACTGTTTCAAACACAAGATGTGATGCATAAATGCTGAGGTTTCCTGTATTTCACACATTTGTATTCATGTGCAAACAGTTTGTCTACACAATACAATCTCAATATGTTCATAAAATAAATATTCTGATTTAATTTAAAGCTGCTACTTCACAGATGATAAGAAATATATGACCGTGGCCAAAAAACTTGATTATTAATGTTTACCTAAAAGTATTGCCTAAATTATATTGCAAAAAGTCGTACAAACTAAATTTTTAACAAATTACTTCAGAGTATCTTCTTGGGCTTGAACCCTTAGCGTAAGACTCAGCGCTACTTGTTGTTTCGGACGTGTTTTGTACACTACGGAACTCCGGAAGTGAAATTGATCGGCTTATATGGGTCACTTGATCATTTCACAAACACAGCCTACATGAACTAAAAATGCTTTTGAATTCATGTTCTAATAATGCATTCTACAAATCAAACCAGTGTGTTTAAAACTTTTGTTAATGTGTCAACAATGTGAGTTCAGATAGTTGTATCTCATAATATCTTAATTTACTAGATTTGAAACAATTTTTTCATTTTTGTTATTTTCTCAATCTGTCACGTAGCAGCTTTAAAAGTAATGCGTTTTCGTCCAAAAGAAAGCTGAAGACAATGCATATTGCAAACAGGAATAAATGAATGAATAAATAAAGCAAACATCATTTGTCAAAATTCCAATTCCTTAAATGCAAACAATTTCTTAGGTAAAAAGCTTGTATATGAATAAAAATATTAAATCTTAATATTTGTAACAGTGGTCAACAAATTGTGTATTTATTTGTGCATATATATATATATGTTGTAACATACTCTGTAGGTTTGTTAGAGGAACTTGCAGGTGAAACCGTTATAGGTAGTTTTTTTGTGGGACACATTTCTGACCTGAAATACATTGTAAAAATCTAAGTTGTAATGAGTCATACTGAAGTAACAGAGTAAGAGGTGGTTATAGATGTATAGTACTGATGTGATCTGAAAGATCAGCTATCTGCAACATCTTAGAGTCTCTCTCTCTCTCTGGGTATTCAAAACCAGACACCAGTTATTATTTCCAAATAATAACCAGGATATCAGTAAAACTGATGGATGCTCCCCAATGCCCTATGCCTAGTAATAGGAATACAATCAGAAGAGCAGAGATGTCAAAAAAAACTAACAAAAACCATAGGAATTCCACAAAAACCAAATTTTTGGAATGCAAATGCCTAAACTTTAGAACTTATATACAACTAGAAACATGGCCGCGCCACGTGTTCTAAGTGCCATAGGAACCAGAGTTTTCCATCTACTGAAAGGAATAAAATGAATTTGTTAAAGGACTATCCTAAGAACATTTCTACCAAGTTCAGTTAAAATCTGCCAAGTGGTTTCAGAAGAGAAGTTGTTTAGGCAAATTATTGACAAGGACGGACATCGGGTGCCAGACGGTGATTAACCAGAATAGCTAACACTTGAACACGTGTGCTAAAAAGGTGCAATAATTCTACTGTTCCTGGCCCGATTTTATGGTCATACACAAGCTGTGTAATATCCCCACCACATCAAACTTATTCTCAGTATGTTTAAAAAAATTTAGCCGGCTGGACGTTCACTGTGTGCAGATGGAGTGGACGTTGTAGCGATGTTTTATGGTCTGTTTACAGACTGCTTTGGATCGGCTATGAATTTGATCGGGAATGATGCTCTAGAACTTTGAGCCTGTTCAAAAGTTTTGGGCGATAACCCTGTTCTGCAATTAGAAGACAATTGTATAAACACTGGTTATGATATACCTTGGTAAATCACTTACCGCGGTCAAAATCTTCGTTAAGATACCGCGGTAGATTTTCACTTGTATAAAGCTTTTGACCACGCGGTATCTTAACCAAGGTGATTGAGCGATTAACCTGGGTTGTTTTACCCAGAAATCCTAATATTTATTTATGCGGAAATTTCCTAACGATCGGAGTAAGAAATCAAAATGGCCGAAATGAAGGAAATTGAAGGAAAGAAATACTAGTCATGATATCTGATAAAAAGCCTTCATACAGTCAAAAGTTAAACAATGATATATTTGCAAAAATATGTTTAAAAAAATGTACATTGTGAAAAAACACACAAGCACAATACTAAAATGAGGATACTCAACACATCAATATTTCAACACGCTTAAACTTATTATTAACAGATTTGTTGATCCGCTTCTTCGACTATTTGGAGAGAAATACAATGTAAATCTTTAAATTAATTTTGTATATCTCCTATAATCTGTATCTAGCCTTTTACATGAATTATACTTTTAACCATTATCTGAAGTTGGGCCCATGTTGGGCCCATTATAAAAACATTGCTTGTTAAATGTCTGTCCTTTTCAGAATAACAAAAACAAAATAAGGATTAACTTGCATTTCATATTCAAAAACAGAGTACAGAAAACAACTCTTGAAAATATGCAAGTATTTCACACTAAAAAATATGCATATATTTCACGCTAATTAAATTAAATCTATTCAGCACTCTTTTACTACCATCATTTCAAAGATTGGAATTCTTATTGAAATACTCCTTTTGGTGCCTCTAATATGATTCCCATTCAGACTCATCAACCCTTTACGATGATGTGTAAAATTTGTCCAAAATGTGTGATGTCATCGAATGTATTCTGGGTCAGTAGACGTGTAGAAATCGTGAAGTGTACATCGGAGAATTGAAGATGCAAATTTTGATAACTTTATACTTGAATTTACGTTTAAAGTATGGCTATATATATGCGTTGATCTATACTGTATTTTTAGATGAATGTCAGCCTTGCTTGTGTGGTTAAAATACTCTAACCAAGGTAAGCTAGGTGGGTAAAAATATACAGCGGTAAGTGCGTGGTTAAGTTTTTGGAAATTGTTTATACAAATCGTTTTAAATATGGTAGGGTTTAGGTTACTGCGGTATCAATGTTTACCGCGGTAAGAAATGTTTATACAATTGGCTGTAGAAGGAGTAAAAAGAGCTGACCGCACTCACAATGGAACTGCCATACTTTGATCGTACCAGGGACATGTTATGTCGTGGTGCCTTCTGGCGTCAAGTGTGCACACCGACCAGTTTGTTTGTAGCTCTTTAATCCCATTCGCAGACTTACCAAACTTGACTGCACTAAATTGTTAGTACATAGTTACAGCATTTTAATACGAGCGAAACAAAATAAACAACCTTTGAACATGTTCGCAACACGTTTCTATACATTTCTCCTAACGATCTACTCGTTTCGAGAACGTCCTTTGCGTTCTTATGCTGTTTTTACAGCGTTCATCCAGTCTGCAGGTAAAGTATAAATAAGAACCATAGATAATCATGCAGTTCTAAACATATTGTTGCTGGAAGTAGAGCACAATTACAATGAGTTGATAGAGCTAGAGAGAAGAAAAGACAACAAAGTACTTGTTGGGGTAGGAACTGGTTAAAACCAAGGAGAATAGCCATAGAATGTGATCAAGATCTTGACAAGAGAGATATGTTATGCATGTATGATGGAGCTAAAGAATAATTCATGCTGTAATTCAATGTCCCAAATGCAGCATGTGGTCCTCTAGATCAGAAACATGTAGCCATCAGAAAGCAGCTCCCATGTCGGGAACTATGTACCACAACTACAAAGGATTCTATTCAAATATCCTAATAGCCCTGGTGGAGGCCGATTACAAATTCATATGGAAAAATGATGGTGGTTTTGGAAGCCAGACTGATGCCCAGATCAAACAAGAATGCCTTGAAGACGGCTTGTTCGATTCCATCTTCCTGCACCCTTGCCAAATGATGTTCAGGACTTTCCCTATTCCCTGCTGGGAGATGACACTTTGGCCTTTGCCAGTATCTCACGAAGCCATATTCAGGCCGTCACCTGACAAGAGCAAAAATTATTGCCAACTACAGGATCTCGAGAGTCAGATGTATGGTCGAAACTTCTGTTGGCATTATAGCCCAAAGATGGCGAGTCCTCTTTTCAACAATGTAACAGAAGCCAGTGACAATGCACAACTTCATTCGTCTCCGAAAGCCAGCCATTCAGAACAAACAACAGGATACAGAAGATGATGCATACCACCTCAATCCTCATTCTTGAAGACAAGATGTCAACCTTCGAGACTTGGACATGCCGCACGGAAAAAAACAAAATACAATCTTGACCAAGAGACATAGGCACTTTGTAAGAGATTATTTCAAGACCCCAGCAGGACCCATCGCAGGACAGAATGATTGAAATGTAAGTACCGTGACAGAAGACATTGAAGGACACTGTTTGGCGATTAGCTTATGATATTTAATTTGTGTATCTTATTCTTATTTTATAAAATTATTTTGTAAACATAAAATGATAAGTAAGGGGAAAGGATTCTGACCTACACCCTATGGAGAAGAACTAGTAACAAACAGGGTAAAACGGATATCAAGACGTGATGGGACATTATGAGAACTAGTTTTGAGTTGATAGATCTATCAAGATTAAATAAAAAGTCAAGTTTTTATTGAGATAACGGCAAAATTGTTGGACCTCAGCCTTTGGCTCCGGTACAGTTTGTGGCTGCCTGGCTGGTCACTATTTATGCCATATGGCCCTCAGTGGGGTTTTCTTTTTATTAACTATAACACTATTATTTGAATACACAACCCGAATTTGCAATGAGGAACTGAACTCGAGTTAATTTGAATTGAACCAAGAAAGCGGGTACTTTGGGGTACCCGTTGCACCTCCTCTTGGTAACGAATCGTAACATAAAGTTTCATTGAAGTAGTTGCTGAGAAACAGCCCTGACAAGAAAGTGGAAAGAAAGGACGGACAGGACAATGCGGCGACTATATGCTCCCCGAAAATTTTAAATGTCCGCTTTACCTGTACAACTAAGCCTTGCAAATAGTGTACACCAGACAAATAGCAATAGCATAAAAAATTGCCAACTTCAGTCAAGAAATTCCTGACAGTAAAAGCCTAAACAACATTTGGATAGACAGATAAAAATTATTACGGGTGACTTCATCACAATTTTGTTTTCCATGTTCGAATGTATGCAATCATGAAGACTCTTTAAATAAGGACTTAGCCATTGATGTGATAAGAAGGAAATTTGTCCCTTTTTGTTGCAGGTTCTTTATTGTATGCATACATTCTAATTACAAGTAGGAAAAAGTGGCCCTGGGTCACTCAGAGTTAAATAAATCATAATGGCTTGTGAAACTTTTATGGCATGCTCAGAGGTGTTTCAAGCAAACAAGTGGGCCATAAAGGCCCTCCAAGTAATTCGTTGGAATTGGGTTAAGGTAGGCATTCAAGAAATGTTTGTGTTATATTATTTCAAAATCCAGCTAGTGATAGAATATTTTTCAAGTTTTTAATAAAGTTATTCCAGGAAAACTACTCTGCCCCATAGAGGTCTTCAGAATCAAAGTAAATTAAATGATTTTGGTAGAGCGTCACCCAAGGAACATTTCTGTGAAATTATTTTGAAAACCAATCAGTGGTTTCTGACAACAAGATGTTTGAAGTTTTCAATATAGCCAGATAAGGAAAAATTGCCCACCCAAGGAACATTCTTATCAAGTTTCATTACTTTCCCACAAGTGGTTTCAGCGGAAATTTTGTAAGTAAATTGTTGACGAAGGTCGATGAAGACGTACACTGGACAGTGACTGACCAGAATAGCTCATCCTTGTGCATAGGTGAGCTCAAAAAATGTCAATGCACTTTTTGAAATATAACATTATTTAAGTTTCCTGTCTTAACAAACAAGTATAAAAAAGGTTTAACACTAGTAGTCACGTGAAAAACACGGCTACATTGTATACGTCACAAATTACGTCATATGTCATTTGCAAAAATATAGCGTTCTTTTATTGTTTGTCTGTGTGACATTTATTTAACAAGATGTGTTTAAGTCTGAATATACCTTTCATCCTCTTTCAAAGGTCTTTTGGAAGAGTCTCTTTCACCATCTTTCTGGTATATTGCTCTATAAAACAAATAAGACTTAAATGTGCAACCAAATATGCAGCCAACTGTGACTCAACAGATCTGCAACAGGTAAACAAAAACCAGGAGAACACCAATGATACACCAAATGCATGCATACATAATTGTTTTTATATTACCCCTGCATGTGCACAAATAAGAATGATTCTATTTATAATTGATATATTTTAATGTTTATACTTTGTAATTTTAATTCATGATTACAACACATTAAATCCTTTAATCGAGAAAAGTGACATGTACTAGATCTACCCCTTAATATACATTTATTATTTATATACCTGTTTATATTCTCATATAATATCACATAGACTTGAAGCAATATGTTTAAATGTTTTTAAGACAAGTCTTTTCTATGTACAGTAAAAAATCATTAACCAAACTTAATTGTTCACTGACATGCAATATTTGAAGTTTAAAGCTTATTGTAAAGCATTTCCCTATTAATCCATTGTTAATTATGTTCTAAGATCTTGGAGTTCGCCGACAACATGCATGACTGGAAGAGACAGAGACATTAGGAATGGTGTTTTATGTGAATATAAAATCATGCAAGTAGGTTTGAAGTGGTATAATGGTATGCACATTGATTTAATTGACACCACTATAAGTGGAGATGGATAGGAGGACATTCAGGGATCATATGGGACTGCACTCCTATGATTTTCTCACATTTTAAAGACAAAATGGCACAAGTTCTCAAATTGAAGAAGTTATTTGTAGATCCTAGATTGAAATATTATCAAGATTAAAAGCAATCTAAAATGGGCAACAGTGTTAATGGTTAGAACAAGTAGATTTCCTAAATAAAAATCATTTTTAGCCAATATACAGACAGGTGATAGTTGTTCACAATGCAAAAGAATGTGTGGGTAAACAAAGTCTTTCAAACAGTTAATGGGAAAGACATGCAAAGGTTTATGCAAAACCTGGCTTATGTTGCTCAACATAACAAAAGCCAATGCAGCTAGATATAACAACATATTAAATTAAACATAAATTCAATCAATAGATATCAAATTTGTTTGATGTTTGCTGGTTTAAGTACATTATTTTCACAATAAACTCATATTCAAATTCGAATAGGTGTTCTTTACACAATCTAAGTTCACTAAATTTTATCAGCTGTTAGCTTAGCTGCCAGTTAACATTGAACTAGATGCCTGTTGGCCATATGTCGAGCCCGTTGTCAAGAAAGCATCTTTATATTGTTATTATTTTAAAATCACATTTTCTAACAAGCAGATCTGATCCTTTGACCTCTAAGTGTGACCTTGACTTTTGAGCTAGGGATACAGGTCTTGTGTGCGACACATGCTGTCTCCAAATAATTTGTGATGTTGTTGTTTTTTTAATTCTCTAATGAAAGATAAATTAAAAGTCCGGACAAGCTGTATTATGCTCATATTTGATACCTAAGTGTGAACTTAACCTTTGACCTAGGGACACATATCTTGCATGTGACATGCCATCTCTACATGGTAAACATTTGTGGTAAGTTATTTGAAAATTCCCTGATGAATGAATTAACAGTTCCAACAAGCTTGATTATGCCAATATTTAACCTTGGGACACAGGTCTTGCATACAGTGAATATGCGTCGCAAATTACTTTAAAATTCTCTGATAAATTATTTATTATCAGTCCAGACAAGATCGGATGGACGCACGCACGGACGCACTCAAGAACATACAGCAAACTGCCATTGTGACAACCAAGTCGAGCTGACCACAAGCGGGCTCGACAAAAATGGAATGGAATTTACAATAACACATTTTGATGTTGGTCTGCTTTAATTTTGAATATTTATAATCCTTTAACTGTTTGAAAGCTTAGGAAGTACATTGAGTCTTGACAGGTTACTTGTAGGTTTCACCTTGTCCTTTCCAGTTGACAGATGGATTTGACTTCTGTGGGTTTTTTGAACCTGTGGAACATGAGGTGGTGGATGTGGTGCATGGAACACTTATCTGTTAGTTATTTTCCAAATCCTTTCAACGTTTTTGTGATGTTTTTGTGTTTGACTTCTCATACTCAGAAAAAATTAACCTAACACTGAACTTAATGCATGAATACGAGAAAATAATGTGCCAGGAAATTCTGTTGAATTGATACATATCTCTAAAAATACTGTTGCAATGTGACCAATGTGAATGAACTAAAATTGTCATGCCATAAAAAAATCATTTAGAAGACACAGGTTTAACTTCTAATCTAAATGTAGAAGCTAATGTACAAGAGCAGGTAAATACCTATCATCTTTGCCCCTGGTACCAGCTGACCCACTCTTTTTTGCTTCATTTTGCCTGGATCATTGGAAAAAGGAATTTAATTAAAGAGGTATTTTGTCAAGGTGGTTTTTTATGGGCCATTGCATAATTAGTTCACAGTAGAATCGCTTTATGTTACTTATTAAAATTATAGGACCAATTCCAAGTAAAAATGGGACATAACGCAGTCAAAATTCATAACATATTTATTGGGGTTGTTGCACAAGATGCTGGATGAAAATAAAACTATAAATTTAAAGTGTATACCTTGTATTGTTAATTATAGGACTTTTAATTGAAACTTCAAACTAAAAATCAATGCAAGAAAGGGGCATATTTCGGTCAAAATACAACACATTTAGTTGTGGGGACCACATGCTGGTGTTGATGACACATTTATATTTCAAGTTTCAAGTGAATAACTTACGTTGTTCTTAAGAAATAAGACCTAAAAAACCTGAAAATCTATGAGCAAGAAGGGTACAACACTGTCAAATACACAACACAGTTAAGGTGATTGTTTCACCTGATGCTGGAAATTATGGCAAAGGTACATTGCAAGTTTTAATTGAATAACTTATCAACTATTGAAGTTTTATCACTTTTGAATGAAAACTTTATCAGGAAAATCAATATGATAAGGCTGCATACCTCTATAAAAGTACAAAAACAGAGTTATGGTGAACGTTGCGCCGGACGCTGGATTATTGACAAAAGTATATTCCAAGTTAAAATTGAAGAACTTATGTAGTTATGAAGTTACAAGTCTTTTGAATAAAAAATTTAACCATTTGCAGGCGTGGATGCCGGAGCCAGAGTGAGTTGCAAAGCCCATTATTTTCAAAACGTTGAGCTACAAATTCACTTCACATACTTTGAATGATCCGTGGATGGGTCCGTTAAATGATCCTCTGATGGGTCTGTCTCTGTCTCTGGAAACATCTGAAGTGAACACAATATATATACAACAGGTATAAACAATTGGTAGGCATTGATTCAAGTACATGCTTTTTACTTTTATACACACAGATTGTTGTTCCACCAGAAAGACTAATATACCTATTGCGACCATTCCCATAATGCAGCGTTTTTCGTCACTACTTTGGGAAATGTACCAGTACCTGCCATATGTCCCAGTCTCACCGGGATCGTCCCGCTTTCGCGAGGTTTGTCCCCGTATCCCGCTCAGATGCATTTTGTCCCGGTCAATCACAAAAATCGATGTTAGTGTGCAAAGAAAGTTGCATTGGGCCAACAATTTACTTCTTATCGCTAATCCCTTAATTCGTTAACAATGCCCGCTAGCCGCGTGTCAAAGAGAAGCAGTAATGATGACCCAAACAGCTTTCGCGGGATGGTGGTCATATAATCAGCGGTCACTAATTGCTGTTAGTCTTCACGAGGAGGTTGTATACAGTAACTGTATGTCATAGATCAACACTGATCTATATGAACGACAATTACGTTATCGATTCAGCTGTTGTTGTTTTCTTTATTGTTGAAGAGGAAATGTTAACTGCATTGTTTTCTTTATTGTTGAAGAGGAAATGTTAACTGCAGTTAACATTTCCTCTTCAACAATAAGAAAACAACAACAGCTGAATCGATATCGTAATTGTCGTTCATATAGATCAGTGTTGATCTATGACATACAGTTACTGTATACAACCTCCTCGTGAAGACTAACAGCAATTAGTGACCGCTGATTATATGACCACCATCCCGCGAAAGCTGTTTGGGTCATCATCAGCTGTTGTTGTTTTCTTTATTGTTGAAGAGGAAATGTTAACTGCATATGTTCGCCATACAGATACATAAGTTTGTTGTTATGCGCTACGAAACTTTTATTCAAAAGTAAAGATCTCACAGTTCTCTGCGCTACAAAGATTTTATATGGCAATCAATAAAACCACACTTTCCATGCGGATGACGGGACGTTGTACATGCCAGCATAATTTTGCTCGCTTTTCTTGCAGAACAAAGGATTTACATCAATAGTGAAAGTCAGTGGGCATGCTGTAAGGATCATTTTGGTAGACGCTCAAACATATAATTTTTCCCTCCTTGTTCAGGAAAATCCAAACAAATAATCAAATACATGGCATACCCTAAAGTCTTGTTCCAGGTTTCGCAAATTGGCAAATAATGAATATGTTTCACCTTTTTGTTTTAAGTTTTTTGCAGAACTGGAGTCTCCGGTTACAAAATATAATTAGATTTTATTAGAACTGATTAATGAAACTGATATAATTCACAGTTTTCATTATGGTAATTGGTTGCAGTTTGGAAACAAATTTTTGACGCGTGTTACTCGACAGTTTGCATAAAGTGATGAGTGTGAAATTTAATTCTCAATACGTGTATATAAACCCCATGCATCATGTATCATACCAAATCAAAATTAATCATCATGTCAAACAAATGAAAATGCAACGATCTCAGCCTCGCTGATAAATATGAAGTTATCAAACTTCTGGACCAGAAATGCCACAGACACAAACAGCTACGAAGATGGGTTGCTCGCAAGGTCAAGTGTCCCGAATATCAACTAATCAAGCAGCCATTGTGGAAGAATACGAGTCAAACGCTAATCCTGAATGAAAACGGCACCGCTCTGGGAAAGCTGCTGATGAAGAATCAGCCATATTAACCTGGTTCAACAGTGCCAGGTCTAGGGATATCCCTGTGTCTGAATTATTTTTCAAACGCACCGTATAATTGATAACAAACATCTATGAACGCTTTTCTGCATATTTTTAAGCATTCTAAAGTATGAAACATTTTGTTACGTGACAGGTTTGACATTATATCATCAAAATGGATTAAGTAAGATCATAACATACCTGATTAACATTGAAATAATTGAAATATGACTGATTCCGCATATATGAATACTCCGGATATTTGAATATTCGGACGTGACAAATGGGCTATTCAATTAAGCGGAATCTACTGTATGAGTTTTCATTAAAATATCTCGATGCATTTTCAAGTTATTGAGCGGAGACCGTTTTTCTATTTTTTATTTACGGTGACCTTGACCTTGACCCCACCCAACCCATATGCAATCCCGAGTGAGGACACAATTTAAGGTATCTATGTATGAAGTTTCATTAAAATATCTTGATGTCTTCTCAAGTTATTGAGCAGAAACCGTTTTTCTATTTTTAGTAACGGTGACCTTAACCTTGACCCAACCCACCCATATGCAATCCCAAGCGAGGTCTCAATATACGGTATCTATGTATGAAGTTTCATTAAAATATCTCTATGCGTTCCCAAGTTATTGAGCGGAAACCGTTTTTCTATTTTTACCAACAGTGACCTTGACCTTTGACCTGTTGACCTCAAAATTTATAGGCGTCTTCCTTTCCTCCCAAGTAACCAGCATAACAAATTAAATGATCGTACATCAAAGCGTTCTCAATATAACCAGCATACCAAATTAAATTATCGTAGGTCAACGTGTTCTCAACATATCGTGCGGAAATGGAATGGTATATGGACAGACCGACCATCTGACCAAAGGACAGGTGCAAAGCAATATACCCTCACTTCTTTGAAGGGGGGCATAATTATGGCCTTTTAGAAGATTACAGAAGAACCACTTTTTGCTTTCACACCTTCATATATCTGCTGATTTATGTTAAGCCATGTGTTCAGTTATATATGTTGCTGAATATACGTTTGCTATGGAAATCTAAGACAAGCTTTATAATACTATATTAAGTATCTGCAAAATACATCTGATACAGGTGAAGTAGCTTTGGCCCCTTTTTTCCACTAATCGCTGTGAACAAAAGCTTACCGTATCATGTTCCCTTGAAATTGCTCTAACAGTTTTCCAAAAGTTGACAGCCTCTGGTGATTTTATTGTTTTACTGAAGTCTGGATTACGTTTTCCCTTAAATAAAATATAAATACAAATGGGTATCGGGGAAATTCTCCCCCGACATAATCTCAATAATATCAATTATTTCTATGAATAAACAAGGCTTGTCACAGGATGTGATATCTGCCACTTCGGCATATGCTTGTGTTGAAAAAAAAATAAAAATATTTGCCTTGGACAAAAATTTTGACCTTGAAGAGTGTTCTGGACAAAATAATGCTCCCTACAAAAATTCCTTTCTTATGTTTGACCTTTTAAGTGTGAACTTGGTCCACTACCTTATTCTTGCATTGGAAACATCCTCTCATGATGGTGATCCGTCTGTTTTAGTAGATTCTCTCTTTGCATGTAGAATATATAGCACAGACACAAATATTAAACCGTATATTTGACCATCTAAGTTTGACCTTTAAACTTAAGTTCTGATTCTTTTGCATAACATACCATCTCATGATGATGATACTTCCTCTGCCAACTTATTTGAAAATCCCTCCATGCCAAAAATATTATTCTCCTGACAAGTAGTTGACATTTGACCTTGATGTGTGACTTTGACCTTTGACAGACAAGCATGGATCATGTACATGATGCATCATCTGGTCATGGAGAATAATAATCTTAAGTTATTTGAAAATCCTTACAGGCATTTTAAATTAAGAAGCAGGAAGACAATATGGCTGGACAATTTTTTTAAATCTGACCATTGGCAACTAAGTGCAACCTTGACCTTTAAGCTACAGACCTGGTTCTTGTTCCCATAATACCATATCATGATTGTCATCACTTCTGCCTAGTCAACTGCAAATCCATCCATGCCAGCAGCCATATATTATTGTCTAGACAAATATTTGACCTTAGATCTTGAATTGTAATGTATGCAATGCATCATCTGGCCTTGAGGAATAATAAACTGTAGCGTTATTAAAATTCGTCCCGGCCTTTAGTAGTCATAGTAAAGATATGAAAATCCTTGCCCTTTCACCTTGAATTATGACCTTGACGACAAAAACATATTTTAAACAATAATGATTCTTGAACATTATTACTTTGAACCAAGAATGTTATTCCCTCCAAATAGTAGTATTTAATTGGGTATGAATTAACATTCTCATAATTATTTACGATACTGTTTACAGGTTGATTTAATGTTTAAACTTCAGACCCTCTTACCTTTTTAGAAGATTCAAAGATTTCTTTCAAAAATACATATGCCTTTTCCAATGCGTTTACCATCTCAAAATCTGGTTTCTGTGCACCTGCACTCTTTGCCATTGTCATGCTGTGTAAAGAAATAAGCGCATCAGTCACATAAATGTTTATATGATCAGACATTATATCAACAGTGTATCAGTATACTGTATGATGTGAATAAGATAAATGATTAACTCATGCCATAATTAGGGTATACAACACCTTATTACTTATTCAATTACCACATTTAGCAATGATAAAAAGCCGGGCCGGCTAGCTCAGTTGGTAGAGCACTGAACTACAAATGCGAGGATCACGGGTTAGATTCCCAGCCCGGCCACATAACTTGTGTGGGGATTGGTCATGAAATAATTTCTACGGCCATTCTCCCCCTACCTCTGATTCAAGTAGGGCAGTTGTCAGTTACTGGCATAAGAATGTGCACTCACTACTGGTAAACCAGCTTACCCAGGAAAAGTGTGAATAGGTTAACTGACCGCCGTTATATGACTGAAATACTGTTGAATACGGCAAAAAATCCAAACAAACAAACAGCGATGATAAAATGGAGTTGACTGCATTGAGGACACTATTTGCTGAAGTGAGTTTCAGGCAACATAATACAGATATTTCATTGACATTTGGGAAAAGTCAAATTGTTTTCCTGAAGTAGAGGGGGCAACTTCTGAACTGTTGCCCCGAGGTTTGTAAATGTGTTCTGGTTTAAACTGACTTTAGAAGATATAGCATTGATAAAAAATTGTCGAGCTAAGATTTGTGATTCCAATCGCAGACTTAAAATTCCAGCACTCGATTAATTGAAAAAAGATAAAAATGTTTGATATATATAGCGTTTTGAAAACGTTTTTGTCCATTTTTGGTCAGATACACTTTGGTCAAGTACATTTACTTTAAAATGTAAGTGGATTCTCAGCAACAATGCAACTTAAACGTGTACACAACCCGATTTTATTTTCTTTCCCTACCCACTTTTATCCAGCAAATCACTTTGAAATATACATAAAACTCATCATCACTATCATTGAATTTGTGTTGCAAAGCCATGCCATATTAATTGTGCTGTTAAGTCTGTTTTATAAGAGTGATGTGTAAACTCAAAAATTAGTATTCCATGTACTTACACCTTTCTGGAACATGTGTAAGAAAACGTTTTCGTTAAGATATTTTTTGGATTGTGGCCATATAGTGTAAGCATTCTTAATTTTGATAATATCTAGGTATTTTTGAGTCTTAATTTTGATAATATCTAGGTATTTTTGAGTTATGTTCTTAAATAATAAGCATTCGTCCGAAATACTTCAGTGTTGATTATGTTATTGTCTTTTGATCAGGGATAGTATAAGTGCATTGTACATGATGTGTCTACATTTTCTGAAGTCATATTTTCTCTTTTGGAATTCTTGTTCACTTCTTTATATGTTCTTTTATGACATTCTTAGATATGATAGGCTACTTTAGAAAGCAAGTTATTTTAACTACTTTCCAAAGTCATTTACTTTCACATATCTCGATTAAGAATCTATATTTGTAATATTTGTGTACTTCCAGCTCTTATTTGATGCCTCGCCAATAAAGTTTGTAACATCGGCTGAACAGTAATGTTCAATCTACATATTGGTAAACCTTACTCTACTTTTGAACACAATATTGTGTGCCAGTTTTATATCAGTTGTTTTCAATAAAAATATTAAATAGTATAAATACAATATCAACCATCATTTTTATTTCTTTATTCCAAACATAGAATATTATCATGAACAGTAACATAACTATGCAATTTATTTAACTATTTAACTTGATATATCTGTTTTAAACAATGGAATAGATATAGTACACAACTATCAATTATAACCGATTATAGCATCGGTCGATTATGTTGATAAATCGATTGGCCGTTTAAAACCTATCTGCCCATTACTAGTATTGATACTGGTATAATAATAGGTCCTGTATTTCAAGGAAATATCTTATGCATTTTTGAAGTTACAAGACTATTGAATAAAAACTTAAACCAAATTCAGACACTGACGACGACGCAGACTCAGGCGATTAGGAACGCTCACCTATTCTTCGAAAAGTCGAGCTAAAAACTCATGGCCATACACAAGCATAGAAAGATTGGATAAGGTTTGTGTAAAAAGAAAACAAAGAAATCTAGTCCATTTTTGACATATACTCACAAACAAAGGGTAATGAGTTCCACAAAGTCCATTTTTGCAACTTTTCTAGAACACAAATGCCCCACTGATTGGAATAGGTCACAGAAATGTATTACCAGTTAAGTGCTCATCACAAGTGAGTGTATAGTAAAGCTAAATGTATTTGCATGCAGATCAATGGGTGGAAACTATTCGTAGAGTGTGACCTCAACCTTGGAGCTATGGATTGGCGTCTTGAGCATGAAATATCATCTCATAATGGTGGTGAACATTTCTACCAAGTAATTTCAAATCCGTCCAGAAAAGACAGAGTTATGACCGGTCACGAAAAGGATCCCATTATAGACCTTTGACCTCTATGTGTGACCTTGACCATGGAAGTAGGAATGTGGATCTTGCGCACGACACATCATCTCAATCAATGCAGAAATGGCATTATTGACCAGGCAAGAAAAACAGACCCCATTTTTGACCTTTAACCTCCAAGTTAACCTTGACCTTGGATGCTGGGACCTGCATCTTCGCACAATACATCGTCTCATGGTAAATATTTCTGCCAAGTAATTTCACATCCATCCAGAAATGACAGAGTTATTGACCGGGAATGAAAAACAGACCCCATTTTTTACCTTGGACCTCTAAGTGTGAACTTGACCTTAGAGGTACGGACCATGGTCTTGCGCGTGACACATCATCTCATGACGGTGAACACTTCTGCCAAGTCATGTCACAATCCATCCAGAAATGAGAGTTATTGATGGGATACGAAAATAGACCCTATTTTTGCCGTTTGATATCCAAAAGTGACCTTGACCTTGGAGGTATGGACCTGGATCTTGAACATTTCTGCCAAGTAATTTCACAATCCATCGAGAAATGACAGAGTTATTGACCGGACACGGAATTTGGCATGCACAAACAGTGCAAGTTTGGTCAAGATTAGGTAAAAAATGAAGTCTCCATCACGAACACAGTCCAATTTTTTGCTTTTTTTGCCATGAAAAAGGCGAAATAACATTGATGTTCCTGGTCCAATCTGGCCCATTATCGAACCTATCTAAGATTTTATGATCATACACAAACTCTGCAAGTTTGGTCAAGATTCAATGATTGAAGTCTCTAACAAATCAGCAAATTAAAGGGAATAGTCCCTTTATATAGATCAACAAAAAATTTGCTTGCTATTTCACAATAAATTATACTATTTGATAGAAATAAGCTTGACTAAGATATGTGAATTAAATAAAAAAAAATAAAAAAATACGTAATAAGATATTTGCTAAAAACAAATTAGCAAAAATGCATAAAAAAAAAAACAAGCAGAAATCGAACTCATGACTTAGAAGCCATACGAAGAAATGACAGTAGACAGCGCTTTAAGCAACTGCGCTATCTTGCTTGGTAAGGAGTCGTGTGTAAACTATGGTTATACAAATGCTCACAAATCTGACGTCAAAATGTCAACAGGAATAGGGCCAAACAAACACAACGCATATTATGAATTGATTTTTATCTCACAATGCATACACTCTTTCCCATTATATATAACATGTTTTAACCGTTATTATATGCCAGTATGAATATATAAATTTCAGATTTTTAAAGAAACTGCCCCCTTGAGGCCCTTTTTGATGACTTAGTCCCTTTAATGACAAATAACAGACAACAAACAACACACTGACACACATGTTATGTTATACCAATAGCTCATGCTCAGGTGAGCTGATAAAACAATGCATTTAATATAAAAACTAACAACAGATCAATGTTGTTTTCTATGTTAATTAACTTTTCTAACAGAAATTTTCCTAAAATCACAATGGCAATTCTTCTTTCAAAACTAACAACGTTCGCACCTGCCAGACAAACACTACATTGAGGTGGGAACCCCTTCCTCACATTAACAAGGGTACAAATCAACAGTTCATAATAAGGATTAGGGGCCAATATTAATGCTCAAGTCAGAGGTGGAAATCTCTAGATCGAGGCATTAATGCGCCTATCAATATTTTCCCCCAGGGAGGGGAGCAGCTGGGATTTACGGGACATCACACTGAAAGCAATTCTCGACAGGCGGGACTTTGACAAGCCGAATGATTCCAATCCTGGGAAATAAACTTTGTTTGGATTTTAGAACCACCGGCCATTTCATACACCAATTAAGCATCCCCCATTGAGGGGATTTAGACAAAAATGCTTGGCTCTACAGTGAGGAATTAGATCCAAAAAAAATACAATAAGTCAAATTCCCCTTTGAAAGCCCGACGCTCCCACCCCCCCGGGGGAAAATATTGATAAAGTGCATAACAATTAATAGCTCTGGACTTTAGATATTTACTCAAAGGATCATAGATATTCGGGTTATCCATGCTCAAGTAAAAGAAGTTTTATTATACTGTAAATAAAACGAGAGGGCCAAGATATCCCTAGGTTGCCCACCTGAGTTAAAGGCATCATAATTGCTAATAACAAGAGGGCCAAATGCAGTGACTGGGAAACCCATGCGAAATGCTATATTTGTGCATAAAATAAAGGAAAATCGCAAAGAAATGTTCACAGATGCGATTTTAAGTCACACCAAATTTTTTTAGAACAAATCGAAAAAACACTGCCGTACAATGCACAATGCTCGGTCCAGTTTGCAGTTTTGTCTTGTTGCAGTGAAATTTTATCCATAATATTAATTTGGCAGTCTGAAAAATCAATATCAAGACTCGGATCTGTGGTCTAGTGGTTATGCACTGGCTTCACAACCCAGGGGTTGCAGGTTTGAGCCCCAGCTACACCCTAACCTACTAACTTGTCTTTGTATGAGACGTTAAACTGAGGTGCAGTTTACAAGGTGCTTCACACCGGGCACTAAAAGACCCAGGGTCGCCGCTGGAACGGGGCGTCTCCTGTAGCTTGCAATATCCCCCATAACCCAACTAACAAGTCTTCTGGGGGCAATGGCCACATGGGAGAGAATCCCGGTGCACTCAATAAAAATGTACTACACACATTTCAATATAAAAAAACACTCTTCACACCTTGAACGGGAAGCGCAAGCGTATGCGTCATTTCTCTAATGAAAGTGAGACATTCACAAAATGTAATTTATGTTAATCCCATAAAAAAATGGAAATCCCATAGATTTTGAAAAAGCCTAAAAATCCTTTCCCAGTCAATGCAAATTGCACAAAAGCACTAACCTGAGTAAAAAGATCTGGGCCTTGCAGTTTCAGGAGAAGATTTGTATAGTCTATATAAACCATTTGACCCACAGGGCGTGGCCACTTTCTACCCCAAGAGCATCTTTTGAGCAATCTTTGTAGGGGACCACTATACAATGTTACATACCAAATATGAAACCTCTGGGCCTTGCGGTTTCAGAGAAGAAGATTTTTAAAGTCATTTTGCTATTTAAGTCTATATAAGCATGTGAGCCACAGGGTGTGGCCAGTTTTGACCCCAGGGACACCATTTTAACAATCTTTGTAGAGGACCACTTCACAATGTTTTCAACCAAATATGAAACCTCTAGGCATTGTGGTTTCAGAGGAGATTTTAAAAAATCATTTTGCCATTTATTTCCATACAAACCATGTCATCCCCGGGTTGTGGCCAGTTTTGACCCCATAGCATCATTTGAACAATCTTTGTAGAGGACCACTATCCAGTGTTACATACCAAATATGAAGCCTTGCAGTTTCAGAAAAGACGATTTTTTAAGTCATTTTGCTATTAAAGTCTATATAAACATTGTGACACCCGGGGTGTGTCCAGTTTTGACACTAGATGCATCATTTGAACAATCTTTGTAGAGGACCACTATACAATGTTACATACCAAATATGAAACCTTTCGGCCTTGCGGTTTCAGAAGAGAAGATATTTTAAGTCATTTTGCTATTTAAGTCTATATAACCATGTGAGCCACAGGGTGTGGCCAGTTTTGACCCCTGGGGGGCATCATTTGAACAAAGATCAATCTTTGTAGAGGACCACTGTACAAAGTTACATACCAAACATGAAACCTCTGGGCCTTGCGGTTTCCGAGAAGATTTTTTAAGTTATTTTGCTATTTAAGCCTATATAAACCATGTGTCCCACGGGGTGTAGCCAGTTTTGACCCCAGGGGCATCATTTGAACAATCTTTGTAGAGGACCACTATACAATGTTACATACCAAATATGAAATCTCTAGGCCGTGCAATGTCAGAGAAGAAGATTTTTAAGTCATTTTGCTATCCAAGTTCATATAAACCATGTGACCCCTGGGCGTGGCCAGTTTTGACCACAGGGGCAACATTTGAACAACCTTTGTAGAGGACCACTAGAGGATGTCACATATCAAATATCAAAGTTCCAAGCCTTGTGGTTTCATAGAATTAGATTTTTAAATTTTCAGTTTTTAAATCTATTTTTAGCTCTGGTGACCTACATATGCAGCACACCAGAACGAATTGAAATTTTTTTAAAGAGGGTTACCCAAGGATCATTCCTGTGAAGTTTAGTGAAAATCTGCCCAGTGGTTTAGGAGTTGTTTGTTGAATGAAAATGTTGACACACGACGGACAAAAGGCGATCCTAAAAGTTCACCATGAGCACTTGTGCTCAGGTGAGCTGAAAGAACAACAAATCAATTAAATAAACAAAAGCAAAGTAAGTTAACTAAAAATTACAGAAACACACATATAAAAGTATAAGTATTATATGTTACAATGGCTTACATGTATAAATCCACATAGTGTTTGGATGAGGGGGGAATGGGGGGGTCAAATACTTCAGTCCAAAAGTCTGAATCCATGCAGGGATAGTGTGGTGACTTTTATTTTGATTGTAATATAATTATTTTGTACTGACGAGTGAAGCTGCATCATGTAACAGTAGCAAACCCTTCTTTTTAGGGTTTAGGACAGCTTAAATATTTTAGCCCATTCTTTCATACAGTAAATTAAATCTATTCAGTAAAACATACAAAAAGAAAAATAAGATATTCACATGTACTTTTTAAAGTTTTAGTAAAATTTAGTAAAATAATGTGTTTTTACAGATTGATAGAGATTGCTGAAATGTTTAAATGCAAATATCACAACAACATTTCGCTGCCATAAGGTGATGCTGACAACACCTGGTTTTTGCAAATTTAGTGTTAAATATAAAACACGAATCAACATGATTTGGGCTAGATTAAAAATTACCCTTCAAGGTACCCCAATTTATAAAATTAATAGGTTTTGGAGTTTTCCTGTAGTTCTAAAAATCTAAATCCGAAAATGAACATATACACATGTAAAGGGAAAATTGACATATACATACAAACTTACATATTATTGTTTTATCTTTCGGAACAGAAAGATAATTTTGAAAATTGTGGTTTTGAAATCGAAAGTAAAACCCACTCACTAAGTCCTTTTACATGTACTTCCTCACTCTTTTTATTCCTAAACATACATTCTTACCAATAGATGCTTTCTCCACTATAAAATATACTGTAAACGTTTAATTAAATTCTCAAGCCCACTTCGGCCACTGTATTCTGGTTAAACTCAATTTTTGTTTTCGAAATTCCAGTTCAAGATGCGCTTACCCCGTGAAGAGTTACGTCCCTTAATCCGAAGTCGAAAGAGGGGCGGTGAAAAAGTTAGTACGAAAGGCCGGTTGCTTTAGAAAGCCGGTGCGTCATGCTAATTGCTAAATGACAATTGCTAATTGTCATATGCCAATTGCTAATTGACCATTGCTAATTGCCAACTGGGATTTGCTTATTGCCACAAGTCAATTGATAATTTCGAAATGCTGACTGTTTACTGTAAAAACTGTTCTTCCTAATGCTATCTTAAGTAACATACAGTGCTCATATAACGTGTATAATCACAACACAAGTTTACTGACTGATTTATTCGCTGTACGATCAACAGGCATTGAGGTAACTATATCAGACTATGTATGATCACCTATTTTAGGATATTTTATTTGATATCATATATCTATTAATTAATTATTCAAAACAGATGACTGGACTTAAGACTTTGTTACAAAATAGTATCTAATGTTATACAAGGTCATAGAATGTAACACATTGATATTATTAAAAGCACTGGTATAACATGATTTCTTTTAATTATTAGCTTACAATTAGTGTAATAACATTGTCTGTTGTTATTGTTTTTCAGTGAGCAAACCATCAAAGATCAAAGAGCGATTTCAATCAACTGACGATTGGTCTTGAACGCTGTTCACACACTGTACAATTCTGTTTTTAAAGCAAAAGCATAGAAGTGACAGATGTGGTATGCAAATTACAAGGGCCTTGTACTTTATCTATTAATTTTCCAAGGTGATGTTGTAATTAAATTGTAAATTATATTATTATATTTTTTATGTTAATGCTTATTTTTTTTTTGTATAGATTGTATTTGACGTTATAAATCCATGTAAAAAGGGTTTATCTGCCTAACAATGTAATACTGATCTACATTTATATACGAATTTATACAGACATATTTGCACATATGTAGATACATGGTATTCCCAGTTTAACTGTCCGTCTTCACTGGAAAATTCAACTGCTAAGTAGGGTTACATGTCTTTGCGGAGGATTTGAAACACTGATATGAACATCACTATTTGGTTTAGTATTATCGTTCCAAACAATTTTCTCATCATTATATATAGTATTTGTCCTCTTATAATTACCACATATGAATGCTTGGATTTTACTTTGGGAATATGTTAATAAGATAAATATGCAAAAATAGTATTGTAGTCCATATTTTTCCAATAAAAATGATTTTACAGTGCTTAAATTGTTGTTAATTTTAAGACGCATTCACCAAAGCTTATGTGAAAGTCTGCATAAGGCTATTTGAAATATTGATGAATACAATATTGACCATCACTCTGTAGGCAATTATTATTGTATATATACAAGTAGAATGTATGACATTTTAAATTATTTTATCATCATATGTCATGCTCTCTTATAAACATGTGAATGTTTGGAGCCCATTCAGGGAATATATTACATGCATTAACCATTTATGTTTTATAAATAATACACAAGTACTATTTATTCAATAAAAAGTTCCACACATGCCAACAAATGATTTCACATACATTGTAATTATACACAGGTTCATCATATTTTACACCAAGTTTCGTTAAATTCAGATACAAATACTGATGTCAACATTTATTGTATGTTGATTTTAAAGAGCATTTTATTTTAAATATAGTACTGAAAACTGCATATAAAGCTCACTTTCCTGTTTTAAAATGAATTGGATGATTAACATCAATTGTTTTAACTAACGTATATTAGTGTTGAGACATGTGATGATTTTCAATTATTATGTAAATACATAATCTTAATATTGTTACTATTTGCAAGATTGAAACAAATCAAATTTTGTTTCAGTCTTGTTGGCTGGCACTTTCTTTATTAAAACATAAGAGAATTTAATATAGCTTGTTCTGACGTTCTTTATAACAAGCAATCTTAATGTGTTGATCACAAATTAATAAACGTGGTCCTGTAATGAATATTCTTTACTTCTGTTACATTTATACGTCTGATATGCCCATATACTGCGTACAAATATGCAACTATATGTAAACATTTGAATATGTTTGATATTGAGTTAAAGAACCAAAAGTGCATATAATATATAACTTGAGCAGTAAAGTCAGGGGCGGTTCCACGATTTGGGTTAGCGGGGTGTACGTTAACTTTTGATCGTGCAGTAATAACCTCTCAATGTTGTCTGTGGGTCTGCAGTGACCAGCCACATATCCGTATCAAGGGTACATAATCATTTTTTCACATCATCATCATTATCAATCGCCATCATCATCATCGTCATCGTCGTCGTCAAATGCACATTTTTTTCACATAATAAATTAATACTTCACCGTATTATGCTCGAAAGACATCTATATTGGTGCATCTATATGTCATGGACCTGTTTTGACAATAAATTGCCATTGTTTGATGAGAGTGTCCACTAAATGCGTCCACTGTATATATCAGGAACATCTTTAAACATGGAAAAGCCGTAGCAGTCAAATTCAAACACACACACATAAAATATTATTTGTAAATTATTCATTTACCGAAGTGTACTGATCTCTTTTCGAAGTGCATATAATTCAATAACATTCACACATTCACATACATACTCATCATTTGTCTTAAAATGGTCTATGTACTTTTGTTTTCATCGAAACGAACTAACGGACAGACAGACGAACATGTTTTACACGAAATATTGTAAAAGATACTCGTATGATACATCACCGAGATTACCACGTTGCACAGTCGGAATATCATCGCGAATTCACCGCGAATCACCGCGACTTCGGTGAAACATAGCGAGAGAACGAAAGTCGATTTTCACGCCACCGCGTGTAACCGCGATTCAGTCATGTAATTTTTATTTCAGACGAGTAGTGGAGTAAAAACTGAGCAATTTTGATTAATGTCCATTTCATTTTTGTTGAGTTTAACCTGGTATCGAATTGTTGTGAATGCATTTATAGTTGAATTTTATAGAAAAAGGACAAACCAACATATTTGAATAAAAATAAACTGAACTTAATATATGCGTTTAGACGACGGTGATTGATACATTAAGTATCCGCCATTCGCCCTGTGAACAAACGAGAAAAGTCAGGAACAAAATGTATGCCTCTACTGATACTGAAAGAACGTTAATTTAACACAGCACATTTGTGCATAAGGAAAGAATCGCCCGCTATCGCTGCGATGTGACCGTGCGAATCACCACGATTCCACTAAGAAACCAATCGCTAATTATGGAAACTCGTTTGTGCGACATCACCGTCATCGTGGCGATATCACTCGAATTTCTTTTTCGTCGCGCCGGAGCCGGATTTGTAACAAATGCAAAAATAATCTGGTTTGTACTGTATCCTATGGTATCCTTTGCCAATGGTGTCTTGCATATGACATCTTTATATTTTATTTTAATTTATACAAGAAAACAATATCACCCACAAATAAAGGTATATATACCCATTGTCTATATTTTATAGTGTTCGCTTCAAACTTTGGAGACGGTACTACGATGTACGTAAAAAATCGTAGGCGGTAGGGCGCGCCGGGTATCTTTTACTGAAGTTAATGTTTATATTTAAAAAAAGTGAGCGAGTGAAGCGAGCGAAAAGAAACCCCCATAATGTATACAGTTTTGATCGTTTTATATATGGCCATACATGTATGGTGCGGAGGTTTTCGCCGGGTGCGCCTCCCCCCCCCCCCCCCATCCCTCTCTATGGAGCTGCTAGTGAAAATCCCGTTTATTCTGGTTAAATCATGTAAATTATTATGATTTATACTTTCTTACATTGAGTTGATAAACCTGACAAACAGCATTATAATATATTTACCTTATTTAATATGTCTTCCATAACAGACATCATGCAATATACGCTTCCACAAATGTCAATCATATTTAGGGAAAGATCTAGGATCACAAACGGTACAGGGTGCTGCTATAAAGGAGCAGCGTTGGAAGTCGGGCCAGCCTGTTGACCTTTTCTAATAACTTTCATAAATCCAGAGTTTTTACTAGTCTATTGCTTCTAATTATGTTTTTTTTTAAGCATAGGCTTTTCATTCATCACTTAATTTGGGCAAAAAGAATATTGAATTTTAAAAGATCTTCATTGTTTCTGTGTTGACCAGCCCAGAGGGGCAGCAGGGGGGAGGGGACCAAAAAGGAGCAGGGTGCAGCATCCTGCTATTTCGCGCTGGATCTTTCCCTACATATTCAAATTAATCTGCAATGTTATCCAATCATCGAACGTGGTTATCACGTGTTTAGCGGTTAAGCTATTTCATACAACGTGCACAAGGGTTGTGATATTCAAAGGAGTAATGTTTGTGATTTTCAATAAGTGGAAATTAATCCTTTAACAATATCTGATGGGGACTTTAAACTATTCGTGGCAAAACCCGGATCGGTAAATTGTCACACACTTTCATTCACTGCACGGGAGTAGTGCATTTATATCGTAGTCATAACATACTCATAACACATTTGCCTTTTAGAAGTAACAAGCTTTCAGGCCCGGTTTCACCAGGGGGCACGCCCCCCCCCAGCTGACATGAAGCTTATGTAATGTATGTATAAAAAGTAGGTGGTGCCCCTAAACTGATCATTAAAGCTAATCCAAGATCAATGTCCAAGACACTGATTCAAAGAGCAGGGGCACATGGGGTATGTGTTTCCAGCGCAGCTTGACACAGATATGCTATGTTTTAATTTCTTAAACTTGTAATCTGAAACAAATGGCCAGGTGGTGCCCCTAAACTGATCTTTCTCGTTAATCTTAGACAACAACCTTGGGCAACTTGTAGGCACGCGTTCGCGGCAGGAAGTGGGGGCACTAGGGACATGTGTTCGCAACTGACCCCCAAAAGATCTTCAGTAACATTGAAGCACCGGTGCTTAAGTGATATTCCCACTCGGCGCTTTAAGATGCTTGACTTCTAGAAGAATCCGACACATTTAGCTTTACTATCGCTTTAATTAATTATACTCATTCTGTGTTAAAGTGCTGGTCACAACACTCTCAAAAGCGTGAAAAACTCAATGTGTCACAATCACGAAAGCTCTCACGACGCGTGCTTGGACATAGACAAAGGGCGTGTCGCCAACACTAATTTATGCCTCCACTAGTTATTTTCATATACTATTTATATTATATCATATAGTGGAAAAATGCCAAAATGTCACTTTTTTATAAAATTGGTCGCATTCAAAAATGTGTTCCTTTATGATCACCTACACGTTTAAATTTTTCTGCTGTGAAAGTTTATGCGAAATCCGCCAAGCAAATAAAGAGGAGTTGAGTCCACACAATTTCGGGAAGTATACATTCTTTAGTGGAAAAATTACAAGTGGCCGATATTCTGCCAAAATTGGTCGCAGTCTAAATTCCTTACTTTACGCTCGTACACACGTTAAATATTTTTTTTTATGCTGTAAAAGTTTTCGCGAGATCAGCCAAGCAATTGAGTCCACAAATTTTCCACACGGACGTAAGGACGGACGTACGGACGGACAAGTGCAATGCTTAAAGCATACAACTTTGTTGGGGGCATAAAATCACTATAGTCCCCACTTTCATTTAACTGTTATGAATACGTTAAACTGAAAGTAATTACTAGTAATTTGATATCGAAAAGTGGTCTTTTTCTCAAATTATATCTTTGAAACAAACTCCTTAGCTGCTTAAAAGAAATTTTGCTTAAACAAATCCTTCTGAAGATTCATGTAAGTTGATCTAATTATCTCATATGTGTCTATTCTGTACTTTAAGGGGGTTTCCGCGCACAAAAACGTGTTCATAATGTATGGATTCGAAGTGTGCGTGGCCAATTTTTGTGACACGTTGAAATGAAGTTAAGGCAAATTTTAATCATGAATGCAGTTTTCAGCTTGTATGAGTTACTTTTAACTGTGTTTGAATTTGTGTGTGGTCTGGTGAACTAGGAGGGGCGGGGGGGGGGGGCAGAAATGCATAAACGATGTCCACCACCAAGCGAGTGGTGAAAAGCGAGTAATGATAGCCAGGCAGCTGATAACCATTCCATATTAGTCGCCCGTTTTATCAGTTACATTTTAAGGTACAGACAGGGACAACGTGTCTTAAGGTTATAAATACACTGTAAAGTCATTTGGTATAAACGTAAGAACTATTGGCTGACTCGATATAGGAGTGGTTTCGGCCGGGATATTTCAACGTATATGCATGGTAGATGGATGGAGTTGGGTTGAATCTGGATGGATGAATAGATTGATTTATGAGTGGCTCAATAAATAAACAAGAAACGTTGAAATTCCACGAAAAACATTTTTTGAACGAAATGCATAAAAGTCAGCACAACAATGAAAGAAAGTTCTGGGTGCCATATGCAGACTCGAGCGATGTCTCGTTATAAGGTTTCTATGTATAAGATTCATGAAAGGATTGCAATGCGTTCTCAAGTTATTGAGTAGAAACCAATTTTCTATTTTTAGTAACATTGACGCTGACCTTGATCTCACCCACCCCATATGCAATCCCAAGCGTGGTCTCGATATAAGGTATCTATGTATGAAGTTTCATTTAAATATCTTAATGCATTATAAAAGTATTGAGCGGTATCCATTTTTCTATTTTTAGCAATGAACAACATAACCCCACTCACCCCATATGCAATCCCAAGCGAGGTCTTAATATAAAGTATCTATGTATGAAATTTTATTCAAATTTCGATGCGTTGTCAACCCTTTTTCTATTTTAGTTACGGCGACCTTGATTCCACCCTCCACAAAGGCGATCCTAAGCGAGGTCTTGATATAAGGTTGCAATGTATGAAGATCCTAAGCGAGGTCTTGATATAAGGTTCCAATGTATGAAGTTTCATTAAAATATCTTGATGCGTTCTCAAGTTATTAAGCGGAAACCATTTTTTATTTTTAGTAACTATACCTTGACCCCACCCACCCCATATGCAATTTCATCAAGCACTCAATATAAGGTATCTATGTATGCAGTTAACTGAAATATCTCAATCCGTTTTCAAGGCATTGAGCGGAAACGTTTTTTTCTATTTTTAGCAACGGCGACCTTGACCTTGACCCCACCCACCCCATATGAAATTCCAAGCGATGTCTCAATATAAGGTATGAAGTTTCATTAAAATCGTTTGATGCGTTCTCAAGTTATTGAACGGAAATCGTTTTTCTATTTATAGTAACGGTGACCTTGACCTTGAACCCTACTATTTCATATGCAATCCCAAGCGAGGTCTCAATATAAGGTATCTATGTATGAAGTTTCAATACAGTATCTCAATCCGTTCTCGAGGTAGAAAGCGGAAACAAAAAGTTGACGCCGCCACGTTCGCCCAACGACTTACCCCAATCTAATAACCGAATTTTTTCTACGAAAAACTGAGTGAGTAAATTAACGAATGAATGAGCGAATGAGTAAATGAATGAATGAATGAATGAGTAAGTGAATTATTTAATGAATGATTAAATGAACGAATGAATGAGCAAACAGAGTGATGGACGGACGAAGAAATGAATATAATCTCCATCCCCTCTGACTCGTGCCACACTCCACCCCTAGGACAGCTAGGTCTCGATACGACCCTGATTTGTGTGACTCAACTACTATAATTTCTTCAATATTTTTAAGATTTGAATAAAAAGCAAATAAATAGTATGGATTTGAGCTAAAATGTATATATTAAAATATTTGTATTCCACATTTTCAAAAAAGAACGTGTACAAAATACAATATCCAACATTTGTATACTTATATCTTTAATATATTATGACCTATTTCGTTCAAATTACTAAGTTAAAGGCACTTAGGTTCACCAATTTATAGCATTAAATAAAATTAAAAAATAGTATGATCGATGTTATATTTTATTTACATCAATTGTTTGCTTTGGATTTTTATTATTGTATATATATACAAATATTAAACTACAAACACAAACTTTAAATGTTATTCCGTATTTGGATGATTCGTTCCACAAATATTCAACTTTTTTCTTTGTATGAGCGCATACCATTTTTGTATTATTTAATTTGATTAAATCCGTGCGATAATCTCGATGACAAAGATTAACTGTATGTGCGTGCATTCGTTGATTGAATAAGTTATAATGTTTTGACTTTATTTATGTGTTGTTGTTTTTTATACTCTGAATGTAATGGAATAAAAAAAAATTGTAACACTCCAGTACCCTTTTATAAAATAAGTTTGCAAAACTCTGTTGTTTTAACGTTAGGTTAATATCAGTAAGTGTTTAATACATGTACATTCTTTTAAATGAAAACAGTAAACAAGTACGTGCTACTTTTACACGGGATCACAATCCCGGAATTCACCCAATGATGTTCTCCATTGTTACAACACGTAGCGCAATCACCAGCATTATTTAAAAAACACCATACACTGTCACTGAATTATGACTCTCACCAAAAACTATTGCTTGTAAATTTGCTCAAAATATTTCTGTCATTTGTTCGTTTGTCAAATTGTTAATTGATTGATATAAATTGTTCAGAAAAAAAATCAGCATATTGTGAAAAAAATAAATACTTTTGCAGTCATCATAAATTTTACTTAAGTGGTTTTACAAACTTTTGTATTATCAATTAAAGTTATTTTTTTGATTACGAATATTCCTATTTTATTACGTAAACTGTCCAAGTTCTGCAGTACAGTTTCGTTAATTGACGTCTGCATAGTGTCAATGTAACATATAATTAAGTGCCCATTAGCACCAAAAATATTGTGTGCATGCTTGCTTACCAGAATTTCAAAGATAAAAATACTTGACTGTGTGATATATATATGTTTAATTTATACATTTGCAAACAACGTGTTGGAAAATACCGCATACAATAAAACAGTTTCTTAACATGTGATCTTTCTTATCCAAAATATAAACAACACCAAAACAAACAAAACAAGAAATTCAAAGAAAATTATTTAAACTGTTGAATGGTGTTTAAAAATGAACCAGCAATCGTAGCAATTTCTTTGGAAATGAGAACATCCCAATGTACTCAAAGTCTGATATTGAGAAACCAATATCAATAAAAAATATGCTAGAGGATCATCAACATTAATAATGCAACATCTTGGGCAATGGTGTTGAATATTGTTATATAGTTTGTGTATGTACAAGTTTCATATTAATCATTTTCAAAATAATTATATGAAAGTGACAACCAATATGAAAGCATACAGAAAAATATACACATAACGCAAAAAACACAAATAAATCAACAGGCATAGTTTGTTATTGTAGTGGACCAAAAACAAACATCGAGTCAACATATATACATGTACTGGAGTTGTACAGTCGAAATTTATTTTGTGATTTAAAGTGAAGCAAATTATGCGGTTTAGAGCAAAGTGTGTTCTTTTTTAATTAAAATAAATGGTGATTAACTCTGCTGTTAAGATCATTCTTACTCAATTTAACGTCATCGCCAGCATTTACTTGATTAAATAAGTGTAAACAATACCATTAATACTCATAGTAATTATTTAGAAGACGGAGATTCGAACAGAGTCAGTAGTAAAGGTCATATGGTTAATTTAGGCAAACAACATAGTTTTATAACCAGCGTTCCAATTGTTAAAGGATAATTGAATTTCTACTACATAGTATGTATTTGCAGACATTATAATTATTTAAGTACTTCATAAAATGTCTGTATCGACAAAAATACGATTGACATAAATAAACTTTTCCAATTTATTTAATATTTGAAAAAAATCAGGTTCACAAGTAAAATATTTAACATTTGAACATTCAAATCAATGCGACTTTTGCCGTATGACAACTGACTGAAATATTCACATCTATTATCTATTTAAATACGCTACCCAAAATCTTACACTGAAAACCAATGTATCCATTTATATAAAGTATAAGTTATACTTTCGAACCATGCCAGTTTGTTAGTTTTTATACGGTTTTAAGGCCAGGATTTATACCCAACAAATTGTTTGAAATTTTAAACTGACCAATCATTTTAGTCATATCATACATTGTTTGTACAGTGGTCAAGCAAGTGTTCTTCTTTGCGAGTTTATTGACCTTCACTCATCGATCTCCGGTAGCGCTCGACTGTTTCTATTTATATCGGTTAATTATTAATCTAGCTCTAAAGAACGGAGTTCATAATCATAACAAAAACCCACCAACACGAGTCGAGAAGAAAACGTGCTTGTCCTGGGATTCGAGCGGAAAACTTCACGCTTACAAACTTTGTGTGCTTACCACTGCACTACATAATCAATTGTAAGGGAATAAAGATTCAATCAATACTCATTCGCGTCAGTCTCCTGTCTGAATTAGTAGCTTAAAGTAGTTGTACGAAAATAAACGGAATATTCATGAGTGCCAGGTCCAAATAAATCGCAAAATACTACAGTGGGTAAAACTGCAAGTGAGAACCGTTATCAATGTGAACTTACAGATACCGGTAAATCGAATGATTTAAGTAACAGACGATCACAGAGTGTTTGTAAACAGAAAACAACGATTCCCCCATTTATAGTGCGAAGTTATTAACCTGACACTCATGAATATTCCCATTGCAGTCGGGATTTATTTATAACCACGACAAGTATCGAGCGTGGCACAGGCAATAATACAATGTAAATTGATGTATTTGTTTACATATCTTAAAGCTCCTACGGTGTAGTGAAACAGATGCCGCGCTAGCGATGCGAAGTTTAAAGTTCGAGTCACAGCGTTGACATTTAAATTTGCCCATTATGTTGCGGAAAATACCCACGTTTTTCACGATTTATCCATTGAGTGTGTGATTTTTTTTTTAAACTTGGTAAATGTACAATAAACTAATTAAACAAATGATAGTAACACAATAAAATATCCTACAGTTTTAATTAATATCCCATGATATGCATTTGTTTTAAGGACACTTTACATTTTAGAAAAGGTCGCTCTCAGACGGAATTTAACTTGATTAGATGGCGTGCGGCGCTAGCACTTAAACCACCCGACCATTTAATACCACGCAACAACCCGTATTTAAATCTGTATCAGCATCAGTTCCGATAACAGGAACTCGTCTAAAACAACGCAAACAACCGAACACACTTACGGTTTGTCACGAAGATTAATGAGTGTCAGGTTAATGATTCGCACTATATAACATTATTGATTGATCCCCTCATTTTCAATAAAAGACGTGTAGCTGTTAAATAACAACAACCGGTTTACTGAATAACGTGTTGTTAAAACAACTTGCATGTACTGACAATTAAAGGGATGGTACAATGATTTAAACAAGCAAAACTATAGACACTTTAGAAACACTTAAAAAATTATAAATAGATCTACATAAAGTAAATTATATAATATTAAGATATGACGTGTGTTTTGTTTGTTTGTTTATTTAGATGTAAGCATTATATATTTTTATAGCATTGTGTCTGTGTTTTTTTGTTATTATTTTTTTCCTTTTATTTATTTGATTCAATGCCATGTTTTTTTATGTGGCTGTTTTTTGCGTCTTACAGGTACACATAAACTGATCATATATGGTTTCTGTAATCATGTCATTGTAAAATATCATTGTGTGCCGAAAATAATACGTTTAAAAACAATAATATTAGGCATATAGTAAACAAAACAGGACGTCATTTAAGCGCAAAAGCAGTCATGTAACTGACTGTTTTAGGAAATTTACTATTTTTCTAATTTGGATCCTGATAGTTAACATAGTTTATAAAAACAAGTGTCAGATTGAAAAAAGGCTATACATGCACATACAATCTACCATATGTTAGTAATATTTTAAACAAGAAATATATTTAAAAACTGTTAGGTCTAAACTACAAATACATTGTATAAAGAAAAAGTCAAGCACATAACTTTAGACACACAATATACATATAATTGTGTAAACATATACATATTATTTAGACGTATACAATGTCATTGTGTTATACTAACGATATGTATATGAACTGTAATTTGGATTATTTAAACAAAGTACTTAATATATGTGTATTTACAAATACATATACATACGTTCTAAGCAGTTAACATTTATTGTATCATTTTTCACACAACAAATCATTTATGTGTATTAAATCATAATACAAAATAATATAAGTTCACGTTCACTTTCTCTCCTCGCGGAACGTTATTTACACATGTAGATGACCAAAAATGACAGCTCCCCTCAACACGCAAAGACCAGCTTCATCGGGAATGATGACTTTGCAATCCGGCAATGCCTTCATCACCGCATTCTGCAACATGGCAGACTCAGAGAATCCACCAATCATAATACAGATTTTTGTACCTTTGACCTCTGGATCTTGTAAAATACTTTTGACATGGGCAACAATTTGATTTATGCACGGCTGAAATAGATCCTGAAACACTTTTGCATCAATCTTGAGTTTGTCGCTGAGCCATTTAATTTTGCCTCTGTAATTTGATCCATCTATAGCTTCATCAATAGTTTCTCCCGCTTCCTTTTCATATGTCTGTACAATTATTACAGGCACCTTAATTGTTATATTGCCAGTGGATTCAGGAGTGATTGTACGTTTTTTGGTCTCAAGTTCCCTCTGCAAGTCATGATAATCAGCAGTGTTCTCTTCTTTGAATTTGGACCAAATAGGCCCACCTATAATCTTGATTATCATTTTGTAAAATTCTTCATCTACTTTAGTACCACCCCACGCACAACCGCTAGCCTTGTGAAGTTCCTTGAGTCCTCCGTCAGCCAGTCGCTGATGCACCGTTATATCTGCCGTGCCACCTGAAAGACAAAAATTAGTTTTACACTTCTTACTGTTAGGAGAAAAAATCTTTAATATCATTCAAACTTGGAAGAAAAACAAACAGCTCTTACATTAGCAGTTTTATGCATACTGTAATTACATTAGCAGGGCTACACATATTTAGGTTCATGGAATGTGGAATATGGAGAACAAACTTGGTATGACATTATCGTATGTGAGGGAATTTTCAAGAATATCAGATTCATTTTATGTCAATGTTGAGGAGGAACACTATTTTATTATGAGAGCCCAAAAATGATTTGTTTGGATAGAAGGTGAAAATGCCAGGTTAGAATAATTCTGTTTTGGAAACAACTCTGCTATTTGTACCACTAATTAAGTTAGCTAGAGGGCTATCCCATTTTCTGTGAAACTTTCCACTGTCCTGAGAAAACTTAAAGGAACTGAACTACGAAACCGACTATACCTCCAAGATCCATCACCATGTATTTGGTGCCGACAACAGCCACCTGAAATCCGGCGCCTTTAAAGCCGTGTATTTTGTCGGTCGGTAGAAGCTGACAGTAGAGAGAGGCCGCCTCAGGTTCCAGAACTATCGACAACTGTCCTCCGTCTATACCGGCCTGCAGATAATACACACAACCGATTTTCTAAGTGACCATTAAAAACAATACGTCTTTAGACTGTTGGCGGAAGCAAACAATCTTTCAAAAGGGAAATTTTGAAAACAGGTGTCGCGGAAAATTATTTCTTTTCCGTGCAGGCTATTAGTCAGTAAATCAAAACCAGAAAGAGTCCTTCAACACAGCAAAATTTCACACCCGTTTTCTTAAATTTTTATATATAAGATAATATGTATTATAATGTGTATATCCTGTGCTTTATTACAATTACAGTTTGTAAAACAAAGTCAATTCATAACAAAAATGTAACTAAGCTTATGACACTCCTACTTTTGCTATTTACTTGTATTTAACCGAAATATTGATCTGAGTGTCCGGAATAATTAATGCACAATTATTGGTAAACATTAAGCAATTGCCGTGAGTTTGCATTCCCTAAAATCCTCCCGCGCAAGAAAATGTGCCCAATATAATACTGGTATTTAATTTTACCGCGGCATAATTAACTTTTCGCGTCAAATTTCTAGTTTTTCATTGGTACACATTTACAAGAAATCTAGATCAAAGGTGATCTTAGACAGCTAAGCCGAAAAAAGCCAACTCTAACATAGTGTTTTTTCGCAAAGGTGACCGACTGCGACAAAGCGAATCAAAACACAGACAGCGAAGAAAGACGTCCAAGGGTTTTCCCCGGTAAAATCGGAACATAAAGAATATTACCGTTTGGGCAGCTTCTCGCATGAACTGTTTGGCTGAATCGGACCATATGGCCGGTACCGTGAGCACCCAGTGGATTTCTTTATCGCCTACTCCTGTTTCACGATGTTCAAGTAATTTCAACACGTGTTGTTTCAAATATCTGATAATTTCGGAAAATACAAACATCGCACTCATCGGTCGATCACAGACGTCAACAATTTCAATGTCGCGATGAATCTGTGAATATACATGGATTATTAGATAATGGAATGATTTACATAAACTGGGGTTATTTCAAGTTTAAGACATCATGCTGCTCTTCCATTTTATTTATTTTTTCTACTCCAGATCTGGGGCACGCCGGGCAATACGGACAATTGATTTCGTTATCCTGGCATTGTAATATCTGTAAACAGGAACTTTACATATAAGCTTTCTTCTTATCATTCGAAACCCATGGTGTTTTTTTCTAATTTCAATACATTACATACTTTATTCAACAATTTTTTTATTACATATAAATAGTTTTTGCAAAAGCGTTAATATCACAGCTTAAATTCTCCTTAACACAGTGTTCCACTTTAACATCAGAAACTTTTTGAAACATGAATAAATAAAGGCGACATATTTTCTTATAGCTTACCTTTTTACCACGAAGTTGCATTTTAAATTCTTTGAAGAAATAATAGTGCCTATGCTCTTCGTGTAATTCGAGCTCAGAATAATTGTTCTCTGCCTCATACCCAAAACTATGGAATGTTTGGTCTTGTTTAAAAAGAATCACTGTCGGTGCTTTTAGTGAGACCAGGGACACCGAGCCAGCTACCCAGATTTGATTAGTCGACACTTCAGCTGGATCTAGAAATAAAATTTGAACAAACTCAAATTACATCCAACACAGATTTTTACTGATTAATATACACATTTTAATAAAATGTGCTTTTGGTGTGACCAGGGAAATTGAGCCTGCTACCCATAATTGATTTGTGGTCACACGTAATGGATCTAGAAACAAATACAATTTCTAATTAATATGCAGCTATTGTTATTGGTGTATCTTTTTCCTTTTTTTAAATAAATAGACATGTGTCCGTAGGACACGGATGACCCCACATTCCGCTGGTCGTCACAAGACTCTGCTGATGTCGCTAAAAAACTGCGCCAAAATACCCAGATGCACAAGTTCACACGGCGACGAATATGTTTATAAAGTTTCAATAATGTAGCAGTTATAGTTCTCAAGTTACACGTGGCACAAGTTCAAAAAAGTCATTTTTGGTAAAAAAGGGCAATAACTCCCCTGACGTCGGAAAGAACTGCTCGAAAATATCCAGGTGCACAAGTTCGCATCCAGATGAATATGTTTATAAAATGTAATCGCTCTAGCAGTTATACTTTTTGAGTTAAGCGCGACACAAAAATCAGACGGACAAGGGCAAATCTATATGTCAGTCAGTCCGTCCGTCCGTCCGTCCGTCCGTCCGTCCGTCCGTCCGTCCGTCTGTCTGTCTGTCTCCCATCCCATCCCATCTCATCCCATCCCATTCCATCCCATTCCATCCCATGCATCCATCCATCCGTCTATTCATCTATGAATGAATGAATGAATGAATTAATTAATTTATTTATTTATTTATTATTTATTTATTTTTTTAATTTTTAATTTTTTTTATTTTTTTTTATTTATTTATTTATTATTTATTTATTTATTTATTTTATTTATTTTTATTTATTTACTTATTTATTTATTTCTAAATCCATTATTTTTTTCATCCAATCATCCGTCCATCCATCTATACTTTTATTCATTTTCGTAATTTCAGTTATGAGTAATCTGGATAACAGTGGCTGGAATACATTGTTACAACAATCTATGAAAATGCTATTTTCCTAGTAAACGCCTATACGACAGTTTTTCGTTTTGGATAATGGAACTATTCTGGCTTTTTTTGAAATTGTGACTAATAGAAAATATTATAACCTGCATGATAATCCTTCGTAAATGAAAATGCATAGCCGCTTTTGTTGCCCAAAGCAATGGCCGCCACTAGCTTCTTATCCTTCTTGTCATTAAACGCGGTAGCCTGAAATTTACACGTCAAAGAGTATTTTTGTTTTTCGTTTTAGAACAGTACAATTATGTTTAAGTATAAATCTATTCACAAATTTTCGTTGTTTTCAGAAATGTCTTAAAATAACATAACTTGCATTAATAAAGCATCTGGACCAATAAACCTATATATCCTCTTTGAGAGAAAGTTATTAAAGTAGGAAAACATTATGCCCTTGTCGGGGCTTGCACCCACGAACTTTGCATCAAAGGTCGAACAAACTAACCATAAGGTTAAAGGATCTGTGTCTATTGTTAACGTTTTTGTAATTGATGCAAGTGTCTGGAAAATATGAATAAAAAGCTTAGATGATAGGGGCGTAACTAAAAATAGGCCGATAAGTCCTTGCGTATAATCGTAACGATTAAGTGGAATTGGAAAGTTCTTCAATTAAAAAATATATATTTAATTAACAAAGATAAATTTGTGTGAGATATGTGTGACATGGCATTGTGTAAAGGTTATCTTAGTGCTATAAAACAGATATTTTGTTATTTAAAATGTGTTTGGATTTCAGATAACAGGTAATTTATCTTGCATTTTTGTGCTGTGATACACTGAAGACTTCAAACGTTTTCAAGAAAAGTAAACCTAATTCAAAACCTTTACCAATAAAAACAAACTTTGTGAGTTAAGAATGACCTTAAAATCAATCAAATTCCATGACAGAGTAATAGTTTCTGTCATACACATTTACCGCATCATGCTAAATAAGTATACCAAGTTTGACATTTGAAGGTCGAATAGTTTTCAAGAGTAGTGGACCTAAACAAAATAAACTTTAAAGAAAAAACTTTTTTTTAAAAAGGACCATATTTCAGACAAGTTTCAAGACAAAGTTAGTTATTGTCCTTCACACTCACCTTATCATGCTGAATAAGTTTACCAAGTTTAAAAGGTTAAGGTCAAATGGCTTTCAATAAAAAAGACCTAAACGAAACACATTACAAAAATCTAAGTCGAAAAGAACATAATGTAATGAAAATCCTTGAGTTCTGGGTCTTGTCATACACGCCTAGTCATGCTGAATAAGGGAACCAGAAGATTAAATTATTTTCAAGAAAGTGGATTTTACTAAAAACATTAAGAAACAACAATAAGTCAAAAAGGGGACCAAATTCAATCAATAGAGTTATTGTCTTGTCATACACACTCAAATGACGACAATAGCTCGTTTTTGTTGTGGTTGTTGTTGTATTGTTGTTGTTTTTTAAGAAAAAAGCATTATATTTACGCCAACACGTATAAACTAATGTCGTCGGAGAAGTTCATATGTGCCCTTGATTATATGTATTGTTCCGAAAAAGGCATATGACCAACGAATATCAAATGCCTTGTCATCATTATACGTCATAGTTGAGAAAATATGTTTATGGGTTGATCAAGACAGTTTGCATGTTTTGTATGTGTATGTGTCTTCGTTTGAGCAATTGGTGAGAAAATGGCATGTCTGTTATAACTGATTAACGATGATGATTGGTTATTATTACAGATATTTCACACAAATTCACTTTACTGACCGTGTGATTTTTTCCGTGTTTTGGCGGCCGGTTTGCATCATTGGGATTCGCTTTCTGGGGGTTGATCTCTGTCAGCTTATTGTTCGACTGCCTGCTTAGCCTATGAGTTAGGCACAAAATGATGTGATGTTAACTATACCTCGGTGTTATATCTTAACCAGAACAAAATTACACACTTGTAACACACTAGTAAATTAAACTCGTACCACAGTTTAACATATGACTTAAATTACTTAAATTATTAGCTGTGCAAGATATACTTACACATAGACAAAGCAGTCAAAAATAAATAAATAAATAATATGTGACAAAAACGTACCTTAAGTTGCAATCGATTAATTCCGCATTGACGTTCTTTAATGCGTGTTTGGTATCTAAAAGCTCGTTTTGCAGACGTCGATTTTCTGAAGAAAGTATATGCTCGTTCGCCATTAATTCATCTATAACACACTGTGTGTTGACCAGTTCTGTCTTGACCTCGTCGAACGTGGGGCTATACTTTTTGTTTGAAAGTTGAAGCTTTTCAGATGTTGTTTTGATGTGGCTAGAGCTTTTGGTGTGAACTTCAATTGTTGCCTGCAGTGTGGCTTCTAATTCAGCAATCCTGTCTACTAGAAAATGTATCTGCTTTAGCTGACGCTCGGTTAACTGTAAATACAAAATGACAGGGCATAAATTACTGAACAACATCTTTTTCTAGTTATAATCGCTTTGCTCAATGTTCCGTTCCAAAGTTCGATCTTACGGTTTATTTAAACGCAGCGTCCTGTACATGTATACAATATTAATACATGAACGAAACACCAGTTTTAACTGTTTTCTTGGAGAATGAATGAAAAGGTAAAACCTTAATTACTGACACTCCGTTTTGGAATCGACTTAGAAAGTTTGCTTTATATACATAATTAAAATACTGATTCCCGATAAAAAAAACAAACAAACAAAACACAATTTATTAGCAAGGACGTGACATATGTTTTAAGTGAAGTAATGCTATCACATTTACACACATCTCATCTACAATTGCACGTTTCTATCATAAAAATATGCATGTATATAAGCCATTCGAAGACAATCGCCTAAACAATATACGTGCTCTTAGATGTATGGTTAAATGTGAAAGAGCAATATGTTAAATAATATTTGTGCGAACCAGGTTAATTGGAGGCCTAGCAGCTCTTAAAAGGAATGTCGTTCCCAAGCGTGATGTTTGCACGAAGAAATCCTATTATTGTGGTCAGTAAAGTATTTCAATTTCGAGGGTCGTCTAATAAACCTATTATAGTTGTTACCCAAATTCTATACAGACATTATACGGACATTAGTACAACAGAAAACATAGATAATTATAAACAAAGCAAAATATTTATAAGTTGTCAGAAACTGACCAAGTAATTTTAGTTTGTAAATTGTTGACTATATTATATATTTCAAAAGTCAAATACTGTACAACATGTTTCATAGACGACCTCAAAATGATTGGTCCAGTTTATGACGATTAATCATTCTGTTAGAAGATAAGTGATTATAACAGTAATATAAGTTGTTACAAACTGGCCAAGATATTTTAAGAGCATTTAAACTGTCTTTAATTGCTGATGTGTGACCTAGGTTGGTGTTTTTATGAATTTCTATACGTTATAATGAATTATTTGCATATGGACGAAAAAATGTACATTTTTAGTCAATCTGAACATGCCTTTTTACCGTCTACATTTTCAGGTTAACATTGCGTGTTGAAGTCGTGAAAAGCAAAATAGTATTATAGGCTTTGCTACAAACATATATAAAATTAAGTTAACGAGGATACGAGAGAGGACAACCTATAATCAGACCTGATAACAGGGATTCAATGATCCTACATGTGCAATCATAATATAGTCTTTTTTATAATAATCTTTATTTTTGGTCTCGGTGAAACAGTGTTTAAAGCATCATATGTAAAATAAAATCAAAAGATTTTAGACGTACATTATGCATCTCTCGTTTATCATCTTCATCCAAATCGAGTATGCCTTCTAATCTGTCGAACAACGTTCGAATGGCGTTTGTATGCTGTCGACGTCCACCGACTTCACCGTGGTTTGTGTCGTCTTTACCACGGCTGCCAAACGATGTAGAAGTAGATGTTGAAGTTGAGGTTTGAAGGGACTTTGTGTTCGACCGACGTCCACCGACTTCACCGTGGTCTAACACTACTCGAGCACGGGGACCTTGCGGCGTACGCTTAGACTTCGAAGGTAAAGACTCTGCCATGCTCTTGGAACTACTATCTTAGAAATACATATAAAGAAGTATCAAAATATTGTGCTGACCCCCAGTTTTAAATTATTTATATGTGCACACTGGGATAAATATTAGCATTGTGTTGTGTACTACGAATGTAAATAAGTTTAAACATGTATATGCATTAATTCTGCATAAACGTCTGTTATTATTGCGCGTAGTATGTGTTATTATTGCGCGTAGTATGTAGGACTTATCTTGAAACAAGTGACAATTGCTAATTTATTGATTTCAAGTCAAATACCTTTAAACAGTATACAATTTTCATTGCAAATGACAACGTAGCTCACGATATGAAAATCTATCTACAAATACACTATAACATCCTTTCACAAAGCAACAATGCATAAATAAGTTTAAACACTAATCTACAAATTCTACCAAAAAGCTAACAGTGATACTTATCTTATTTAATCCTTAGCACACAACATGATGATAATATATACCACAGTGTTTTCTAAAAATTATTAACGAAGCGAGCTTGTTTAAGAATAGCAGAGCTATAGAAACCTTAAACCGTTATATCTAAATTCAAAATTATAGATACTACAAGAAGTCAGCCAGTGTAATTTTATATATGACAATGTAAAATATAACAACGATGAACTAACAACATGAAGTGAGCTGCCCAATTTTACAATTCTAGTTCCGTTTCGTTTAAAGTGCATTATTTGGTTTATTGAAAATTGTTTAATACTAATCTGTCGCCATCATCACTTCTCGGATAAACGCTCGAACCGTCGCTCATTAATTCACCTTGTGAAAAAATCCATGCTTTTAATAAAACGCATGACTCGTGTTTCTATATTTAAATAATATAAACGCAAACAATGTAATGAGGCATATAGAATAATATGCTAGCACTGTGTTATGAGAACTTGTATCGGCCTAGTTGGTTGTGTCAAGTCGAATCGCACGATGCTACTTGACACAATCAACGAGACGGATACAAGTACTCAGAACACAATGCCAGTGTATTGACATTATAACTATTATATATATACCTTTTCAGCATAACATTCTTTTAAATACTAACAAATGAAAAACTTAGTTTTTCTCGGAAACCGTTGTTTAAAAAGGTGGGTCCATACTTACCAGAAAATTATAGAGGCATTACGTTACTTAGTACTTTTGGCAAACTATTTACAAAAGTTATTAACAACAGGTTAAATAAATGGGCTGATAATTACAATATACATTCAAAATTATAAGCTAGCTTGAAAAGAAACATGGAAACAATAGATAACATATTTGTCATGTTTGGTGTCATTACCCGTATTTTGAATAAAAACAAAAAGTTGTATGTAGGCTTTGTTGATTTCACTAAAGCACTTTGAATTATTAGTAAGAGGTACTATTTTATAAACTTATACAGTACGGTATCCGTGGTAAAATGATGAATGTAGTACGATCTCTGTACAGTTATGTTTATTCACGTATTAAACACTTAACTGTTCAAGTAACACTTTTACATGCCAGCTAGGATCACGCCAAGGTAATTGTTTATCTTCGTTTATTTTTTTCTATGTATATTAATGATCTTGAAGAACTCTAATTTGTGAATTGTGTAAATGGTATTTATATAGAGCACTTAACTTATGTTGTTGTTATACGCCAACGATATTATTATTTTTTCCTCAAACGAAAACGAACGACAACACTCACTTAATTTACTTTATGATTACAGTACGAGATGGAAATTGAGCGTTCATGTTAATAGAACTAAAGTTCTGATTTTAAAAAAGTGGGGAGACTGAAAGATTCTCTAAAATGTTTGTATGGCGGGAAAGAAATTCAAATAGTGAATCAATTCACTTATTTTAGTATAACATTTTCCTCTGGTAGGTCATTTTATAAGACTTTCGAAATTTCGAATGGGCAGGCATTTGAAGCTTTTTTTAAATTGAAGCAATACCTCATAAAATGTACCTATACTAAAGCTAGTCATGTTATAGAACTATTCGATAAACTAATTAAGCCAATATTAACTTACGGATCAGAAATACTTTTTTTTAAAGTGATAAACCAAAGCGCATATATCTACATTTTGTGAAAAATTTACTAGGTGTTGAAATGAACACACAGAAAGACTTCGTATTGCACCTATCAATATTTTTTTCCCCCAGGAGGGAGCGGCGGGCAATCCCAGGGGAATTTTACTTATTGTATTTTGGGGGATCTAATTCCTTATCCTAGAATCAAGCATTTTTGTCTTAATCTCCTTAATAGGGGTTGCTTAATTGGTGTATCAAATGGCCTGGGGGGGGGGGGGCAATATTATCAAGATCTAAAATCCGAACAAAGTCTATAACCCCGGGACCCGGAATCTTTCGGAGTGTCAAATACCCGCCTGTGTCAGGCATTGCTTTCAGTCTAAAGTCCAGTACATGCCCGCCGCTCTCCCCCCGGGAAAAATATTGATAGGTGCATATACGGAGAAGTCGGTAGAACATCACTATATTGTAACCGAATGAATAACATAATACATTTTTTGTTTAAAATTGTAATTTCACCTGACCGAAAATATATTAAATATGCCTACAAAATGATATTAAATGATATGGAATTATTTCCTATGAACACAAATTGGGCATTACAAGTAAACGTACTTTTTCACGTCTGGTTATTTCAAGGAGTGAGCAATAAAACGTTTTTTCATTGATTATGTCAAAATTAACAAATGAAAGTTTTCCGCCAGTAGTCCCGAAGGAATAAATCCTAACATTGCCAGCAGTCCCGGATGAATAAATCCCAACATTGCATCGGCTAGTTTAAAAGAAATCACCAGCACGACCTGTAAAAAATGGCTCCATTTCATTTTGGAAAAATGAGCCAATATGGAAAAATCCAGACATACCTCTTTACTTTGTTTACGATTTTGAATAATTTCCCGTTCCGAGCTTCAGCTAGGAGGTGCATTGGCTTAATTTTTATTTTCAATTTACAAGCCAGTGTTTACAGGCCGTGTAATATGTATGACCTTGGTAAAATCCTCCGTTAAAATCGCATATTCGATAGGCAACATTTCATAGTACACGTCAGCGACACTGAATAGTTGTAAAAAGCATCCAGAGAATCATAGACAATATAATTAATAATGAATGGAGAATAACTTATATTTTTTTAACTTACCTTGCATGTTAATTTGAATAACGGTTGGTAGATCTATTTATATAGAATTATTTAGAATTGCATTTTCTCTCATCTTCTCCTGTAGAGGCTATTCAATGAATAAACAGATTTTGAATCTTCCTATAAATAGATCGGATGTCGTAATGTATTTTGATTTAAATTTGGTATTTGTTATTTTTACGTCCGTTTTATGAATGCAATATAAACTATAATGGTTATATACAAAAACGCTCGTAACGTATTTACCCTTCGCCGCTATTTAATATAACCTAACGTTTTTGTTTAATAAAAAAAAATGAAGTCCAATCATTATTTTAAATTACGATGAATGTACCCTGACGTATGTTTTTATTTGGGACACATAGCATACATGTTTATTCCATTACAAAAATGATAAACGCTGATATTCATTCTCGTCATTATTTTCTTGGAAACAATGTAATCTAATGAATTTGTATTTGCCTGACAAATACTATAGAAATTATTTAGATTAAAAAAGAATCACTGATGACAAACATGAGGCGGTAAAATCGGTTATTTTTACGGACATTACATTATGAAGATATCTTAAACATATGGGCTTTCCATAGTTTCATGGCGTCTTATGATGCTCTGCATCATTGTTTTTGTTGTGAAATACTGATGCTATGCAATCTACAAATAAACATTGTTTTTATATAAACTATTAATAAATGCATTGTACACTAAAATAATAAAAAAACATATAAATAAATAATATATATAATATATATATATTTGTAATTGTAAAATGATTATGTTTACTTTGTATAGATAAACATACTGATCTTGATGAGCAGTTGAGTCTGATTTATTTGGTTTAATCAAGTAGCACTGATTTAAAACATGGGACAGCTCATCAGTTCATTGCTTTGACATGATTTAATGATATTATTTTTGTTTATTGTGAATATAAAAGCATTTCTTACTACTGTTGTAGGAACTAGCCACATGAAAATATGAGTTCGTCGTTTGATAATGAAAATTTATTTCATTTTACATAATATCGAAAAATAATATTATAAAACAATATTAAATGCGTGTAGAATAATGATCTATGAAGAAATGAGACTGTTACAATATTAACAAAAATTAACAACATACGCCGACTGTCTTTAAAAAAGGAAGATATTTCTTGTTTTTGGATTAGTTGATAATTGCTGCAGTAATGCTGTAGTGGGTGCCGTTAGGAAGAAACGTCAGCGGGAGTTGAAATAATCAATTGAATCTATTTATATTTTATTTATATTAGAACATTGTATGCCAAACTAAAAATCTAGATCTAACAATATCACTTCTTGGAATCACGTGGTTTTGTTTTAATATGTTTCGCGGATAATTACAATGTCTGAGTTTCGGTAAGCACACCTTTTTAAGTCTTGTAGTTTTAATTTCGTTTATAACTTGTCAAATTGTAGCCTATCATATGCGGAATCAAATTCAACGTGCACGGATACCGTATACTTGCCACACAAAATTGCGCATATCTCCTGTTTTCATTTTGAATTCGATATAAATGTTTTTATGTGATAGTTATCGCGGACCAACTCGTAGTACTCATATAATTCATTAAACTTAGACCTGTTTTCTCTTTTTCACAAATTAGTTTCGAGAAACATTGCTTGGAGTATGTATAACTATCTGAACATCTTAACATGTGAAATTTTGCACGAACCTCTACAGAAATATAATATCAATGCGCTGAAGGCACTGAAGTTGTTCGCTATTGCGTAACACTGGGCACATCATGGACAGTCTGGGTAATTAGAATTGTTTCAATTAAATATGTGTAGCTGATGAATTTAAATCTTACGCCACTAATTAAAACGTAATCAGGTGTAAAAACTAGTTAAAGTCACTTTCAGCAGCTTAAAACTCTGTACGAGTACACTTTATTTAAAGCTTTAAAAAAATCAATTTAAAATGAAAAAAAAAAAATTTCGGGTAAGAAACCTAATGAGACAAATAATTTGTCCGATTTTCAATTGCATGCTCTTTCTTTGGTTACAAACATATATTAATTTAATGACATTCCAATTTAAAATTCTGACGTTCAATATTCATTACTTATACACATACTCTGGATATACATTTGTAATTATAGTGAAAACGACAATTATGAGTTTCTTAACCGGACACTCTCTGTGGAAGACATGTAATTACGCAGTCGAAGATCAAAAGCTATGGAGTTCAACAAAACTTAATATTAACCTTAAAAACAAACAAGGTGATGAATATTAAAAATATTGAACAGTATATGAATTCAAAGACTGTGCTGCAAGCTTTTCAATGGTAATTGCAAGTGTTTTAAGTTTTTTTAAAGGGAGTTATTATCAAAATAGTGATGGTTTCGGAAATGTCTTAAAATGTATTCCGTTTCAATTAATTAAGCATCTGGAGTAGCAAAACTGTCAACAAGAATATGAAACAAATTCTCAATTCCTGACGGGAACCGAACACGGGTCATTCAGAATGCGAAGCGGACATGCTATTCACAAGGCTATTGCCGCTACGTTAGTCCATCTGAAAAATTCTGCTTGTTGTAGTTTCTGATATGATTAGTGTATCCGAGCTCAATCCTGATGCATTGACTATTACCGGGATGCTAGATGTAAAAATCAACCGCTACTGCCTAATAATCGCTAAATTTTATCGTTATAATGATGGCCACGTAAATAATAAAATGAGCAATGACCATTCACTACTAAGCAAATTCACTACTCAACACATTATCTTGACATGAGTCTGCGATAACGAGATGAATAGGTAAGGGTTAGATTTTGTCTATTCGGCTCGCCTCGTGACCCAAGACTTTCATTCATGAATGTATTAGAACGTTGCATAACGTACTATTTTATTGTTCCTCCGCGAGGACAGTCTTATTTGACACTTCATTGAAAGTTGTTGACTTAAGCTTTCCCAACATGTCATGTTTTAATTAAATTTATTCTCGTAATGATTACCATTTGACAAATTAAACGATATTCAAAGCGGCACTTCTTACTTGCGCGAAGTCGACTGGCCTTAAGCTGTTAGGATCATAGTTCTTAGACAATTCAATTTTAGAATTGCGGTATCTTTAGTGCGAACAACTAATAATATGCTTCTCGAATTTAAAAAAAGATATGTTGCACATACACACTTTTGAAGATTTTACTGGATATTAATTTTATCTATTACTTGTACTATTTAAACACTATTTTCAGATTTGGATTATGGTGTGTGTGTGGCAAAGGTTTTCGAAGCCCGTCTGGTCTCTACGACCACGAGATGAAGCAGGAGGATAGCGCCATTAAAATGCTGTGGTTAATTGTTCTTCTGCCAGACAGATTGACAAGGCACAGCGGTGATTATCAACACATTAAATTATAAAGAAATTCAAGCAATGATACACATAAAACGGTTATCTTTATTTCTTGTAATATCACATATACTATTTCAACGTACATTAGACATTGTACATGTATACAGTTATGAACTTCAAATTGTGCTAACATTCTTAATCAACATAACATTGTCCGGTTGTCCGGTCAACATATTTCAGGTACATTTTACTCTTTTAAGTAATGCTTTGTATGCTAATACACGCGACGAGAAGTGAACATTGAAATCCATCATGCTGCAAACTGCCTCACTGAATCATCTGGAATGTATATTTACTACCCAAAAGTCAAATATGCTTTCACTGTCCACAGTGAAGTTTCCAGTTTAAGCTACTTATGCAACGCATCCCTCTGAGAAGAGCTGGTTATGGTGGTGGTGAATATAGAATGCCTAAATAGATAGCACCTGTTCTGAAGCAACTGATCACTCTTAAAACTGTATAACCTCCATAAGAGCACATAGAGTAATTCAGCAAAATCGCGTTCATAATTAGAAATAAATGTTTGTGAATGTTTAAACATGTATATGAATCTAGTTATTATTAAAGCTTTCCTGATATATAACGGTTATGTACTATCTGTAAAAGATTGATATAGATTGCATGAAAATGAAGACTTTATATAAGCACAGTGCATGTTTGCGATTTTTTTTTACAAATGAGAGCAATAACTGGTGATTCTAAGTCGAACCGACAATATTCTACTAAGTCTGAAATCTAATGGTCATAAACAAACTGTGTAAGTTTTGTTTAGATTGGATGAAAATGACGTCTCTATAGTGCACACTGTCAATTTATTGCATTTTATGATAAACAAGGGTCCATAAATCTGTTGTTATTTTTCTGCTCCAATTTGGCGCATATTCCACAGTGATTTTACGTTATACACAAACTGTGCAAGTTTGGTAAAGATTAAATGGAAGTCTCTATCGTTAACATAGACACATTCTGCACTTTTTCATAAAAAGGGACTCTAACTAGTGTTCCATGTCCGCTCTTTCACAAAATGTAGATGTTGTTGATACGGTGACTTCTTCTTAATATTCAAGCAAAAGGAGATAAAAACAGCTGCTTTAACTTTATATACGTGTCCTTTAAACGATTTATGTGACCTATTTAAATTTGCTCGTTTGTTTCCTGTTATTTTTTATTATTTCTGTTTTATATATGTTTAACATATTACAACAATTGTCAATACGATAACACATGTCTTTCGGTAAATTAAATACCAACGATAATGTACGGAACATGTAACGGAGCTTCTATTCATTATAGTCTCGAAATCGTAAATTATGCTAACATACTCGTTACACTGTAAACGCCATCGTTAAGAGTTAACTAACGAACGCTTTTGATTATTAGCCAAACAGTTAGACAGTTTTCTGTTGAGTGGTTGGTAGATTTAAAATTAAAATGTATATTTAAATATTGATCATTTAAAAGAATTAATAAATTTGACTTGTCTGTATATGGACGTTCAAAATGACCATGCTATTTATTTTATTGTCTCTATTCATTCATTTTTTTTTTCATATCAAACTTTGAATTGAGTATTATTGTTATCATAAAGGTATTATTTCACACCAGTTTTGGAGTCGGTTTTTGTACAAGATCCAATGTTCAGCGTATGTTTAAATATTGATCTCTGAGCTCTTCCAATATTTAGTATCATACATACCAGGTTAAAGTTTGATCTCAATAAGGTAATGGCGCGCGTTAAATGCCGAGCAAGAGGAATTGAGATCTCAGACAAGCCTCGTAATTTGCCCAATACTAGGATTACAATCATAATTTATGCTAAACATGATACCAATTTCATAGAATTTTCATGTTGACAATATTCGATATTCGCATTATATGATATTCTCGATACTGTTTTCAATTTCGATCGCAGAGCTTACTCGATATTCACATTAGCTCGATATTCGCAATTTAAAGTTTAAATTTCGATCTCATGGCCGGTGTATACTAGTAATTCTTCCTGCCAACTCGATACTCGCTATAAAAATATTAATTTCTATTTCACGGCAGATTCAATATAACGCATGCTCGAAAATCGCGATGCTAGATGGGCTTTTCGACTTCAAAGATTGGTCGATATTGTCCAGCTCGAAATTAGCGATTTATGTTTCGTTAAGCGAATTTTGATCTCAGAGTTGGCTTGACATGTGCCCAATTAATATTTGCGATGGAATTCTCGAGGTCGTACTCACATCTGGCTCTCTATTCGCCCCAGCTTGATATTTGCGATACGAATATTTTTCTTTTTATCGGACTTTACTCGATATATTCGCCCTTACTCTATATTTCCGTCGGTATTCGCAACATCCCGATATAAGCTATTTAAATTTATATCCCAGAGTTGACTCGATATGCACCCAGTTTGATATTTGCGATGGAATTTTGGATGCCATTCTCACATATGGCTCGATATTCGCACCTACTCAACATTAAATGTATTTTTTTCACAGAATTTGCTCAATATTTTGCCTTTTCTCGATATTTGCGATGCTTGATTGAACTTCGATCTCATAGCTGGGTCGATATTCTTTACAGCTCGGTATTAGCTATTCATGTTTAAATGTCGATCTCGGAGTTAACTCGATATGCTCCAGCTCTATATTCGCTGTGCAAATTTGATTTCGATCTACTACGTTGGTCGAGTATCACCATAGATTATATTCGTGGTAGCTATATGAAGGTCGACTTGATATTCGAACCAGCTGATATTCGAGGAATGACTGTATATACAAATATCCGATCTCATAGATTCTCGGTATTCATTCGCTTCAGCATGATATTTGCGAAGCTAGTAAGAACTTTGACTTAGGTTTTGGATGAGAGTGTCAATTTACCTCTTATATTATATAATGCTACTTAAATCACCGTTTTAGAAGACAGTTTAGTTAAGTTAATATCCACAAACCTTTAACAACGTCTTTTTTTTCCTTCTGGAAGTTTATCTGCAGCCCGGCAAAAGCATATCGAGACGAATATAAGCAAAATTAATCCGACCAACGTATGCTACTTAAATCACCGTTTTAGAAGACAGTATAGTTGAACTAAAATCCACAAACCTTAACGCTGTCTTGTTTTACATATGAAATTGTATCAACAGTCCGGCAAAATCAAATCGAATCGAATATATTAAACTTAATCTGACAAACAGCAATAATTGCATAGGCTTTATCGATCCCGACTGGTACAACGAAAAAGGAAGTAAACTGTTTATACACCGAGGTTAATTTCATGGAATAGAGTGTGATTATGTTAAACCAGAATTTAATTTTGTACTAAGTTTGTTAATCATTTTGTGTTTACGTTGCATTTACATTTTGTTAAAGTAGTATACTAGAATTCCGCTTGTTCTTGTATTTAGTTACTCGACGTTCAAGAAAACCTTTTAGTTTATTGCATGATCGATATATGCACGTGTCTGTTTATGAGAAAGTATATTGTTATGTGCATTGTGTGTTTGGGTTTCACTGATAAAAAGTGCACCATTATTTTCACATTGGAATAGGTTTTATCTTTACTTTATCAACGGTTTTAGCATGGGCAAATTTAATTCAGTACAATTGGCCATGGTTTAATGAAATAATTATTACAAGCAGGAATATTCTAACCAAGCACACAAGATTAGCTGATAAAGACATTAAGTAAAATTTTTGTCCTTTAAAAACGATAATTATATGTTGCTCTTGGGCCAGATCGTATTTGCACAACAAAATCATGTACACATATTGTGCGTATTTAGAAGTGTATAGGCTCCTTCCGCACCGAAGCTGCATTACGAAAACCCGGGATGTATCACTCCTCCTAACTTGGGAGTAGTATATATGGGACGATATTCTCCCTTTTTTAGCAAGCCTAACTTGAGCAAGGGCGGCCATTTTGGATGAAGTCGTCACGTCCTTGACCTATTTGACGTAAGTGCATGCTGACTTGAATGGATTGATGATGTTAATTAAGTAATAGATAATGACGGTTTAATGATATATAGGCACACGTTAACGATTAAGACGGATTGCCTAGATTATTATGATTACGAGTTAACAACTTACTGTGGTGGAGTGCTTTATGCTTTTTTCAATTGTGCGAAAGATCCAACGTTTTGCAATTATGTTTTCTCTTTTAAGTATGCAAGTTTGAATTATAAAGTAATATTAAGACCGACAGAATGAATCGAGCTTGTTATCGCTTTTGTAAATCTCGTTAAAATGTTTTGGTACACAACTTTCTATTCACTGAGTGGGCGGTGAATAAAAAGAGCTAATTCAATTTAGCAATTTTAAATAGAAACAGATGTATACCGTAACAGTCAGAAGTTACATCGCTTTTTATTTGGAGAATTAGAAATGAAAAAAAAGTATTACGCGAAATGGTCACACAATCGGGAGTGCATTGTTATGTTCGTTCAAATATATTCAGCACGAATTAAAAAAACAACTCTTCGTGCACAAGTGGTTAGCGTTGTGGCATTCAATGAGTCTCTTTAAAGCGTTTCATAGTAAAATAGAATGTAACTCGTCAACTCGCCCTCGTCAGAAATCGATACATTGAACCATTCTTAATGTGTGTATTTAACTTGTTGCAGTAACAATTAGCGAACTGTAATAAAGTCGTTACAAAATAAAATTCAAAGCAAAATGATATTTGCAATACAACGATATTCATATAATGCTTGTGAACCTGTAGTGTAAACAACGAGGTATCGGTTAAGAACAATAACTGCACATGTAGCTTTAAAGTATTAACGTATGTAACAAGCTTAAACAATTTAATCAGTCAGGTCTATTGTTTCAATTGTTTGAGGTTACCAACAAAAAGAAAATGAGTGGGTTAATTTCTCCTTTTGCTTCATTTTCTCTTTATTGTATATAGGTTACAATATACTAATTTTAATCAATAAATATAAATATATATGTAACTCGTAAAGTGCCAGTCATTAGTTAAAGGTTGATAAAGCATCATAATAATAGTAACACCAAAAAACATGTATGCAATTTATTGCCAAACAAATCAGTTAAGGAAAGATCCATTAAATAACTATATTCTATTTTGGCAATTGAAACGTTCTTTACCTAAACACGAAACATGAAAAAGGCTGCACAGGTACCCTATTTAAATGTTTGGAACAAAACATATTGATGCATAATAAATGACGTTTCAATGCATTGCTAACTGACTTGCTTTTTACATCTTGCAGATAAGATTGAAATGATACATCATACTTAGTATGCATTTAAGTCCATTTATTTGTGTATTTTAATGGAATTACAAACTTGTGTAGACGCTTTATTGCTGAAATATTTACATATATCTATACTAGTAGTGCACTGAAATTCTGTACACTCTTGAATCAATATTATTCAAAATCGTAAGAAAATAAATAAACGTAACAATAGTGCTAATAGTATTGCTACTACAGCTGTGTAGTTTCTTCACTGTTTATATATGTAATAATACTTATTTATACTTATTAACGCGTATCTGTGATTTACTAATCTTGTTTCACATCCTAGAAATAAGAAACTATGTATACTGATCACCTCGTTTCCAACTTATTGTATTATATACATACTGTTTCCTCATGTGTTCATGTTTCATGAATGTGAGCGAATAAAACGTTGACTTGACTTGACTCGCAGAACGCACAATACGCTGACGGGCTGCATTGCGCAAAATAGTTCATATTATTATGCTGTATTTTAGGAAGAACATGTAAAATTGTGACTATTTCACTAAACAAGATGCATGTTTGTTTCAAAAGCAAAAAAGTTTTTCGACTTTTGACGTAACAAACCGTGATTTACTTGAGCGGTCAATCCGGACTATTTTCATAATTGCGTTTTCAATTTTCGGCCTGACGCCATCTTAATCGTTTATATCGCTTCCTGATCACCAGGAATCGATTATCACGATGACAGCTTGACATAATCCGAAAAGACCTCAAAAAACCATGGTAAAGTAGGCATTTGCTCTTGATGTACAAATCATACTATCAGTGTCGCGTAACCTGGGAGTAGCGAGTATGATTTGGTCAGGTGTTGAAACAGCATGGACGCTGGTTGACTTTTATTTTGATTTATAAAAAATTCAATAGGAAACATAAATTATATGAGGGGAAAAGAATGGCTTTCATTGTAATTTAAGGTATCTGTTGTATCCTAATTATAGCTTATTATTATATCATATTTCTCTTTTTCGCAGTTAATTGCATCGTTGTGCATTTCCGGATAAAATTCACAAAATCGAGTACGTTCAATTTCGGAGCATGCATTAAGTTCCAACGCCACGTAAACGATACTAACCCTTAATTCGATAGGATAGATACTCTGTCTGCTTTATTTAAAAGGAACATATGCACAGATTTTCACATTTTGAAAAATGTGATTTAAAGTTCTTACTGCATAACTAGCATCTGGTCTAACAAAAATATATATAACCAAGGAAATAAAATATATTTAAAAATTTGCCTTTGTCAGTGATGGAACATACATAATATGTATATTTAGTATCGAACAAAGGAAGATATTTTTAGACGGTCAGCAAGTCTTAAGCTGGAAATCGCGAACGTTTATCGCAAAATGACATCGCTCCGCACAACTCAGTACAAAAATTTCAGATCAAATTTTCTATGTGAAATCCGATGATTTGTATACAAATAAGGCTGCAACACTAAACATATAAGCACTATTTACACGTTTACAACATTTTAATTTCAAAAGATCTATACACAAAACAGCAACAGACCTAAGGAATTTTATAAATGTATGGAATTAACATAAGTTTTCCCTATGGAGCTTTGTGAATACGCGCCCTGAACTTCAAAACATTACACTTTTGTAACGTAATTGAAATAAAGCTCTCACCTTATATTTAAAGGGCATCTTCCAATTTTTCCAATATAACAACAAACATATATTATCACTGTTGTAAAAGCGAAATTGCCGGGTGAGTGTACTTAATTTGTGAATACTTCGTTTGTTCTACTTTAAGACCGGTATAAATATAGATTAAACAGAAAGCAGGAACGACTGCCTATCTAACAGCTAGTCCTAACAAGACGTAATCAGTGTATTCTGACCTATTTTTTGTATGGACAGAATCCACACTATACCGACCTCATATATAGGGGTATCTAACAGCTGTGGATACAATATAACACAGAAACAAATCACCTCTTATAAAGACCTTTGTAGTGGCACATTATTTAAGGTTTTCCAAATTAAACCATTACACGAGTCCCAATGGTCACACTTGCTATTTTCGAATGTGTACACGGATAGGTATACAGCAGGTGTATACATTTGACACCAAAACATGATTTATTCATAATGTGTTCGTCCATCGATGATTTAAGAGCTGTAAATGGATCCCAATTATATTACCCAAGTAAAACTGTCTTAAATTACTTAGCAATACTCCGCCAGTCAACCGTTCGCTTGTTACATCGTTATAAATACAATTACTAGCGATAATCACTTTTGTAGGTTATGTTGAATTTAGGAAAAAATTACATTTCATATTTCAAGTCAAAACCTCGATATCATAATCCTTGATATTATAGAACCAAATCTATAATTATCTTGAAAATCAAAGTAAACAAGAAGGCCATTAGGCCTTTGGTCGCTCACCGGAGGGGCTAAGGGACTAAACTTTTCTGAGCAAGTTTCATGAAGAATCGGCTAAGAATGTGGCCTATATAGAGTGTTCATAACCTTTTTCTTCAATTTGGACTGGTGACATAGTTGACCTAGTTTCGAACTTGTCCGAACTTGAGCACGTTTCCAGAATATTGGGCCAAAAATGTGACATCTAGAATATTTACAAGCTAGAGTGTTAGCAACCATTTTCGAAATCGTCCGAGATATCATAACAGCAAACGTTTTGAGCAAATTTCAAGAAGATTGTTAAAAAAATATGACTTCTATAGTGTTAACAAGCTTTTTCTTTAATTTGACCTAGTAACCTAGTTTTTTTATAACACATGACCTAATTTCAAACTCAGCCGAGATATCATTGGGACATTTGTTCTGAGCAAATTTAATGTTGATTGGGCAACAAATGTAGCCTGTAGAGTGTTAACAAGCTTTATAAAGTTGTTAATATAGCCATATAAGGAAAACTGCCCCTCCATCTGGCGTCCATGTTTTTCAACGGAGGGCAACCATTTTTGAACTAGGTGAAGATGTCATAAGAACAAAAGTTGTGAGCAAATTTCATGAAATTGGACAAAAATATGACTTTTAGAGTATTAAACTTTTTCGAACTCGTCCGAGATATCATTTGGACAAATGTTCTGGGCAAGTTTTATGAAGATTGGGCAATAAATGGGGCATCTAGAGTGTTACCAAGATAACGTATGTTGACGGCGAACGACTGACAACTAACGACTAACGACGGACGACGGACAAAAGGCGATCACTAAAAACAGGCATAACTGTGTCTAGATACACAACATGTAGAATTATGGTGATTGTTGCACCTAATGCTACGTATGTAGTTTTGAAGTTACAAGACTTCTGAATATAAACTTTAACCTGAAAATATATTTAAAAACAGAAAAAACTCTGTCAAAACATAAAACAGAGTTATGGGAAAATTGCACTTGATGGATTTAATGACAACGGTATATTCTAAGTTTCAAAGGAAGAACTTTTGAATAAAATTTTAATAATAAACGTGGAAATTCCACGAAAACAAAATTTCTAGAAAGAAATGCATTAAAGTAAGCATGAAAATAAATTTTTTAGTAATGGTGACCTTGATCTTCACCCAACCCACCCCATTTGCAATCTCGAACGAGGTCCAAATATAAGGTACATACATATTATTTTCATTAAAATATCTCAATGTGTTCTTAAGCTATTGAGCGGAAAATGTTTGTTTGTTTTTAGTAACTGTGACCTTGACCTTGACCCAATCCACCCCATATGCAATCCCAAGCGAGATCTAGATATAAGATATAAATATAGGAAGTGTCATTTAAGTATTTGAATGTGTTCTCAAGCTATTGAGCGGACACCGTGTTGTTTATTTTTAGTGACGGTGACCTCGACCTTGACACGACTCACCTTATACGATATCCCAAGCGAGGTCTCGATATAAGGTATCTATGGTTGAGTTCTCAAGCTTTTGAACGAAAACCGTTTTTCTATTTTTAGTAACAGTTACCTTGACCTTGACCCCACCCATCCCATACGCAATCCCCAGCGAGGTCGCAATATAAGGTATCTATGTGTTAAGTTTCATTAAAATATATCAATGCATTCTCAAGTTATTGAGCGGAAAGCGTTTGCCTTTTTTTAGTGACCTTGACCTTGACCCCACACACCACATATGCAATCCTAGGCAAAGCGTGGTCTCGACATAAAGTATCTATGTATTAAGTTTCATTTAAGATATCTCAATGCGTTCTCAAGTTCTTGAGCGGAAACCGTTTTCCTATTTTTAGTAACAGTGACCTTGACCGTGACCCCACCCACAACATAAACAATAACAAGTCAGATTTTGTTTTAAGGTATTTATGTATGAATTTTCATTACAATAGCTCAATCTTTTCTGTAGTTAGATAGCGGAAACGAAAAGTTGACTCAGCCACTACGCCCGCCGAACGACATACCCCAATCTAATAACCGAAATATTTGTTCGAAAAATATGTGGTAAAAAAATATATATTTAAAAGGGCCATAACTCAGTCACAATACAAACTAGAGTTATTGAGAATGTTGCACCTAATACCGGCTTTGATGGCAAAGATAAAATCCAAGTTTCAGGTTAATAACTTATGTAGGTGTGAAGTTACAAGGCTTTGGGTATAAAACTTTACCTGAAATTATGTGTATAAAGGGGCATAACTCTGTCCAAATACAAAACAGATTAATGTGGAATGTTTCATCTTATGCTGAAGTTGATGGAAATTTTAACGTTTTAAGAGGATAACTTACGTAGTTTTGAAGTTACAAGACTTTTGAATACAATAGGGCCAAGATGGCGGCCATTTTTTTTAAAGAATCGAAATGATTTCCAGGAATTTGGTAGACGGTCACTCAATTTAGCCAGTGGTTTCAGACAAAAAGATTTTTTAAAGTTTTCAACATAGCCATTAAAGGAAAACTGCCCCGAACCCTGGCGTCCATGTTTTTAAAATATCAAAATGATTTCAAGGAATTTGATAGAGGGTCATCCAAGCAATATTTAAGTGAAATTATTTTGAAATCCAGCCAGTGGTTTCAGACAAAAAGATTTAAAAACTTGTCAATATAGCCATATAAGGAAAACTTACCCACCCCCTGGCGGCCATGTTTTTTAATGTATCAAAATGATTTCAAGGCATTTGGTAGAGGGTCACTCAAGGAGCATTACTGTGAAATTATTTTGAAATCCAGCCTGTGGTTTGAGACAAAAAGATTTTTAAAGATTTCAATATAGTTGCATAAGGAAAACTGCCCCGCCCCCCTGGCGGCCATGTTTTTTTAACAAATCAAAATAATTTCAAGGAATCTGATAAAGGGTCACCCAGGGAACATTTCCGTGAAATTATTTTAAAATCCAGTAAGTGGTTTCAGACAAGAAGATTTTTAAAGTTTTCAATATAGCCATATAAGGAAAAATGAACAGCACCCTGGCGGCCATGTTTTTTAACAAATCAAAATGACTTGAACGAATTCGGTAGAGGGGTTACCCAATGAGCATTTCTGTGAAAACTATTTTCAAATCCAGCCAGTGGTTTCTGACAAGAAGTTTTCCCGTTTTTAAGCTTTTGGATGCCATGAGAACCAAAGTTTTCAATATGTTTTAATAAACTAAAGGAATTTGGTAAAAGACCATCCCAGGAACATTCCTGCCGAGTTTAGTTAAAATTCGCCCAGTGGTTTCTGAGAAGAAGTTGTTTGAAGTAAAATGTTGAAGACCGACGACGGACGCCGGACACAGACTGGCCATTATAGCTCAACCTAGAGCACTTCGTGCTCAGGTGAGTCAATACACTTTAACCATAAAGTATATGTGAAAAATGGGCATTTCTCCATCAAAATACAAACCCGTTATGGGAAATAGTGCACCTAATTCTTGCATTAATGACGAAGGTCGATTAAGTTTCAAATAAATAACTGATATAGTTTAGAAGTTGCAAGACTTTGGAATATTAACTTAAATTAATTTCAGCCGCAAACGCCGACGCAGGGTAGGAAGCTCCGACACCTATTCCTCGTACAGCCGAGCTACAAGCCCATACCAGCGTCTGTTAAGCAGTAACTATGAATTTATAGATTCAGATGGTCAAGAAGAGTTCTGACAACTTGTTATGCTTAACAGACATTTCCAACCTTTGCCGAAATTGATGTTGAACACATAATCCTATAAAGCAGTATGTAAACTTGGGGGTTGTCTAACATTTATTGTCAAATTTGACGACGCAATACAATGTTGTGTTCCTCGAATGATAATTAACACGTTTCTACTGTCTGAAGTCTATTAATATTAAATGATAACCCGCTGTCTAGTTGGGTGTTTCATGTATTCCCATAGCATACGCAACACTTCGCCCCTGCTCTGTCTGAAAAACATTAGTTTCTATGATACATTTCAATATGCTATATATAACAAGACGCTACCTGTACTAAACATGCTGTGATCTTGGCCTAACACAGTTGTATGCGAAGCACGTGTATATCGTGATTTTGGGTAAACTTATGCTATTTATATTTATGAGTTTAACATACCTATTCAAAATAAACAATGAATTGTATACATATATATTTTTAATCCTCCTCATACATATACGAAAACCCCCGACGTCAACTTAGCAAATTCGTTCCCATTAGTATATGTACGTTGTACATCGTTGGTGGTGTTCGTGGAGCTTTTGCGTCCGTTGCGATTAGTTTTGTTCGTCGAAAAATGTTGAACATGTTGAAAAATGTGTGGCGATTAAAATGTTCGTCGATCATTCGTTAAAATGCGTTTCAATACGTTAAGCAATCGGAGCGTCTTCGCTAAGCGTTCGTCAACTGGCGTTATAGGTCGCGAGCTATCGGTTTGTGATCAGCTAATTTGCATAACAGGTGATCGAGAACGATTCCATAACAAATCTTTGCGATAGTTTGCAAACTTGTACGAAATGTAGCGAATATTTATGTATTGTAGTTAATTCAATCCGAATTTCATGACGAATGAAAGCGAATTGCAAAGACTGGTTGACGTTTAGAACACGAACGGCATACGCTTGCATACGAATAATTACGAAGGGTAACTAGGACATGCGAATCCACGCGAATCACAACGCATCTAAATTTCTTGGGAATTTTTGAGTACCTCACCAGCTTAGCGAAGACATGTCTGATTGCATATATAAAAGCAGGAGGCTAATTATAAGATTATTAGTTATTCCTTCGTCAAAATGGAAGACACACAACGCCTGATGCTGCAGTATGTGGCTGCTATGGCCCACCACGAAGTGTTCCAGCTACAACTTAACATCCACCAGTTTGTCAGAGGCCGATTTAGGTGGAGAAGAGGAGCCAGAGCACGTTGCAACTGGACACGACCATGGCTGCATCACGAGAGACGGCGCAAATTTGGCATCTACGATCAGCTCATGGTTGAGCTCAGACGACAAGATCCTAGAACCTTCAAGAAAATTTTCAGCAGGCCAATTGAAATGTATGATGAAATATTCGAGAGGGTCCATCAGCGCCTCTGGAAACAACATACCTGGTACAGGGTGCAATTGGATCAAGACCTCAAGTTAGCTGCCACTTTACGCCACAAGTACTCAGACATGCAGTTCTCCTGGCGGGTCGCTGAGAACACCCTCTCTGAAGTGGTCAGAGAAGTCTGTCATGCTATATGTGAGGAGTATGTTGATGAGGTTATGACAGCCCCCTCCACACCTGAAGAATGGAAACAACCGGCCACGGTTTCCTCAAGAAGTGGAACTTTCCTATTTGTGTTGATGCCATCAGAAAGCCTGCACGCTCTGGTTCCTTATATTATAATTATAATGGTTTCTTTAGCATCATCTTACTGGCCATTGTCGACTCTGACTACAAGTTCGCGTGGTGTGACCTGGTTGGTGAGTATAACTCCTCATAAATGTTACTACATTTGTTATGACATGTATATAAATTATATACATGTTTTGCTATTTGCAATATATACTGACAATTTCTTATCCTTCTGTATTTTCAGGATATGGTTCAAGTGGAGATGCCAGGATTTATAATGCATCGGAATTCTTGGAGATGGTGCAGGATAGTTCCATTGGATTGCCAGACCCACAGCCCTTTCCCTGTGACACCGCCGACATGCCCTTTTTCTTGGTCGATGCGGCAATACCATTTCGGAAAGCTTCGGACTCATGCGTTTCATAATTGCGCTTAAATTCGCATGTTTGCGCTTTTAATCGCTAACGGAAAGAACAACTATTGTTTGCGCGACCCAACGCATCCCAGCGTGTAACAGTACCGTTCGTCACACTTCGGAAATAATTCGCAACAAATAGTTCCCCTACATTTACGTTTCGTTATATTTTAAACAATGTAACATATTTTCAAGCAGTTTTCGGTCAAACTTCGCCAAACGTGACAAATTTACTCAATTCGCCAGATTGCGTTAAATGGATTCGCCTATGTGTGAGAAAGTCTTTACCGCCGTTCAATTTTATCCAAACGATGTAACAGTAATACAACTTCGTGTTACACGATATACACCTGATTCTTGAAATCAACAATGAGCATGTGTGAAGCAGTGTAGTACTATATATATTTATGGATTGGTTTCTTGTGCTTTAACAGACATATTGTAACACACTGAATTTTACGGACTATATATAGACATTTTCAATGCTTTCTTTTTAAAACAATATAAGATACTACCCAACTTGCAACATGTTTATTTTAATTAACGTTGAACAATTGATAATATATCAACCGTTATGTTCCCGTGTTCCAAAGCCAGCTAGCGGCCTATATCTAAGGTTTCAAGAATGGAAGTATTCAAGGTCAGTGTTACAAATTGGGGCTATTTGGCGTAACATCACATAACATTACATCACTTAAAACATAAAAATATAATACCGAGTAAGATTTACAGATTTTCCTATGTTCTTCTGTGTGATAAAATATACCCAAACAAATATCAATTGATGGCACAAATTAATTATTATTGTGTATGTGTTGAACATGCAATTCTAGATGTCAGCTCACTATTGGATCCCTATGGAAACGTCAAATGATTGACGCGTTTGTTAACATTTGAGCAGTGTTTGTTTACAGACCAAACACCGAGAAGCATATAACTGAAATATTCTTTCCCCTTTCACACAGTTATTTAAACAAGAGGGCCACGATGGCCCTAGGTCGCTCACCTGAGTTTAAGGCATCATAATGGCTTATAACAAGAGCTTAGAGGGCCAAAGAGCATCACATATCTCATATTAAATCTAAGACTTTCTACTTGTAACTTTTTAGTTAAGATAATGATCATGCAGACAGTTTGTTAACTACTCTCTTGCACAAAGCATGTGTGATTTTTGTACATGTTTTCTCAATTAATGATTGTATTTGTATAGATCAAGTTATCTGCTCATGCAAATGAGTGTGTCAATGGCTAGACATAAATGTCCACGAAAACATTACCAATTTAATTACAACATTAGTTTTATATTCATAAGTCGAGATTTTAAGCCTCTAAAATCATGTTCATAACTTGTGAGGCAGTTCACCCCAAAAAATCGTAGCATATTACATTGAAATATTTGTCAAATGCATTTGAATTCGTACCTGCATATTGGCTAATGCACGCATTATAATCCATCTATAATTATCACGGTTTGTTCTTTCTACTAATTGCCGACAGTTAAGACAAATTGCTAAACTGTTTCATTATTAAATAAGATGCTGTCAATTAAACTATTTACTCTTAGGGTGCACTAAACATCAATACATCTTCAGGCAAAACCCACGGTTTTCGTGTACACACATCAACACCTGTCAGAGAGTGATTTCACACTTCAACGCATTTACTGCAAACAGTCATATTCCCACTTATTACGAAATACACTGACCAATTTTCAGATGTTATTTAATGGCAATTCTAAATCAACTTAAGTGATGGTTATAATAAGAAATACGTTTCTGGAATGATTACATGTCTAGACCCCCTACCCCCCTCTTCAAAACCTCAACGGATTTGCATGATTTAGAAAAAGAACCCTTGGAAACTTGAAAAAAATGTAATTTCGGGCATATGCCGGAAAACTTTTACTTATGCAAATAAGAAAACTCTGGGCCTTGCGGTTTCAGAGGAGATTTTTAAAGTCATTTTGCTATTTAAGTGTACATAAACCATGTGACCCCTGGGGTGTATCCAGTTTTGACCCCAGGGGCATCATTTGAACAATCTTTGTATAGGGCCACTATACAATGTAACATACCAAATATGAATCTTCTAGGCCTTGCGGTCTCAGAGATTTTTTTAAAAATCATTTTGCTATTTAAGTCTATATCGCCCCGTTAGTGCAAGAAGGTGCCATATGACTTCTTTATGCTTTCGAGAAACTCACATTTTATTGTTTCATTATGTTAAAATAAAAGCTATAATAGTAAAACTTTATATATTAGTTGAAAGAATGCAAGTAAGCTTCTAAAAGAAGTATGTACTGAATAACTTCATTAATTATGTATAATTTAATTTATTTTATGGTACTTTTTAGCAATCAAGAAATTATAAAACGATCAGTGGAAAAAGGTAACATTTGACACATGGCACCTTTTTACCCTCATCATGTTTCAACAAATTATAATAATTTAAGTGGGAAAATGTACCATATGACATATAGCACGTGTTTACCCTCTCAATTCTGGTATTTTGATCAATGCAAAAGGTACGATTTGTCATTTAGTACCTTTCTGCACAATAAAAACATTTCTTACCGACAGCAAGAAGGTGCCATTTGTCATTTGGTACTTTTTTACTCTGAATACATTTTCGAAACTAGACAGTATACATTGTGTCATTTTACATGGCAAATTTTGTCGCATTGTTTTGTATACATGGTACTGTTTATACCAGAAAAAAACACATATGATCATGCTCATATGTTTTATGCAACACGTCAAAGTCATCCATAGACAACTAACATGACTTGCAAGCACCATGCAAAAGGAAATCACTTCTTTAAGTCTGTATACTTGACATTCTGATGATGTTTTATTTAAGTTTTACTTATTTAAGTATTTCATGGCTTTTCTGTCAGCTCATAACCGTTTCAGAAACGGTGTGTCTGTTCACTTAAGATCAGTAACATTGTCTTCTGATTCCATCGGCACATTATCATTTTGCTTTGCGTGGGCTTTACATTCAGCCAGTTAAATCGGTGACCATTTGTGAAATGTTTCAGGTTAACACAATTATTTTTCATAAAATTCTTCAAGTCTATAATGTGAATGAATTTCATTGGTATGCCAAATACAGCTGTTTTTCTGGCCATAGCCATGTTGAGATTTCAGAGGAACTTCGTTTGCCCTGATTTGAATCCCATACATGAAATAATACGTGCTTGTCTCCTAATGAGTAAATCGTAAAAATGTCGCAGCCCACCTTTCTTGAGTAGAACAACAAACCAATGAACACGGAGTCAGTAGCACTGCATGTAAGTCTAATGTTGCAACTCATGCCACTTTTTCTGGTTGCGCTGGCTGCTGTGAGGGCGGAATTAGAAACATTCCCAGTGTTTTGCGCAGAAATAGCCTCAGTAATAGCTATGTTTGTCCCATCTGCTGTGATGTCCTCTTTTGTCCCATGGTACATTTTGTTGAGTTCTTACGTAGGTTTGTTGATAATGTTTTTGAGACGCTGCCATGTTCTTCATTAATCCCTTTATGCATTGCATCAGCCACAGCACGAGTTGTAGTTTCGCTCTAACTTAATTATGTGGTGGATTTGTTTAAAGTGTTATCATAATTGATTGACTCAGCCAGTTAAATATTTTCAACATACCATTCTAGTTCCTGCAATTAATAAATACAGGGGGAAATTTTACTGATTTGCGTAACTGTAAAATCATAATTTTATATTTATGTATATATTGCTTAAAATCAGTAATCGTCTAATTATGTATTAAAATTGAAATGATACCTTTATTAAAGGCAAATTTAATTAAACAAACAACCATAAATGTAATTGAATATTTTGTCTGCATTAATATTTACTGAAATTCACAATCAGTGTCACATTTGAATAAATGATGCATGTCAATTCTCTTGAAAACAATAATTTTAAGCACCTGGGATGTGTATTCACTGCCGATGATTACTTCAAAAATACCATATAAACATTTTCTTATATTATGATTCATTCAAATAAAAAGTGTTACTTTAATAAGAGCAAAAGGTGCCATTTGTTCCAAAAGTTCTGTATCATCAGTACAAACAGAAACCAAAAACAGTTGACGCAAAAAGGAGCCGTATGTCAAATGGTATCTTTTCCCACTAAGATTATTATGGTTCATCACTTCGTACCTTTTTGTTTTGTTGAATTTTGGTACTAAAAATCAATATTCATTTTTAATTTTTAGGCACAATGAAATTCTCATATTATTGTATCAAAATAAGTAAATAAACACAAGAGGGCCCTAGGACGCTCACCTGACACCTTGTAACCCAATTAGAATTTGCATCTCCAAGGTGTGGCTTTTTTTTTATCCCAGGGGCATAATTCGAATAATGTTAACAAATCTCTGGGCCTTGCGGTTTCAGGTAAAGTTATTATACTATTTAAGTCTATATAAACCATGTGGCCCCTTGGGGTGTGGCCAGATTTGACCCCAGGGGCATAATTTGAACAATCTTTGGAGAGGACCACTATGCAATGTTAAAAGTACAGATAGGAAAGCTGTGGACCTTGCCGTTTCAGAGGAGAGGATTTTTAAAGTCAATCTGCTATTTAAGTCTATATAAACCATGTGACCCCCTGGGCGTGACCTGTTTTGACCACAGGGGCATAATTTGAACAATATTTGTAGAGGACCCAATATACATACCAAATATGAAACCTCTAGGCCTTGCGGTTTCAGAGGATTAGAATTCTTAAGTTATTTTGCTATATACGTTTATACAAACCATGTGACCCCTGGGATGTGGTCAGTTTTGACCCAATGGACATAATTTGAACAATCTTTGTAGAGGACAACAAAAGGATGTTACATACCAAATACGAAACCTCTGGGCCTTGCAGTTTCAGATTTTTAAATTTTGCTATTTACGTTTATATAAACCATGTGACCCCCAGGGTGTGGCCAGTTTTGACCTCAAGAGCATAATTTGAACAATCTTTGTAGAGGACCTCTATATGATGTTTCATACCAAATAAGAAACATCTGGGCCTTGCGGTTTCTGAGAAGATTTTTAAAGTCATTTTGCTATTTAAGTGTATATAAATCATGTGACCCCCCCCCCCGGCGTGGCCAGTTTTGACCCAAGGGGTATAAATTGAACAATATTTGTAGAGGTCCACTATAGGATGTTACATACCAAAATATGAAACCTCAGGGCCTTTGGGTTTCAGGTTTCAGAGAAGATTTTTAGACATTTAGGTACTTAAGTCTATATAAACCATGTGTCCCCCAGGGCGTGGCCAGTTATGACCCCAGGGGCATCATTTGAACAATCTTTGTAGAGGACCACTATAGGATGTTACATACCAAATATGAAACCTCAAGGCCGTGTGGTTTCAGGGGAGAAGATTTTTAAGGTCATTTTGCTATATATTCTATATCAACCATGTGACCCCGGGCGTTGCGCGTTTTGACCCCAGGGGCATAATTTGAACAAATTTTTTACAGGACCACTAAAGGATGTTACAAACAAAATATTATACATCTGGGCCTTGCGGTTTCAGAGGAGAAGATTTTTAAAGTCATTTTGCCATTCAAGTCTATATCAACCATGTGACCACCGGGGCGTGGCCAGTTTTGACCCCAGGGGCATCATTTGAATAATCTTTGTAGAGGACCACTATAATACGTTACATATCAAATATGAAACCTCTGGGCTTTGTGGTTTCAGAGGAGAAGATTTTTAAAGTCATTTTGCTTTATCTTCTATATAAACCATGTGACCACCGGGGCGTGACCAGTTTTGACCCCAGGGGCATAATTTGAACAATCTTTGTAGAGGACTACTATAGCATGTTACATACCAAATATGAAACCTCTGGGCCTTGGGGTTTGAGAAAAGAAGATTTTTTAAGTTTACACTTTTAAAATCTATTTTTAGCTCTGGTGACCTACATATGCAGCGGACCATAACGATTTGAACATCTTTGAAAGAGGGTCACCCAACGATCATTCCTTTGAAGTTTGGTAAAAATCTGACAAGTGGTTAAGAAGGAGATGTCGTTTGAATGAAAAGTTGACGACGGACGCACGCACGCACGCACGGACGACGGTCAACGGGCAATCACAAAAGCTCACCATGAGCACTTTGTGCTCAGGTGAGCTAAAAAGTCAATTTTGGTAAAAATGTCAGTTGGCACCTTTTTGCACTAAGGGGGCAACATACCAAATATGAAACCTCTGGGCCTTGCGGTTTCAGAGGAGAAGATTTTAAAAGTCATTTTGCCATTCAAGTCTATATAAACCATGTGACCCCCGGGGTGTGGCCAGTTTCGACCCCAGGGGCATCATTTGAACAATCTTTGTAGAGGACCACTATACAATGTTACATACCAAATATGAAACCTCTGGGCCTTGCGGTTTCAGAGGAGAAGATTTTTAAAGGTCATTTTGCTATTCAAGTCTATATAAACCATGTGACCCCCGGGATGTGACCAGTTTTGACCCCAGGGGCATCATTTGAACAATCTTTGTATAGGACTACTTTACAATGTTACATACCAAAAAATATGAAAACTCAAGGCCTTGCGGTTTCAGAGGAGAAGATTTTTAGTCATTTTGCCGTTCAAGTCTATATAAACCATGTGACCCCGGGGTGTGGCCAGTTTTGTCCCCAGGGGCATCATTTGAACAATCTTTGTAGAGGACCACTATACAATGTTACAAACCAAATATGAAACCTCTGGGCCTTGCGGTTTCAGAGGAGAAGATTTTTGAAGTCATTTAGCTATTCAAGTCTATATAAACCATGTGACCCCCGGGGTGTGGCCAGTTTTGACCCCAGGGGCATCATTTGAACAATCTTTGTCGAGGACCACTATACAGGGTTACATACCAAATATGAAACCTCTGGGCCTTGCGGTTTCAGAGGAGAAGATTTTTAAAGTCATTTTGCCATTCAAGTCTATATGCCCCAGGGGCATAATTTGACAAACTTTGTAAAGGACCACTAGAGGATGTCAGATATCAAATATGAAAGCTCCAAGCCTTGTGGTTTCAGAGAAGAAGATTTTTAAAGTTTTCAGTTTTTTAATCTATTTTTAGCTCTTGTGACCTACATATGCAGCGGACCGGAACGATTTGAACAATTTTGAAAGAGGGTCACCCAAGGATCATTCCTATTAAGTTTGGTGAAAATCTGCCCAGCGGTTTAGGAGATGTTCTTTTAATGAAAATGTTGACACACGACACACGACGGACGACGCACAAAAGGCGATCATAAAAGCTCACCATGAGCACGTTGTGCTCAGGTGAGCTAAAATGAGCTATCCTGTATAATGTCCGTTTTTGCAGATTTTTTTCACAAACAAAGGGCAATAACTCTGGTGTTTCTGGTACGATCTTGCTTAAATTTGACTTTAACTGTAATCTCATGGTAATAGACAAAGTGTGCAAGATTGGTGAAGATTGGTTGAAAAATGTCTCTCTCTATCCTGAATAATGTCCATTCTTGTATATTTTTTTAATAAATAAAGGGCAATAACTCTGGTGTTTAAAAACGATCTGGCCCATTTTTGACGCCTGCTGTGATCTGATAGTCATACACAAACTGTGAAAGTTTGGTAAAGATTGGATGGAAAATAAAGTCTATACGTTGGAAAAGAGTACTTTTGCACTTTTTTTGCATTTCTGGTGTGATCTGACCTAATAACAATCCCATCCGAGATTTTATGGTCTTACACAAACTGTGCAAATTAGGTTTGATTGAACTGAATAAAAATGTAGTCTTTATCGCGATAACGGTCCAAATTGTTGACGGCATCTTGACGACCGACAACGGACGACAACGGAGAGGGCCCCTATACCAATAGCTCACTGAGCTAAAAACCTATTACAATATTTTTACGACAAGCCATTATAAGGTCCATATATCCATGACAACCAATTGCAATGTTTATTTTTTCATGAATTACCCATTAGAAAGTATATCCATGACAACCCAGTACAATGACTATCTTTTCATGACTTAACAATTACAAGCGCAATTGATGACAACCCATTCATGAGGTCTATACAGTCATGGCAATTCATCACAATGTCTATGCATGAACACATACCAATTACTTTCTAACACAATCCATCAATGATTGTTGTTGAGAACCATTACACAGTATATACATGAAAACACAAAAGAAGGTATAATCAAGAACTATGTTTCCTGGTTTTCCCAATAATTTGTTTATATTTTTGTCAATCAGGGTTTTGACATTGAGCTCATTTAAAAAGACAAAACTGCAGAATAAAGTAATTCGTAAGTTATTTAATAACACAGTCTCCAATATAATTCATTATCGACATACATTCCTCAATAAAATATGTTAGCACTAATATGTAATCTCTCACACGCTTAAAAAGTGCAATGTACTAAAATATCAACAGTCTTACAGTCTTTAAGTCATAAGATTATCATGATCATCTGTATTAATGCGGCAACCAAAAAATAACATAATATAGGTAACAACGGCAGACAATTAACAGTCAAAACGTCTGCATTTTCTGCATTTAAAAACAAAATGTCTAGTAACAATATTGAAACTAAGTTGTACATGTACATGTAAATAACAATTTTAGCCACCCCTTGGGAAATTATAGATTAAAACCAATATTCATTAAACTCCAAAGTGTTAACTTCTTACATCTTAGAATTCAGTTAACATAGAAAGCTAGGTACCTCTTAGTTGAGACTTTTGTGAACATAATACCTTGAATTTCACATATAATTTTAAATATAACTTTGACACTTAAGACTTGCCCTAGAGTTTTATAAACACTGACCCTAGCCTTCATACTCCAATTGCACACAGATCAATCAGGATCTATATTGTTAATTATTCATGTACAGAAAAATCATGTGCACATGTGCAGAAGATTATCGAGTGAAATTGTATACAAGTCGTAACTTCATTTGACCTTTAACCGGAAATGAAAGGTACAAAAAGTTGTCCGTCATGTAGGTGTTAGATAAAGGCTAGGTGTCGGAATTAAGCTTAAGTTTATCTGACACCCTAGATTTTCTTCTATAAAATCATTTAGTGGTAGGATAAAGTTAAAACGCTATTCGATATTCGCAAATTTGTATTTCTTTTTAAAACCCAATTCTTTCCTGATTGCATCAAGTATTTTTCTGTCAAGATAATGGTAGTATTTCACCATTATGTACTTGATACCATGTTTTCATTAGAATGGCCCAGTGTCACATGTCAGATCGAGAGATATTAAATACACGGTTCAGTGTCAGCGGACACTCGTCCAGTCGCCAGTAGTACACAATACCACCCGACAGTATGAAACCATAACTGTTCATTGGTATTTATAACTCGTGTTTTGACATGTTAAACTGATAACAAATTATAAGAATAATTTACAGAAGTGCGATCACACATATAGCAGTGGGTATAACAGAAATGATGCTCAAATTTGATGTTAATATTTCTTTATTGGCGCGTTTCTACACTTATAAAAATGTGTGGCTCATTGAAAACATTTTGATGTAAAGAACCAGTTACATGGGATCTTAAAAATGTTTTATGTCTATGGTTAATTCCGTGAAATTCATGCATTAATTAGAAAATTCTATGGTATATCTACTCAATCATATCAATATTTTTATGAATACATTTAGTCATATGAAACATTTCATTGTAAATAACTAGGATAATGAATGGCACAGGACAGTTTCTGTAATACATTAAAGAACAAATATCAAAAAAAGCATAAACATAATTCCATCACAGATTGTTTACAATGAACATTTCAACATTATAACACAAACGAGAGGGCAAAAATGCCCCTGGGTCGCTCACCAGAGTTAAATGAATCATAGTGGCTTGTACAAATGCTAGAGCATAAAAACCTCCCAAAACACTGGCGGCCACGTTTTTGAACGAATGATAATTATTTGACGGACTTGGGTGGAGGGTCACTCAAGGGAACATTTCTATGTTGTGCTTTTTCAAAATCCAGCATTTGGTTTCTGACGAGAAAGTTGTCAAATTGGGGCAAACTTTCCCACCCCCTGGCAACCATGATTTTTAACGAATCAAAATTATTTGAAAAAATTTGGTAGATGGTCACCTAAAGAACATTTCGACGAAATTATTTTAAATTCCAGCAAGTGGTTTCTGGCGAGAATATTGTCAAAGTCGCCTATAAAGCCGTTTGCGGTCAAACTTTCTCGCCCCTGGCATTCAGTTTTGAAACAAATCAAAATTATTTGAAAGAATTTAGTAGAGGGTCACCCAAGGAACATTTCTTGGAAATTATTTCATTATCCAGCAAGTTGTTTCTGACGAGAAGATTGTCCAAGTTGCCTATAAAGCAATATATACGGTCAAACTTCCCCACCCGCTTGCAGCTATGATTTTAACAAATCAAATTTAAATGATGTGATGGAATTTGATAAAGGGTCAGCCAAGGAACATATCTCCGCAATTCTTTCAAAATCCAGCAAGTGGTATCTGACGAGAAGATTGTCAAAGTTGCCTATAAACCCATATACGGTCAAACTTTACAACCATTTAACAGCCGTTTTTTAATTCATTAAAATTCTTTGAAGGAATTTAGTCGAGGGTCACCCAAGAAACATTTCTGTGACATTATTTCGAAATCAAGCAGTTTTTTAAAGCTTTTTGTTGCCATGGCAACCAGAGTTTTCCATACATTCGGTTGAATTAAAGGAATTTGGATAGGGACCAGCCCATGAACATATCTGCCAAGTTTGGTTAAAATCAACCAAGCAAATACAAAATGTAGCTTTGACAGATGGTGACTGAACACAAAAGCTCAACCTTGAGCATTTTATGCTTAGGTGTGATAAAAATTTAAACAGCAAAATTATACAAATTTATCTCACCAAAAAAGGCTGCCAGAGGACAGCGCTTGACTATTCAAAGTATATTAGTTGGTGTATTTTTTGAAAGTGGAAGGGGCATAAATCTGTAAAATACAAAGCTGAACTATAGCGTTTATTTCATAGGATGCTGAAGTTGATGACAATGTTATCCTTCCAGTTTAAAGTGAATACCTTATGTAGTTCTGAAATTAAGACTTTTGAATAAAATCTTTAACCTAACAATCTGTGAAAATGGGCATAACTGTCAAAACACAAAACAGAGTTATAGGGATTGTAGCACCTGATGCTGGAGTTGATTAAAAATATGTATTCCAAGTTTCAAGTCAATACCTTTTGTAGTTTAGCAAGTACAAGCCTTTTAAATAAAAACTTTAAACTGAAAATCTATGTGAACTAGACATGCGTCCAGTAGACATGAGTGCCCCCTCATTCCGCTGGTTGTCACAAAACACTATACGCAGGTGCACAGTTCACATGCTGATGAATATGTCTATAAAGTTTCATCACTACCACTTATAGAGTTACATGTGACACAAGTCAAACATTGTCACATTGCTAAAATCAATGGCCATAAGTCCACTGATCTGTAACAAATCTGCACCAAAATACCCAGTTGCACAAGTTCACATGCTGATGAATATGTTTATAACGTTTTATCACTCTGGCAGATATACTTTCAGCGTTACACGCGACACAAATCCAAAAATATTACTTTTTGTTAAAAAAGGGCCATAACTCCGTTGATGTCGGAAAAACTTGTACCAAAATACCCAGGTGCAAATGTTCACATTGTAATGAATATGTTTAAAAAGTTTCATCACTTTACCTGTTATACTTTACGAGTTACACATGACACAACTCCCAAAATGTGATTTTTTTGGCTTAAAAAGGGCCATAACTCGCAGATGTCGGAAAAAACTGCACCAAAATACACAGGTGCACAAGTGCAAATGCTGATTATTTATATTTGTCAAGTTTCATCATTCTAGCAGTTATACTTTTTAAATTACATGCGACGAAAGTCCAAAAATGTCATTTATTGCACACACAAAATGGCCATAACTGTGCTGATGTTGGAAAGTACTGCATCAAAATACCCAGGTGCACAAGATCAAATGCTGAGATATGTTTATAAAGTTTCATAAGTATAGCAGTTACACTTTTTGAGTTTCACACAACACAAAATCAACAAGAAATGTGGAAATTCCACGAGAACCTAATTTGTCGAACAAAAGTAATTAAAGTCAGCATAAAACAAAATTTTAAGTAATGGTGACCTTGACCCTACCCACGCCATACCAAGTGAGATCTAGATATCAGATATCTATGTATAAAGTTTCATTAAAATATCCCAATGTGTTCTTAAGTTATTGAGCGGAAACTGTTACGTCTATTTTTAGTAATTGTGACCTCAACCTTGACCCCTTCCAACCTATACGCAATCCCAAGCGAGGTCTCGATATAAGGTATCTATGTATCAAGTTTCATTAAAATATCTCAATGTTTTCTTAAGTTATTGAGCGGAAACTGTTTGTCTATTTTTAGTAATCGTGACCTCAACCTTGACCCTACCCACCCTATACGCAATCCCAAGCGATGCCTTGATATAAGGTATCTATGAATGATGTTTCATTGAAATATCTCAATGTGTTCTTAGGTTATTGAGAGGAAACTTTTTTTGTTTTTAGTCACAGTGACCTTGATCTTGACCCTACCCACCCCTTATGCAATCCCATGCGAGTTCTCGATGTAAGGTATGTATGTTTTAAGTTTCATTAAAATATTTCAATGCGTTCTCAAGTGATTGAGCAGAAAACGTTTTTCTATTTTTAGTAACAGTGACCTCGACCCCACCCAACCCATATGCAATCCCAAGTGAGGTCTCGATGTAAAGTATCTATGTATTAAGCCTCATTAAAATGTCTCAATGCGTTCTTGAGCTAGGGAGCGGAAACGAAAAGTGATACACCTGCCCGCCCAACGACATACACCAATCTAATAACCAAACTTTTTCTTCGAAATATTTTGTTCAAAAAAGGCCATAACCCCGCTGATGTCTGAAAAACCTGCACCAAAATACCCGGGTGCACAAGTTCACAGGCTGATGGATATGTCTAAAAAGTTTCATCACTCTAGCAGGTATACCTTTAGAGTTACACAAGACACAAGTCCAAAAATGACATTTTTTGCTAAAAAAAGGGGCCATAACTCCGCTGATGTTATAGGCGAAGCTACATGATCCCCTCTGAAAGTGGGGGCATAAAAAGGGGCATAACTGTGTCAAATTACAAAACAGAGCCATGAGCATTTTTCACAAATGCTGGAAAAGATGACAAAGATATATTCTATATTTTAAGTGAATAGCTTATTTAGTTTTAAAGTAACAAGACTTTTCAATAAAAACTTAAACCTGAAAATCTATGTGAAAAGTGGCCATAACAATGTAAGAATACAAAACAGAGTTATGTGGATTGTGGAACCTGATGCGGTTGTTAATGTCAAGGGTATATTCCAAGTTTAAATTGAATAAACTTACCAAGTTTTGAAGTTACAAAGACTTTTGAATAAAAACTTTCACCTGAAAATCTTTGAAAAAAGGGCAAAACTCTGTCAGAATACAAATCTGAATTATGGGGATTGTTGCACTTGATGCTGGAGTTGATGAAAAAGGTGCATTCCAAGTTTCAAGTGAATAACTTAAGTAGTTTTGAAGTTATAAAAACAGCCAGAAAATGTATGTGAAAAAGGGGCATAACACTGTCAAAATACAAAACAGAGTAATGGGGAATGTTGTACCTGATGCTGGAGTTGATGACAAAGGTATGTTCCAAGTTTCAAGTGAATAACTTAAGTTACAAGACTTCTAAATAAAAACTTTAAACAGAAATCCATGAGAAAAAGGGGCATAATTCAGTCAAGTCGAGTTATGGGGTATGATGTAACTGATGCTTGAGTTGATGACAAAGGTACATTCCAAGTTTCAAGTGAATACCTTAAATTACAAGACTTTTGAAGAAAAACTTTGACCAGAAAAGCTATGTGAAAGAAGGCCCAACTCTGTCAAAATACAAAACTGAGCTATGGGGAATATTGAATCTGATGCTGGAGTTGATGACAAAGGTGTATTTCAAGTTTAAAGTAATACTTCTGTAGTTTTGAAGTTACAAGACTTTTGAATATAAACTTTAACCAAGTCCAGATGCAGACGCAGATGCCGGGGCGAGTAGAAAAGCTCAACTATTCTTCGAACAGTCGACCTAAAGATGCTCATGCTGTCACAAAAGCATATCAGAAATTATTAAAACTTGATAATTCTACACATAACAAACTTTAAAACACACAATATTATCTAAATTTAGTAAAAGTTTCGTGTAATTTCTATAGAAAGTCAAAGTATGCGCGATACTTCAGGTGCGTAGACAACTCTTGGGCTTCAACTGTTAGCTCCGTCTCCCCAAACATCATCTTCACCTCGACTCGAATCTTGTCTTCGCTGTCTGGAAGGTTTACAACAACTTTGCCAAGGTATTCACAACCTTCTTCGTCGACGTACATCGGCTCTCGTTTTGGCGATGCAAAGATTTTCAAGAGCATTTCTTTCTGATTGGACTTCAATGTAACATGTTTGCCCGATCTGGCTTCTCCTACGCGGACCGTCTCCCCTTCTTGGATGTACCGTTTGAAGATGTCACGGCAACGATCGACACCACCGACTGACACCCTGTGGTCTTCTTTGTGAATAGTTGCATCAAATGGTGGGGATATGTTAATTCCGTAGGTGTATTTGGAGATACGGGACGTAATAGACACCGGACGATGACCAAAAATGACCGCTCCCCTCAACACGCAAAGACCAGCTTCATCGGGAATGATGACTTTGCAATCCGGCAATGCCTTCATCACCGCATTCTGCAACATGGCCGACTCAGAGAATCCACCAACCATAAGAAAGATTTTTGTACCTTTGACTTCTGGATCTTGTAGAAGACTTTTGACATGGGCAACAATTTGATCTATGCATGGCTTAAATAGATCCTGAAACACTTTTGCATCAATCCTGAGTTTGTCGCTGAGCCATTTAATTTTTCCTTTGTAATTTGATCCATCTATAGCTTCATCAATAGTTTCTCCAGATTCCTTTTCATATGTCTGTACAATTTTTACAGGCACTTTAATTGTTATTTTGCCAGTGGATTCAGGAGTGATTGTACGTTTTTTGGTCTCAAGTTCCCTCTGCAAGTCATGATAATCAGCAGTGTTCTCTTCTTTGAATTTGGACCAAACAGGCCCACCTATAATCTTGATTATCATTTTGTAAAATTCTTCATCTACTTTAGTACCACCCCACGCACCACCGCTAGCCTTGTGAAGTTCCTTGAGTCCTCCGTCAGCCAGTCGTTGATGCACCGTTATATCTGCCGTGCCACCTGAAAGACAAAAACTAGTTTTACAGTTCTTACTGTTAGGAGAAAAAATCTTAAATATCATTCAAACTTGGAAGAAAAACAAACAGCTCTTACATTAGCAGTTTTATGCATACTGCAATTACAGTAGCAGGGCTACACATATTTATGTTCATGGAATGTTGAATATGGAGAACAAACTTGGTATGACATTATCGTATGTGAGGGCATTTTCAACAATATCAGATTCATTTTATGTCAATGTATTTCTACATCTTGTAAAGTGTTCATTATTTGTAATAGTGTGTCTTATATTCACTGTCAATAAAAATGTATGTTTTTAAATCAGTTCTCTTTTTCAAACAGATCTATAATTTAAAAAAGTTCAAGGTTACACAACTATACGTATACCAGAAAAGATAGGCTTGCAGTGTCGGAAAATTTTCAACAAGAGGGCCACGATGGCCCAAAAAAATCACCTGAGTACTGGCAAAGACAAAGGCCATAATGTTGTGACAAGTTTGAAAATTAAAGTATCTGAAGAATACACATGCATAAGGGGGTTTGGATCGGGTCGATTTCATGCATTATGCAGTGCAATGAGACATACGGCTTAGGCAGTGAATGTGCGGTGTTTTGGCTCATGGTTCTCAGATCTTTTTTGTACTTTTTTTTCTGACCCTTTTCCATTAGGTCAGTGACAGTTCTGGCAAATGCAGAAACAGTAGGTTTTGATGTCTTTTTGCTGGTCATTTAGGAGAACTTGTTGTTATGTGATTATTGCGATGGCTGTTCGAAGATGAAGTTTTGCCATTTCTTTGATAATTCACAATGATGATAAACGATGTTTATGCAGGCTCGGAAGCCATCAACGTTGCATGTACAGATGTGGCATGCAAGGTTTGCAATTGTTGGAAATCCAATTTCATCCGTTTTCAACCAAATAAGCACAATGAATTTTAATTGTCCTTGACATATTAATGCAAAACTCTGTGAAAGTATCTGGTTTGTTTTATCAAACAAAATAGTAACAGTGCATGCATTATTCGAAGAAAAATGAAGTCTCTATCCAGCATTAAGTCCATTCATGCATTTTTTTTTTTTTAAATAACTCTGGTGTTTGTGGCACAATCTAATCCATTTTTGGTTTCTGCTGAGATCTTAATATGGTCATACATTTACTGTGGAAGTTTGGTTAAGATTGGGTGAAAATGAAGTCATTATTTTGGAAAAGGCATTTTTTGTTTTCATTTACATGATTTAGGGGCAATAACTCTATTTTTTCCGGGGCAATCTGGTAACCATTACCAATCCCAACAAAGACTTTATGATCCTAAACAAACTTTGCAAGTCTGGTCAACATTGAATAAACAAGAGCTGTCTCAGGAAAGCACACTCGACTATTCAAACGCTTTGTAGGAGTTATGGGCCTTTATCCCTACATAAAAGGGGAATAATTCTGCTAAAATGCTGTCCAAAGTTTTGGGCCTTGGCCAGTGACCTTACATAATGACCCTGAAGACATGTGTGAAGTTTCAACTGAATATCTGTAGCAGTTACAGAGATATGTACTTGCACGCAAACCTTAACCTGAAGATTTTTAGTACAAAAAGGGGCATAATTCTGCTCAATTGCAGGTCAGAGTTATGGGCCTTGGTCAGTGACTTCACATAATAACCCTGAAGGCATGTGTGAAGTTTCAATTTAATATCTGTAGTAGTTACAGAGGTGCATTTGTGGCACGCAAACCTTAACCTGAAATTTTACAGTACAAAAAGGGGCATTATTCTGCTAAATTGCAGGTCAGTGTAATGGGCGTTGGTCCGTGACCTTACATTATCACCCTGAAGACATGTTTTCAATTGAATATCTGTAGCAGATACAGAGATATGGAGTTGTTGCACGCAAACTTAAACCTGATTTTCTAAGTACAAAAAGGGGCATAATTCTGCTAAATTGCAGGTCAGAGTTATGGACCTTAGTCAGTGACCTCACATAATGACTTCGAAGACATGAGTGAAGTTTCAATTGAATATCTGCATTTGTTACAGAGATATTGACTATATGCAAGAAACTTTAACCAGAGCATTACGGCGACGCCGACGAACGGGTGAGTAGTATAGCTCGAACTTAGGTAAGTGGAGCTAAAAATGAAGTTTCTGATTGGTAGCCCAGGTAAACTGTTGACAACATATGGATGTTTTTTTCCACACACAAGGGGAAATAACTCTGCTGTTTCTGGTCTGATCTTGCTAATATTCGAATTGATCTGAGATCTTATGGTCATATACAAACTGTGCATGATTAGTGAAAACTGGAGGAAAACTGAAGTCTCTATCCTGAATAAAATCCAAATTTGTAAAAAAAATTACAAACAAGGGGCAATAACTTGTGTAATCTTTTCCAGATCTGGCCCATTTTTGGTGGCTCCTGCTGAGATCTTATAGTCATACATAAACTGTGAAAGTTTGATTAAGATTGGATGGAAAATAAAGTCTATAACTTGGAAAATGGCATTCTGCATTTCATGCATGAAAAAGGGGCAATAACTCTAGTGTTCCTGGTGCTATCTGGCCCAATATCAACCCCGTCTTAGATTTCATGCTCATAACCAACTGTTCAAGATTGGATAAAAAGTGAAGTCTTTATCGTGAGAACGTACTAATTGTTGACGGCATAAGGACGATGGACGACACAGGGGAGGTCCCATATGCCAATAGCTCACCGAGCACACCAAGCACTTTGTGCTCAGGTGAGCACAAATTTTAATGGTTTTAAAAATTGTCTACACTTCTTGGAAATTTTCCACTGCTTTGGACAACTTTCCACTGCTTTGGAGAAGTTTCCACTGTCTGGAAAACAAAGTGTACCTCCAAGATCGATCACCATGTATTTGGTGCCGGTCATGGCCACTTGAAACTTGGCGCCTTCTGAGCCATGTATTTTGTCTGTCGGGATCAGCTGACAGTAGAGAGATGCTGCCTCTGGTTCAAGAGCTATTGACAACTGGCCTCCGTCAATACCCCCCTAACAAAATAGTAGACTAATATTTATATCTATGATCAAAAATATTCAAAATGAAAGTTCTAGTCATGCATAGCACTACAATATCAGCAGTATTGACACAATATGTCAACAACACAAAATTAACGGTACGCAGATATTTGTGCAGCAAGTTGATTTCTCTTCACTACTGACCATTACATTTTCAACAATACAATACTCACTATTAAGTCTATGTAATGTGTTGTTGTTTTTTCAACAAATTGGTTTTACTTTGGGTTCCCTTATTCTCCCTTATACTTTTCACCTCAGTCAACAACAGTTGTTTTTTTACTTTACTAATATCATTTGACCATAAACTGTCAGACTCTCATAAAAAAATATAAAGAGGCTGCATCCTTGTTCAACAAAGGCTGTCATGTGAACAATAATTTCATTTATAAGTTTGTTCAATTTATCAAAAGACAAATAAAGTCTAAAAGTGCCAATGATTTTATACACATGAATAGGCAGCTTTTTAAAGCAATTTTTATTCATATTCTTATTTTGATTTTTTTTCTTAAACTATATAGAAACCTATAGGGAAATATATATCAAACTGTTAGTGTGGGCAGTGAAAGAGAAGAGCAACTTTTTCCC